>JABMCL010000225.1:357500-405000 GCA_018857735.1 Alviniconcha marisindica
TATTATATGAATATATTTTACAGTTTTTATACCAAGTCTAAACACACTTTCTTTTTATTGAATGAAGATAAGATGCAACCAGAGAACCATGCAAATTTCACATACATTCCATTTTACTAGTGAGAGTGCCAAGAGTCGCAAAAGAAAAGTGCATGTACACTGTATCAGTGTATGGTACAGTGATCAGTACATTATTTCTCTTTATTATATAATAATAAATATTATGACTCTTTCACTTGTTGCTCATGTATCTTCCCACTGTTCAGGTTGGTGGTCGGAAATCAGGTTTTTAATTTTAAAAGGGTCTGAAGCCTGAATTTATTATATAAATATAATAATATATATTCTCTGTCTTTTTGTTGCTCACATGCTGGCCTCTGTTTATGGCTTATGCTGTTTAGACTGATTTTGTGTCAGTCATTTATAATAATTATTTAAATAAAACCGACCTTTTGTTTTGTTTTTGGGTGGGGGGGAGTGGGGGGGGGGGGGGGGGGGGGGGGATGAAACTGCACAGTAGATGGTTTGAATGACCTGTTGAAATTTGATACTGGTTAATAACTAGTTAACTGTATGCAAAATTTTATTGCTTCAGGTTCATTTTGCCCATTACATTCTGTTACTAGTGTTAGTTTCTGCTTGGTCAATGCATGCAGACTTTGTAACTGTACTGTCTTTTTCTCTGTGCTGAAATCATAGGTGATGCACCACTGGGACAGCGTTCACAGGTCTTTGAGTGGCGACTTTCTGCACTGTGGTAGACAGCAGCTGCTGTTGCTGTTTGATGACAGCCTGCCGAAACCACTGCCTGCTGCATACCTGTTGACAGACCTGCA
Organism: Alviniconcha marisindica; assembly: GCA_018857735.1. Taxonomy (NCBI): domain Eukaryota; kingdom Metazoa; phylum Mollusca; class Gastropoda; family Provannidae; genus Alviniconcha; species Alviniconcha marisindica. Next base: position 358,337 of record JABMCL010000225.1, read on the forward strand.
AGGTTTTGTGTTCGATAGAAGGGAAGGTGACGGAGAGAAGCTGTCTCAGAATGAAACCCAGGAAGAGGATAAGCCAGGAAATCTTCATGGGGTCACAGCTGCTCTTTGGCAGCAAAACCAGGTGCACAAAAACAAGAAGAATACATGAGCCTTGAACCTTAGTTCAGAATAGTGACAAAAATCAAGTGAAAGAATTGCATGAAAGGGAGTGGGAAAGAGAGACTACCGATTACAGCTCTGCTAAGTAAGCTAATCACACTAATTTAAAAGATTTTCAACCAAATTACCAAACTCTGTGTTGCGAAAACAAAGTTAAAGATATATTGCAGTGACCAAAATTATCAGCTCTGTGGAAAGTGTTTTCTCAGTCAAAAACTGTGAAGGTAACTGTGTATTTTGAAAATGTTTCATAAGTTGTTTTTATAATGATAGTTTATTTTTGTTTAAATTGTCATGGTTGATTTAAAAAAATTAAGAAGAAGAAGAAGAAAGCACTATGTAGATTCAGTTTTTGCATCCAGTAATTTAACAAATTATGTGAAAGTACATAATAATTACTAATAAAGTAATGGTAACATTAGTAAGGCTTTGTATTATTCAGTTTACAATTTTATTGCTTTTATGCAAGACTGGAAAAAGGTAGTTTGTGGGCTGCTTTTTATTTAGTTTGCTTTTTGATTAATTTCAATTTCTACCATTGGTCAGGCTTTGGCAAGAAATGTGACAGAAGAAGAACAGAGGCTGGCATCCAAGCAGTTATTTCTCCAGGAAACGTGGAGGTGCCTCCAGCATCTCAGTCTTGATGGACCTGATGCTGTACCTGACATCTTACCTCCAGAGGTAGGTATGGCCCATAGTGTCTAGCATTTCACCCCCAGAGATAGGTATGGCCAATATACACTTATACACTGCCTGACATATCATGTCCAGAGGTAGGTATGGCCCGTATGCAGTGTCTGACATCTCATGTCCAGAGGTAGGTATGGCCCGTATGCAGTGTCTGACATCTCATGTCCAGAGGTAGGTATGGCCCGTATGCAGTGTCTGACATCTCATGTCCAGAGGTAGGTATGGCCCGTATGCAGTGTCTGACGTCTCAGTTTGAGACATCTCATGTCCAGAGGTAGGTATTGCCAGTATACAGTAGCTGACATCTCACATTCAGAGGTAGGTATTGCCAGTGTACAGCAGCTGACATCTCACCTCCAGAGGTAGGTATGGCCAGTGTACAGTAGCTGACATCTCACCTCCAGAGGTAGGTATTGCCAGTGTACAGTAGCTGACATCTCACCTCCAGAGGTAGGTATTGCCAGTGTACAGTAGCTGACATCTCACCTCCAGAGGTAGGTATGGCCAGTGTACAGTATCTGACATCTCACCTCCAACCTCCAGAAGTAGGTATTGCCAGTGTACAGCAGCTGACATCTCACCTCCAGAGGTAGGTATGGCCAGTGTACAGTATCTGACATCTCACCTCCAACCTCCAGAGGTAGGTATTGCCAGTGTACAGCAGCCGACATCTCACCTCCAGAGGTAGGTATGGCCCATATATAATACAGTGTCTGACAACGCACGTCCAGAAGAAGGTATAGCCCATTATACAGTGTCATACATCTCACTTCCAGAGGTGGGTATGGCCCATACTGTCTGATAATGATATCTCACCTCCAGACGACCAGAGGCAGGTACAGACAATATATATATATATGGGCCATACAGGATCTACCTCTGGAAGTGAGATGTCAGGAACTGCATATTGTCCATACCTGCCTCTGGAGGTGAGATATCATTATCAGACAGTATATATATATATATATATATATATGTAATGGAGTGATGGTGGAGCGTAGAACAGGACAGGGACCCAGGCAGCGGAGTCGGTCAAAATGGAGACCACAGCAGGCGGCGCCGGCAAACAGGCTTTTATTCCACTGCAGCAGACAACTTTTCAGCACACACAAAATCCTCACGCGCACACATAGATAAGAGAACTGCGCAGGCCGCAAGGAACACACGCTATCGCTACAATGAAATCGGCCCTCTGACAATTGTGTTTCCTTGGCCCGCACAAATACAGTTTCCTCTACAATAACTAAACTAATTAAAACATGAAAAACATCAAATGAAAGCACAATTACAACCTTTTAAACCGTATAAACAAAATGTACACACATGACTTATTTCATTTACAACAAGAGTGGGAAGCGTGGCTTGCACCTGTCTATAAACAGATTCCGACAACTAAATCACAACTAACACAATGTACAAAATATAACTGTCAATAAAACTTACATCAGAATAAAGTGCACGCTCCCACGGTTAAAATGGTACACAACAATTACAATACAACGCTCTGTAAGAGAAGTAAGACACACTCAAAGACTAGCACTAAAACAGTCGGTGCAAACTTTCGCCTGGGGGGTGTTATCTTAGTCGCAACAGCGCTGATAGTGATACCAAGTAGTCTATGAATACAACTTCGCTTCTACAGTACACAATACTTAATAAGTTAATTTCAACCCAAATAAACACTAAACATGAAGTCAGCTAAGCAAAATACTATACGACAAAGCATTGATCGACACAGAATTACTTTAATCGAGTCAAAACAACAATTCACTACTATTCACTAGTACTAAACAGAGAACGCGCCATGCAGACGATGGCTATAAAAAGAATGGACCCAGAGAGGCATCGGCTACTGATTAAGCTCGATCCTGCGTCTAAATAAGATCTAAATAAACATTCTAAGATGCCAAATTATATTACACATGGCTTAGAGCATAAAAAGGACTAGGTAAACAAAGAGTAGGTAAACAAACAAGCGGTCAAAATATTAAGGGAGAAAACGAGGTTTGAAAATGGCACGCACCAGCGGCTATCGCTGGTCGGCTGTGTGAAGGCCATGTGGCGTTATGCAACACGCAGCGCTTCAAAACAAAAGCGTCTGCTCCGGTTCCCGGGTTACTAACAGTACAGTAATGAAATTGCGTGGATCTGATAACCGGGGCGGGATTATTGTAAAAACATACAAAGAGAACTTGCTCACATCTATCTATATATATATACCTCGGAAGGTGAGATGTCAGAAACTATATATATATACTATAGTGTCTGACATCTCACCTCCAGAGGTAGGTATGGCCTGTATGCAGCATCTGACATCTCACCCCCAGAGGTCAGTATGGCGCATAATGTATAATGTGTTGGGTGGCCTTTCTGTTTACTGGTGTACATGTTAATTTAATAATTGTTATGTGTTCTGGGATTTTTTGTAATTTTTGTTTTTACTAGAGGATATATATATCTTCATTATTATATATGTATATAATGTGTTGTGAAACCAAAGCCTTCCTTTTTACTGGTGCACATGTAAAGTTATGTAATTTATTGCAAAGCCTTCCTTTTTACTGGTGCACATGTAAAGTTATGTAAGGTGTTGTAAAGCCTTCCTTTTTACTGGTGTACATGTAAAATTATGTAATGTGCTGTTGAGCCTTTCTTTTTACTGGTGGACATTTAAAGTTATGTAATGTGTTGTGGTGCCTTTTTTTTCCTGGACCTGTAGGACTGACCACATGTCCAGTAATGTGATTGTCAATCAGGTGCCGCTGGTGCCCTTGCTTGGAGTAGACAGGCCAGTGGGAGATCACTGGACAAGGTCGTCAGTGACAGACAGTCACAAAAACATCAAGGTCTTGTCGACCTGGCACCGCATTCTGGACTGTGTTTGTGTTGTGGGTGTCAAGGTCATCAACACCTCCAGCAGGTAACAGGAATTTGTGTTTTGAAATTTCACTCTGTGTGTGTGTGTGTGTGTGTGTGTGTGTGTGTGCGCATGTGTGTGTGTGTGTGTGTGTGTGTGTGTGTGTGTGTGTGTGTGTGTGTGTGCGCATGTGCATGTGTGTGTGTGTGTGTGTGTGTGTGTGTGTGTAGAATAAGAAGATACTTTACACAAAAGGGGGAGGAGGGGAACTACTCCTTTGTGTATTCTCACTGTTTAAACTTTATTTTTTCAAACCAGGGAAATGAAAAACTGCATCATGTCACTGACCACACCATCGGACTCTCTATCCTCGCCTTCTCACCACCATCTTTCAGCGCACACCAAAGTATGGCAGTGCTTCTCTGCCGGCACCTCAGCATCAGCTGCAAGCACAGAACCCCTCCTGCCTGATGCTGACCTTCGGAAGCGACAGAAAGTGGAACCCCAAGTTCATGTGTGTCAAACCGAGGTCATTCAGCCATTGGAATTGGTGACCCTGACGTGTACCTTTACAGTACCGAATTTGGGTGTGTGTGGGGAGGTGGAGTATGTGGTTCACCTGCATTTTCTGGTCCAAGGATTGACAACTTCTTGCACTCCATGTCTGGACAAAGGCTGTCTCACGATAGGTTTGAAACAAGGAGGCGGCGGGGACCCGAGGGAAGCGGGACGAGATATGGCACCCAGGGGTTTGCAAGCTGAAGGGAGGATAAAGTGCGTGTCCTGTGGCACGGTCACTGTGAGGGCAGCAACCATCCTGCAGCAGAGCGAGCAACTGAGCAACGGGATAGAAGGGCTTGAAAACATCCCAGGGGATGACGGTGGTAAGACCCCTGCACCCCCCCCCCCCCTTCACATTGATAAGATTGCAAATTATACAAGGCTAGTGAGTTGCTGATAATGGTATGGTATTCACACCCAGTCTAACATGAAGGTCATTTCAGAGTGAAACAAAATTTGTTCAGATCACAAGTAACAGAACTGATTAATTGGACAAACATCATATACGAGATAGTTGTTGAAGAGGATAGGGGGGGGAGGGGGGTGGAGGATTCAGTTGAATGAACTGGAGGGCAGAATTTGGAGTTAGGTGTGTTGAACCCAGCTGATTATGGTTTTTGAGATGCTGTTTTGGAAAGAACCCACAAATGAAAGAAATGTGTTTGCATAAAATCACTGTTACAGCTGAATCTTAGTTCAGTTGTTAAATATGTGTGTTTACATGTTTTTTTGTGCTGATGTTGAAGAAACTACAGCTGAATCCTAATTCAGTTGTTGTTAAATATGTGTGTATACATGTGTGTTTATGATGATGTTGAAGACACCAAGTTTGAAGAGAACCTGCTGGCCTTGTCCTCCATCCAACGCCGTTGGAGCCTTGACATCGGCTTTGTCCTCCATGAGGCGACAATGCTGCCAAAGTGTCTGCAGAATGCTGGCTTCCTGTTCCATGGACGCCTTGGCCAATACGTTGCGTCCCAAGCAGCCCCAGGATGTCTCCGTTGGATGCGTCTGCAGCTACTGGGCTTTCAGCCTCTTCCTGAGAGGACTGCGACAGTCTGGGTGTTTGCCAGGTAAGTGATGATGCGCTAGCATTGGTATTGTTGTCTTGAGTCTGTACTGACACTCTGGCATTAGTGTTGATGTTCTGAGTCTGTGCTGGCACTCTAGTGTTAGTGTTGATGTCCTGAGTCTGTACTGACACTCTAGCATTAGTTTTGATGTCTTCAGTCTGTATTGACACCAGAATTAGTCTTGATGTCCTGAGTCTATACTGGCACTCTTGCATTAGTGTTCATGTCCTGAGTATGTACAGATTTTCTTGCGTTAGTGTTCATGTCCTGAGTTTGTACAGTGTAATGACACTCTAGCATTAGTGTTCATGTCCTGAGTCTGTACTGACACTCTCACATTAGTGTTCATGACCTGAGTTTGTACAGATGCTCTTGCATTAGTGTTCTTTTCTGAGTCTGTGGTGACACTCTAGCATTAGTGTTCATATCCAGCGTCTGTACTGACACTCTTGCATTAGGGTCCATGTCCTGAGTCTGTACTGACACTTGTGTTAGTGTTCATATCCTGAGTCTGTACTGACACTCTTGCATTAGGGTTCATGTCCTGAGTCTGCACTGATAGTGATACTCTTACATTAGTGTTGATGTTCTGAGAATACTCTTGCATTAACATTGTACTGACACTCTATTGATGTCCTGAGTCTGCACTCACAAACTAGCATTAGTATTGTTCTGAGTCTGGGCAGACAGGCTAGCATTAGCATTCACCTGAGTTGCAGTCATCAACAAAACTTAGAGTCACAGGTACTACTTCTTGACAGGGACTCGAACCAGCTCCTGCTCTTGCTGAGACACCTCTACGCACACCTCCCTGATGATGCAGCCATCACCCTGGCAACAGAGCAGCGTGACCTGCATGTGAAGCACCTCATGAAGCTCATCTCCGCAGAGCTGTGTGAGAAGAAGAAACAGGCTCGAGCAGTTGTGGCAGCTGGGAAGGTGGGCATACCCCCAACGGGTCTGCCGCAGCCAGGAACTGCCCTGGAACTGGGTGCAGTCAGCACGGAAGACAGCAACGGTTCCAGCCCAGAGGTAACAAAGCGTGAGAGTGAAGAGTTTGCTGAACGCCAGCGGCTGTACCGCCACAGCCGTACACAGCATGTTGGACGAGAAGCAGTCGCCAAATTTGAGGCGGCTGTGCAAAACTGTGAAACTGAGACAGACACAGTGGTGGCAAAGTTCAAACTGTGATATGGTGCAAACACAAACAAATTGAAACAAAGTTGACTGCCAGCGTTCTGAAACAAGATTGAAACACACAAGTGGTTAAAAAGAACGCTTAATTAGACGATACAGAACATGCTGACATTTTCAGTGACAGCACCTTTTTCAAGAAACAAACAGACAGAGAATGCACTAATAAATGGTGATAGGAATGAAATTTGATCTAAGTAGCTTTTAGTTGGTGGAGAAGTTTGAAACTCACTGAAAATTTGCACATGTTTTGTGCTGTGTAGTTTAAACTATACATTCTTTTTGACATTTTGTGTGTTTTGATCTTGCGATACAGTGCATGATGAGACTTGTGCCAGTTCAGATATGCAGCATTTTTATGCTAAAGCCCGTTCTTAATTGGGCGAATGTTTGTTCGTGAACCAAAAAGCTTTGCTCAACATGTTCTGGGAACATTTGCCCTATTCGACGAACATTGCCTCTGATTGGCTGAGAGCAGAGCTCTCCTGTGGATGAAGAAAAAATAAAAATAAAAATGGATGACGGTGTCGCTAGGTTCTTCACTCGCTTCAGAGGGAATGTTTTTATTTGTTGACTTGTGGGAGGCGCAGCCTTGTCTCAGAGACCCAGAATGAGATAGTAGTTAGTTGAATTACCCTGTGAGGGATGATTAAAGTATACTGACTTGACTTTAGCCTACATTTTCGATCATTCTGTCTGCTGCGTGTCTGCCGCAAGTTCGGGCCGAAGCTTGCATCACATTACAAGCCAGTTGAGAACAAGTAAATTCTTTGAACTGTCCGAACCATGTTCGGCGAACTAAAAGTTCAATTAAGAAACAAATCATAGTTCGTCGAACTGTCCGAAGTATATTCAGCGAACAAACATTCGCCCAGTTAAGAACGGGCTTAAGGGCTTTGCTGGAAAGTTTGTCTTGCTGCAGTGTGCTGAAGGTTGAAGAGTGGTTTATTGCTGGTAGGATTTTTTCAGTTTTGTATCATTTTTAGGTTGAAGTGTAAAAAAACAATAAGTAGTTAAGTAATTAATTGTTGAGGCATTATATTTAGATCAAATCTGGTGGTGGAGGGAGGAGAAGGAGAGATTCCTCAACTCCTTTTATAAAGAGCTTGTTGAGTGCATCAGTCCTTCCTGCAGCTGAATCCAATTTTTAGCCCACAGTACTAAGCAGAGGGCAGAGGGGTTATTAAAAAATCTGTTCTGGTGAGGACCATTATTAAGTTGGTTGCCTAGGTCAGACGCGTGTTTTGCTACCTGAGTAGCTCATCAGTGATTGTGATCAGTTTTGTATCATTGGGAGATTCTGAATGATAGACTGTGCAGTTTTTTTTTTTCCTTGCTGTGGAACTTACCCAGCACCTAGTCTTTCGAATGAGTTTGTTTGTATATTGATGTAGGTGCCTGTATGTGCTTTGTTTAGTTGCGTGCTCCCTCCCTCCATGAAGACCTGAAGACAAGTCTAGCTGCTGAAACACGTGAAATTAGTATACTGTGTTTTAGTGTGACTGTTTTCATGTAGTGGCAAAACTTAACAGTCGTTTTCATGTAGTGAGAATGCCAGCAGCCGGAAATCTGGCAAATTGAGTTGGGTTCTGGCACCCAAACGTTGAAAGCAATCTTGTACAAAATTAATTGATTTTAAAAATCAGATTGAAATCTGGTGACCAGTTCAAGGGAGAGAAGTGAAGCAAGACTATGGATTGTTTCCCAATGGGGTTTCCCTTGGCCGGCATTAATTTTAGTTAAAAAAATCTCCAGGCACACTTTGCAAACTCTTAATGGAAAAACTCGCAACTTATGTTTTGAGCAATCGATAAGCTTCCCAAGAATAGTGACTTTGTGTGGTTTTCCATGTACTTAATCTAGTTTAAATGTGTGTAGAATTTTTGTGTACCAGTATTTTCTAGAGCTTTGAGGTGTTCACAGATGTGTGCTGGTAACTAAATTAGGTCTTTAAAAGTGCGAACATTATGAGAAAAATACTGAGAATTACATGGTGTTGGTGGCTGGTGATATATCTGTTTTGATGACCTTGAGACATTTCCAAGATCATAGGAGAGTTTGAAATAATATAAATAAGGAGTCCTTAAAAATAAATAAATATATATTCAGTTTTGCATGCTTGACTGAATTTCACTAACTTACTGAGCCTTTGCTACCCTTTTTATTATTTATTATTTTTATTTTTTGTAATTCTGGGATGTGCCATAATTTGCTTTGAACTTTAAGGGAAAGTGCACTGAAGAAGCAATCTGGACTGAAAATGTGCACACATCGCATCTGCACAATTCACTAAATTGTCTGTTCTGTCAGTATTTTTTACAGAAGTACTTCGGGGGGGGGGGGGGGGGGGCTTCAAATTCAATCAATCATTCAGCCCTGTTGGTTTGCTTTTTAACAATGTAAAGCACAGAAAGGTTGGTTCGTGATGTTTTGATACTTTTGCCACACACTTTTGCCTTGTTCATCACTAATACCAACTGCAAAGCACAATATGGCAGCACTCACGGTTGTATTTTCATGACTTTCAGATCTTGCTTTTTATTAAATGAGATGAGAAATCAAACTGCTGTGTGTGTATTTTTTAAATATTTTTTAATTCCATTTCTACTGGTAGGCCCTGTGATGCTTCTTCAGTTTTGGTTCCCTTTAATTTCAAAGCAGCATTTACTGATTAAGGACAATTAAAAATCATAACAATTCTTAGTGACTCATTTCAACCATACTGACTGTCATGTGTTTGTATTTGTCTATTATATGTGTCTGCATTTCCTACACAATTGCTGTAAGCTGTGTAACATGGGTAATGTGGTATTTGCACCCAGTACGCATTCTGCTGTCAAACAGGAATGAAGAAAGCACAGATGATATTTTCAAAAAGTGAACCTGTCATTATATTTTTGTAAAAAGTGTTGTGGTGGTTTAAAAAAACAGAACAGGAGAGGTAATGCAAAACATGCTCAGTTCTCAGACACTACTGACTGGTTAACTGTTTGCAAGTTTAACTGTGAGAAAATAGGTGCATTTTTTGTTTTTAATGAGATCATTTGTGAGAAAATTTGTTTTCAATGAGAGCATTTAATTCTACCTTGTACATGAACATGAATGTGACTAATAAAAATGTGCATACATCCTCAAGCCCAAGGTGATGTCAGTTCCCAGTCAAGCCTAACATTTACATTTGAACGTAGCCCCATACACGTTGTTTCACCACTAAGAAAAGTTTACTATTTTTATAGAGAAGTTAAGAACAGTTGTTTGTTGATTTGACAGAGGCATCATCTGCCAACAGTTTTTCTGTTTTTGTCTTGCAACTTTAGACATGCATGCAGATGTTACACCTGAGAAAATCAACAACACCAGTTGATCTGCACACAGCAAGTTTAATGTTCGCAGTGACACCAGTCAATACATTCCTTCATGACCATTAACTTATCATTTTATGGACATGGACATAGACATCAACAGTAGCCTTGTCAAGAATAGTTACAGAGACGAGAGAGAGAGAGAGAGAGAGAGAGAGAGAGAGAGAGAGAGAGAGAGAGAGAGAGAGTCAAACTAAGAAAACAAGGTGGGAGGGAGGGTGAGAAAGAGAGGTTAAGGAGGAGGGACAGTGAGTGAGGGAAAGAAAGAATGGATCATTCTTAACACAGCGTGTCTTGAAAATGTCCTGGGTCATGACAGGTCACCAGATATCACTATTTTTGCATGTTCCAACCTCCCTTTCAATCTTGTGACTTGCTGTGACCTAGTTCTGTACATTAACAAAAAAAGACCCCAGGTCAATACTTTGCCCATTCTCACTTTCAGTTTTGTGATCTGATGTGACCTCCTTCCTGTCTTTGAAAGTTTCATTAAAACGGTCCATTAAAAGAACAGAAGCACAGTGTGATCTTTGTTCTGAACACAAAGGCTGGCGCTTTGGCTGACAGGAGTTGCTTGCTTGTTCAGTGTTAACGTAGGAAGGTGACCCAAGCACTGGTCAACATGTGTAGGCAAGCATTATACCACTGTGCTGCATAAAAGGAACACACACAAACACATACACATTGCAGTTTCAGTGCATCATTCCTATACCAACTCTTAAACCAGTTTTATTCTACACGATGTATACCAATGACATCCTGTTGCGTTCACAGTGTCTCGCTACCTGAATTGGTGAAGATGTCTTTGGTCTCTTCACTTCTTCATATAAAAACAGCTGGCTATCCCCACCCAAATCTCCTGCAAATTGCTGCAGAAGCACATCCCTTTTGTTTCTATTCTTTGAGCTGTGATCCGATGGGTCCCACAGCATCCACTGATGCTCCAACTGGATCAGATAGGTCCCACAGCATCCACTGATGCTCCAACTGGGATCGGATAGGTCCCACAGCATCCACTGATGCTCCAACTGGGATCATATGGGTCCCACAGCATCCACTGATGTTCCAACTGGTCCCACAGCATCCACTGATGCTCCAACTGGGATCAGATGGGTCCCAGAGCATCTGCTGATGCTCCAACTGTGATCAAATGGGTCCCACAGCATCCACTGATGCTCCAATTGGGCAATAAAAACTTAAACCAGTCATAGCTAATACACTGACTAGCCAATCAACAGTCAGCCATGGCCACATCACACCTTCTATCCTCTGTGGTGGCAGTTTCTTCTTCCACAGTCGGCAGGTTGAAATACATCACAGTAAACAAAGGTCAATGACCACGCCACAGCTTGTAGACTGACTAGCCAATCAGCGGTCAGCTTTGGCCACATCACCAAGACTGCATGCAACCTCACTTGCAACATAAACTTCAATGAAGAAAAGACTTGATGATGGTGATGTGATCAAAGCTACTTCACTCAGTGATTTTATGGTACATTGACTGGTCTTAACAAAACAGGGAGTGAAAATCGTCACTGTAGTCCTCCATTAAAGCAAAGTACACACGCTGACTTTTTCATGACACTACTTTACAATCACATCACTTGATAAGGTTCATGCAGATTTTGGGATACAAGATTCATGGACTTTCAACAGCAAATTTTCTTCTTTTTCAGGACCTAATGAACTCAGAAAAGTAACAACCAAGCAAAAACGTAACTTTGCAGTTCTTACGTTAATTATTGTACTGAGCTTGGACTAGGAACAGGAAGACAGAGACAGCATGGATGGATCGGGAAAAGTCCTAGTTCTCCAAGTCTGTGTTGGACACAACATGGTGGGAGCGGGGTGGCAATGCTGTCAGAACGCTTTACTAGAGTACTGCAATCTGAGTTTGCAAGGACTTTGGAGCACTGTGCTTAGTTCTTGCTGATTATCAAAGACTTACTTTCAAGGCCTTGAAAGCCCAAGGACTTCCAGACACTCAAGAACTGTGCAAACCCTGCTTGAACTCCAAGGACAACTAGCAGGGCATGCTGGTTGGAACAAAAGAAAAAAATATTTGAGGATCGCTAAGTGACTGAAACTTAAGACAATCACCCCCCCCCCCCCCCACTTATTGATTGAGCCCTCTCTCACTGAATATGTTTGCACAACATTATGTCATTAATATATTAATAAAAAAATTCAAATGACAGCTATATTGGTCATTTGTTTCAATCATTATATAGCCATCCATGACAGCAATGTAGACACTTAAATTACAAAACAGACACACATGTATGTTATATAGATAATAAACCAATAGTGTAACATAACAGGGACAGCAGACAGATAAAGCTACTTCCAAGGTAAACTCAAATGACAGGAGATAACAAAACTGCCCAAGCCTCCATCTGCAAGGAAAAGTGAGCTGAAAAACATAATACCAGAAACACATAACGCTGCCTTTTTTTTTTTTTACAGTGAACACAACAAACGCCAAAGAGAAAATTGGGAGCACAGGCGGGCAACAATACAAAGCATGATGTACACTTGTTGAGGTAACTTTACTACAAAAGACTTATTGCTTATAGCCACAACTTGCAACCATTACGTACAGGTGACGTATACGGTGCTGAACCAAAATCTATTGCTTGATAAAATCATGTAAAATAACTTTTGTGCGTATAGTAAAAAAGAACAACGTAAAAACAAAACAAAAAGAACCAGAGCAAATGCTTGGTCAACCTGCTTTTAACAGGAAAAGACAGAGTTCATGAATGTTTGTTTTTTCTTTTCCAGCTGTAAATGTACTTGTAAAACTCTACAAAAAAGTCGCACTCTGCCAGACTGGTGTAAACATTAAATTATACCAGGCAAAGTTGGAAAAATATAGTTTGAAACAGTCCAAAAGAAAGAGCCAACATCTAGAGTTTTGCAGGCTAAAACTGCATACATAATTTAGCATCATTATTTCCCTTAAGGACACCCCAAAGTTGTTAAAAGCACTGTTCACTCGATCATGTGCATGTACATAACAATTACAGAAAGTCTAAATTCAACTGCACATGTAAGGACTCAGAAAATTAAAAGTTTAGTTTCACCTTTCTGTCAATGTTATGCCCTTTCAAAAACAGGTGCAAATCACTGAACGTGGAACAGATAATACTCAGTGGAAGTTATTCTCTTGCAAAGTTTCAAAGACTTGCCGTGACAGTTAAAAAGGGAATGAAAAAACAAAAACAAAAATGTTCTTCGAGGGCAGTCTTTACCCACACAATACCATTACATAGACTATTTTCCATGCAAGTCAACAACAACAAAAAACACAACAAACAAACCAAACCAAACCAAAAACACCACCAACAACAAAAAACACAACAGACAAAACCAAACCAAAAACACCACCAACAACAAAAAACAAAACAAAACCCCAACAGTCTTCATTATTAAACTTTTCTCACTGTTAAAGTGTTATAGAATTTAACAGCAGCATTGCTTTCAAATGGGTCTCAAAATATTGCCAAAAAAACTTGCTCTACTGGTTTGAAACTAGTGGGTCAGCAGTTAATCTCCTTTGAACATTTCAAAAAAGAACAGAAAATCAAAGGCTGCATGAATGTCTGTGGCAATGCACTCTGCAGTGCCAGGGGCAGTCAGAATGCTATGTCCTGGGAGAGTGGATGGAGCAAACTGCATTACCTGCAGTGCTGAAATGTCCTGGCAGATTTGTTGCCACCAGCTTTTCAAACAGAATGGAAGGCGATGCCTTATGATCTTTGAAGCTACAGCTACTTAATGTATTACAGTATAGCATTAAGATGCAGACATTTTTCCCTGTGGATTTTTGCAAGTCCAGAACAAAATCCATTTTCAGGATATTGATTTTGATATCTTTCATACTACAACTAGTTAACGTATTGCAGTATAGTATTTAGATGCACAGAAATTGTTCCCCGTGGATTTTATGCAGTCTGGAGAATGAAATCCATTTTGAGGACATCTGGATTCCAGCCCTTCATTTGTACTGACAGCAGGGGGTGGGGAGGGGTGTCAATATTCAGTCCTGAACCTCTAATCTAGGATAAAATTAAAGGGGAACCTAACTGAAGATGCAAGCTGGCAGAAAACTGTAGAAAACATTTTGATAGAATCTGCTAGTGTCATTGGGTTGTTCTGTCTCACAGCTTCTCAGTGTGCAGCTACGTTGGTTCACCATTTACCACCAACGAGCAGCAGAAAGGCTGGCTCCTAATGCATTTGACTCTTCTGCCTCATGTTGAACTCGTTTTATGATGTTGCTGATACAGACAGCTGCGCACAAACTGGCAGCACCCACAGACATGTTTTTGTGAATTTTGAACGTCTGTTTTTAACAAACAGGATAAGAAATCAAGTAAAAAACTGCTGTGTGTATAGGTTTTTGGTTTTTGAATTCATGCAGCTTCTTCAGCTTGGTGCCCCTTTAATAATGCAGTGACCCCTTTCATGATGCAGTGGGATGCCCCCTGAACTGAAAGACTACCCTGATGGGAGACAGGACTGCAACTACCCACCAGTTTAGTCTGAAACATGGCTGAAAATGACAATGATAAAATGTGTGATGGGCATTTCTTTTATTTTCAACAGCATCAAAATAGCTTGGTCGGCAACAGTTGTCAGGCGCCATCCAGATTGTGTCAGATGGGAGAACCTGTGTGACAGTGCCCACACCATGAAAAAATGAAGAACCCCCTTAAGATGAAATTCTGTGAACTGATGTCAAAATCCTGTACACTTTCCTTACATGCAATGCCTTTAAGAGGAAATTCTGCATAAGACAAACTGATTTCAAAATCCTGTATACTTTCCTTGTATGCAACCCTCTTAAGAGGAAATTCTGCATAAGATTAACTGATTTCAAAACCATGTACACTTTCCTTGTATGCTGAGTTCTCTTAAGACACACTTTCTGTTTGTCAAAAATAAAATAGATGGTACCAGCTGCTGTACTAGTGGTCAGGCGGTTTAGGAGCCATCGTTTGCTTGATGTGAAAACATTCAAAGAAACATCTCTTGATTCACAACACAGTGAGTAAACTGTTTCACCTCCTAGTCCTACGTAATGATTTATTAGTGGCATCTTGTGACCGCTTAGTACAAAAATTTGACAACACCACTTGATGCAAACATGCACCAAAACACACACACACACGCACACAAAGAACAGCAAAGAAGAGCCAGTAAGGTTTACACAAGGCACAAAGTTTTATGATATATAATTTACAAGTACAAAGCCCTGATCCAATCAGTACATGATATTGCATGCACATGAAATCATGATGAATAACGGCAGAACTTATAAAATCACCCGCATTCTTCCGTGTTATTCTTTCAAAACTCACTCTCCCACTTTCATCTCTCCACTGCTGAATTTGCCAATTGTCATGAACATTGCAAACACTTAAGAGTTTTCACATGCAGTGGAAGATTCACTCATTCAGCATACTGACGAGCTTTTAGCTGCTAGCACTTAAAAACAGTTGATTCTTGTTAAAAAAAACAAATGTATGCTGAATTTTCTTTTCTCTTTTTGGTATGGATGAGCTGCATGTAAGTTAGGGTTAGCTTCGTAAAAGTACATTTGAAAGTTAGCTCTGACATCACTGCAGGACCTAACATCATGCACTGTTATCAAAATATTTGTCATGCACTGTCACTCTTAGTCTTACATCACTTGAGGTAAACTGTACAGAAGTAAAATAAAAAGCTGTGCTTTTTCCAAAAGGAAGGAAGGGAGGAAGGATCAGAAAACTCAGAACACATGCCAACGAAAACCCCAATCTGGCCTGAACTGAAAGCCTAGACACTAGACCACAACTAAACTCAACAATGGCTTTATTCTACAGCACATCTAAACTCAACAATGGCTTTATTCTAGAGCAGCACATCTAAACAGTGGCTTTATTCTAGAGTGCATCTAAACTCAGCAACAGTTTTATTCCAGACCACATTTAAACTCAGCAATGGTTTCATTCTAGAACGCATCTAAACTCAGCAATGGTTTCATTCTAGAGCACATCTAAATTCAGCAATGGTTTCATTCTAGAGCACATCTAAACTTGGCAATGGTTTCATTCTAGAGCACATCTAAACTTGACAATGGTTTCATTCTAGAGCACATCTAAACTCGGCAATAGTTTCATTCCAGAGCACATCTAAACTCAACAGTATTTTTTTGCTTCTTAGGACTGTGTTAACCCATGTCCTGTGGCTGCCCCTGGGACAACACAATGGCATCTTTGGCAAAAATGCTGCCCACCATTAGCACCACCTCATGGGGAGTTCTGTCTGCACAGCTTTCAACTCTTCACTCAGTCTGATGTGGGCCCTAATTCTTAGACTTGAATGTTTCTGGTTAGCTTTTCACTCAGTCAGATGTGGACCCAAATTCTCAAACTGAATGTTTCTGGTTAGCTTTTCACTCAGACCCTAATTCCTGAATGTTTCTGGTTAGCTTTTTACTCAGTCTGATGTGGGCCCAAATTCTCAAACTGAATGTTCTGGTTAGCTTTTCACTCAATCTGATGTGGGCCCCAAATCCTGAATGTTCTGGTTAGCTTTTTACTCAGTCTGTGGGCCCCAAATCCTGAATGTTCTGGTTAGCTTTTCACTCAGTCTGTACTCCTGAATGTTTCTGGTTAGCTTTTCACTCAGTCTGATGTGGGGCCCAAATCCTGAATGTTTCTGGTTAGCTTTTCACTCAGTCCGATGTGGGCCCAAATCCTGAATGTTCTGGTTAGCTTTACTCAGTCTGTGGGCCCAAATCCTGAATGTTCTGGTTAGCTTTTCACTCAGTCTGATGTGGGCCCCTGAATGTTTCTGGTTAGCTTTTCACTCAGTCTGATGTGGGGCCCAAATCCTGAATGTTTCTGGTTAGCTTTTCACTCAGTCTGATGTGGGCCCCAATTCCTGAATGTTTCTGGTTAGCTTTTCACTCAGTCTGATGTGGGCCCCAACTCCTGAATGTTTCTGGTTAGCTTTTCACTCAGTCTGATGTGGGCCCCAACTCCTGAATGTTTCTGGTTAGCTTTTCACTCAGTCTGATGTGGGCCCCAACTCCTGAATGTTTCTGGTTAGCTTTTCACTCAGTCTGATGTGGGCCCCAATTCCTGAATGTTTCTGGTTAGCTTTTCACTCAGTCTGATGTGGGCCCCAACTCCTGAATGTTTCTGGTTAGCTTTTCACTCAGTCTGATGTGGGCCCCAATTCCTGAATGTTTCTGGTTAGCTTTTCACTCAGTCTGATGTGGGCCCCAATTCCTCAATGTTTCTGGTTAGCTTTTCACTCAGTCTGATGTGGGCCCCAATTCCCAAACTGAATGTTTCCACTCTGCTTTTTACTCAGTCTGATGTGGGCCCCAATTCATGAATATTTCTCGTTAGCTTTTCATTCAGTCTGACGTGGGCCCAATTCTTAAACTGAACATTTCTGGTTAGCTTTGATTGGACCTCTCCATGAGTGAGAGAGGATTTAACTGCACCAGCAGCGGACAATCTTTGGCAGGCAGGCTGAAGTTTAACTGTGACACGGTGCGATTATACTGAAAGTTCAATTTCCCTGAGTCAAAAATAAAATGCACACCCGTGACTCCAAAATGTAGCTATGCTACCTAATACTAATCAACCAATGACACACAGGCTTTTTTCATCAACCAATGACACACCAGCCTTTCAAATCTGTCTCCTCCCATAACATCCAGATGACTGGGCTTGGATCAAACATGACTTATCCATCAAGTGGTTCACTGGTTGTGTGTGTGTGTGTGTGTGTGTGTGTGTGTGTGTGTGTGTGTGTGTGTGTTGTATGAATAAAAAAACAAGCTAGAAACAGTGTGCAGTTATAAACCTATGCAGAATGTGACTAATCAGGGGCAAAGCTCACATTCACAGGTGCACTTTAGTACCATGTCATCCATTAAGAGCAAAGTTTATGCATGCACAGGTAAGCAAGGTCAAAGTTCAAACATGCGCAGGTAAGCTTTGGTACTGTGCAACTTACAGGAGTCAAAACCAAGTGCAGACAAATCCCAGGACCATAGTTTTGAGGGTCAAAGGTCAGACATGGGTAAACCTCAGTGTAATTGTAATATGACTGATTACAGCCAAAGTTCAGGCAAGCACGGTAAGACCTCAGTATAATGTGACCGATGAAGGTCAAAGCTTAGACAAGAACAGTTAAACTGACCTCAGTGTAATGCATGTGACACATCAGACAAGCACAAGCAGACCTCAGCATAATGTGAATGATGTAGGCCAAAGCTCAGACAGGCAAACCCCAGTGATGCTACTGATCAAGACCAAAGCTCACACAGGCAGACCTCAATGTAATGCCACTGATCAAAGCCAAAGCTCACACAAGCACAGGCAGACCTCAGTGCAATGCCACTGATCAAGGCCAAAGCTTACACAAGGATCACAGCCAAAGCTCAGAAAAGCACAGGCAGACCTCAGTATAATGCCACTGATGACAGCCAAAGCTCAGACAAGCACAGGCAGACCTCAGTTTAACGCAACTGATCGAGGCCAAAACTGAAAGAGCTGAAAGTGTGGATGCTGTCAATTTCATGGTACATACGATGCTGGAATTTGACTGTGTGTCCAAGGCTTCTATCCTGTGATGACCACTCTCCACTCTGTGATCACTTTCCTCTCAAAATGCAATCCCCATCACCGCCACCCCATGGCAAAACCAAACCAGTACTGAGATTTATTCCACAACCCACACATGACAGCATGTAAAAATTCTACATCATCAAAACTTTTGCACCCCCCCCTCTAAACAACAATAACAAAAGACTGAACTTACAATACAGCTTTGGAATCCATATATTATTTTCCAAGTATACAACCCTTCACGATCACCGTTTTGCCTTAAAACATACAGGCTCAATGACAGTTTCCCACTATGACACTTTTTCACGGAATCATTCTTGCGCTCATTCAGTCTGCAGCTCTTTTCTGTCTCACTAACAACTTGGAGAAGAAAAGAAGCTGTCACACGAAGCAGTAAGCTGTGACGTAGCCATGACTAAGGTGTCTTTGGTGTTGCGGACATAATGTGTTGGTGACAGTAGGCACATTTCAAAACCAAAACAGTGATATGCAGTCTCAGTCCAGACATTTTATGAGCCACTTATCAAGACTAAAACCACTTTTCTGGCAGTGGCAACTGTTGCAGCCAAATACATGTAACCGAGTTTTTATTTTCACAAGACCCAGACAAGGCCGGCTGTACTGACTTTTGGTTTTCCACCAGTGCCAGGTATGACTTGGAGGATCGAGTCCGACTCCTCCAAATAAAATGCGAAAGAAAGGAATTTCTTTTTCACTGAGGTGGCGCCCATCACCAACCATATTTGCTCTCAGAGATATCACAAAGGCAGCAGTGAGCACAGCAAATATAGCACATGCCTAGTCTCTAGTTTCATTCGAGTTGCAGGCCATAAAATAGGTTTTGTTTTTCTTTACACTGAAGAGTGGTATCTTCAGTTACACTACAGTCGCAAAGCAAACAGTCTTGGCTTAAATTATTTGACTACTGTCCTCTTGACTTTTTTTCTTTTGGTAGTTTCATCTTTTCAGTGACACCTTCACCAATGCAGACAGTTTTTGTCATCTCATCTTTCCAGTGATAACTTCACCCACGCAGACAGTTTTTGTCATCTCATCTTTCCAGTGATAACTTCACCCACGCAGACAGTTTTTGTCGTCTCATCTTTCCAATGACACCTTCAACAATGCAAGCCATTTTCTGTAGCCTCACCAATGCAGTTTTTGTAGTTTCATCTTTCCTGTGATGCCTTCAACAAAGCAGACAGTCTCACGTTCCACTGGCACAACTGTCACCCATGCAAAGACTGTTGGCGTCACATACACTACAGTATACAGCATAATGCAAACAATAAGACTTTCAGTGACTTATTAATGATGCAAACAGTGTGCCTCCAGTGATGTAATTTTCAACAGTGCAAACAGTCCAACCTTCTGGTGATACCATCTCCAACAGTACCCCCTGTTGGACTTTTCAGTCACTTGTTGAACAATGCACACCTTCCCCTGTTCCAGTGGCCTCATTTTCCACAATACAAACAGAAGGACTTTCAAGCGTCACCTTTAACAATGCCAACAGGGAGACTTCTCAGCGACTTGCTCTTCAACAATGCTGCACTTTCCAGTGTCAGCATCTTTAACTCTGCATCACAACCAGTCGCTGAACTCCAGGCCCTGGCAGCTTTAAATACATGCAGCATTGCAAGCTCTTGTCACACATGCTGACTGACAGCCTCGGCTCACTGGGCAACTATCCACTGTGTTGACTAATCCACTGCTGCCAACACAGCCATGGTTCCCTCTTGTCAAACTGTTGGCGTGGGGTTTGGGACTGGACTCTTGCTGCTGTCTCCTCAGCTGCTGTCCACACAGACCCCAGGCCCTCTGCACGCAGTTGACGTTTCTCGTTTCAGCAGCCCTTTTTGGTCTCCACCATCTCATCACGAGCGTCCAGTGCTGCCCCCTGGTTTCCCCCCTCTGTTGTTGCTTCCCTTGGTGACCGCTTGCGTGGCCTGCTCTCGCACGCGCTGGGGCTCTGTCAGAATGCTTGTGCTCATGCTCAGATGTCGCAGGGCGTTCAGAACAGCTGCACATACACACACAGAGTTACAGACTTTAATGTGAAAGTTTTTTGGATGCATACACACACAGCGACACACACACACACACACAGTTACAGATTTAAATGTTGATTTATGTTTGTTTTTTGGGTATGTATACTGGCAACCATCACTACACAATTATTATCATGGGTAGACTTGCACCCAAAGGGGTATGCCAGATTTTCACTGCTGCCAGCACAGCCATCCCTGGTCAGTCAGGTGGATCATTCCTGTGGTCAGTCAGGTAGTGAACTCCCCTGGTCAGTCAGGTGGATCATTCCTGTGGTCTGTCAGATGGTACACTCCCCTGGTCAGTCAGGTGGATCATTCTTGTGGTCAGTCAGGTAGTACACTCCCCTGGTCAGTCAGGTGGATCATTCTTGTGGTCAGTCAGGTAGTACACTCCCCTGGTCAGTCAGGTGGATCGTTCTTGTGGTCAGTCAGGTAGTACACTCCCCTGGTCAGTCAGGTGGATCATTCCTGTGGTCAGTCAGGTGGATCATTCCTGTGGTCAGTCAGGTGGATCATTCCTGTGGTCAGTCAGTTGGACATTGCTCTGGTCAAGCAATGCCCAGTCACATTTTCCTCCCTCCATTCTGTCCCCTCAAACACTACTTTTCACACCATGCCTTCATCCCAAGGTGACTCTGTGTGGATGATGGGACGTTCAAACCCTACAACAAACTAACTACCCCTAGCACACCCACCCATACCCCCCTCCCCCACAAACCATGCACTCATTGAAGCAGGGAGAAAGGCCCCCCCCCCCCCAACAATTTTACTGAACCTTTGGGATCCTTGAGCACAGCTGAACCCCCCTCCAACACTACTTACTCTGAGAAATGAGTACTCCCCCCCCATTTCTCCTGGGCACACCCACACACACACCCACACTACTACTCACTGGGTCTGAGAGAGACAAGAGAACAATGCTGATCCAACCAGGCGGCCGTTGTGCGACACAGCTCTTCCACGTTGGCCGTTGACACCATGTTGTTGTATGAATCAAACAGATTTCGGATGATGATCGAAAACTGCATTCACCGTTAAGGAATCTGAACTTGGCAAAAATCTTCGGCCAAAACCTGTTTAGATATTGCAGCAGTCCAAAACTTACAAAAACAGAACTCAGAAGAATACTGAATGCAGACAAAACAACCACATCATAATAGTAATTCCACGCTGACACATGAAACACGTGCGAAGGATACAATCCAGAATTTCCAGTTTTGCAGTGTACGGTTCCGGACATATTCCTCAAACATCTCCTTCATCTGGTCCACCCTCTGCCGTGTGACAGGAACCCCTGTCTCCGGCAGCTGGGATTGCACCACGCTGTGAGCAAAACCACACGTTTCTTTAGCACAGCCAGGAATTACACGTGCACAAACACATTGCGCTACTTTAGCACAGCCAACAAATACACGTGTGCAGACCCCAGGTGCACTTTACCCACAATGCTAGTCCAGACAGAATGTTCCCGGTAAGTGTACATGTTTTGGTTGTTGCCCACTTTCCTTGTTGCATTTTCCACCTTCACAATCATTATCCTCCATGTTTATCACCACGTTCCACCTCCATCACCATCTTCCACAGTTATCATCTACCCCTTCCCTAACAGCACATGCTGTCTCACCTGAACAGCACATGCTCTCTCTCACCTGATTGCCCATATATAACCGTAATGGTTGACTGGGTGTACAACACCAAGTTACTACTCTCAGCATGCACTTTCTCTCTCCTGATTGCCTTGATATAACCATAATGGTTGACTGGGCATAAAATATGAAGTTACTACTCTCACCTGAACAGCACACACTTTCTCTCATCTGAACAGCACACACTCTCTTTCACCTGAACAACAGATGCTCTCTCTCACCTGAACAGGACATGCTCTCTCTCACCTGAACAACAGATGCTCTCTCTCACCTGAACAGGACATGCTCTCTCTCACCTGAACAACTGATGCTCTCTCTCACCTAACAACACATGCTCTCTCACCTGACAGCACATGCTCTCTCTCACCTGAACAACAGATGCTCGCTCTCACCTGAACAGGACATGCTCTCTCTCACCTGAACAACTGATGCTCTCTCTCACCTAACAACACATGCTCTCTCTCACCTGACAGCACATGCTCTCTCTCACCTGAACAACACATGCTCTCTCTCACCTGAACAACTGATGCTCTCTCTCACCTAACAACACATGCTCTCTCTCACCTGACAGCACATGCTCTCTCTCACCTGAACAACATATGCTCTCTCTCACCTGAACAACAGATGCTCGCTCTCACCTAAACAGGACATGCTCTCTCTCACCTGAACAACAGATGCTCTCTCTCACCTGAACAACACATGCTCTCTTTCACCTGAACAACAGATGCTCTCTCACCTGAACAGCAAGCACATGCTCTCTCTCTCACCTGATGGCAGTATTGAGGGATTCAATCTCTTGCTTCAAGATGGTCGCTTCATGCTGCATCTGAGCTCGCTCCAATTTCATCTTGCGACAATGTTCAGCAGCTGTGACAAAACAACACGTACCCTCGTGAAATTGCGACAGACACTCATTCAACGACGTATCAAAACTGGAGCTGACTGCACTCCTACTAGAGGCCGACTATGCCAAAACCTGTGTGTGACAACTGCAGCAAGCTTATGACAGGACTCTGAAACCACCAACTGCACAAAGCCCCCCCAAAAACACATAGCGTCATGGGTCATAAGCTTACGGGTTGCAACACAGAGTGCAAGGAAACCAGGAAAGTGCAGTCCACCTCCTATGGAGGGTTAGTCACCGAGCTCTAAGCCCTGCCCTTCTCCTCACAGGCTTTTGATCTGACTGCACCATGTGGCACTGTGCTGGCTGGTGGAATGCACGGAGATGTGAGTCTGATTCAGCGCTTAAAAGACTGAGATTTGCCTCATTTGATTTAAATGATTATGATTTGTCTCATTTGGTTTAAATGATTATGATGTCTCAATTGGTTTAAATGATTATGATTTGTTCATTTGACTGAAATGATTATTTGTCTCATTTGATTTAAATGATTATGAGATGCCTCATTTGATTTAAATGATTATGATTTACCTCATTTGATTTAAATGATTATGATTTACCTCATTTGGTTTAAATGATTATGACTTGTCTCATTTGTTTTAAATGATTATGATTTGCCTCAAGTGGTTTAAATGATTACGATTTGTCTCATGTGGTTTAAATGATTATGATTTGTCTCATTAGATTTTCATGACTACGATTTGCCTCATTTGATTGCTCAGGAGTTGTGAGAAAGCTGAGGTGGCCGTCCTGGGCTCCCTGTCCCTAACTGTCCGTACGGTCTCTGTGGATGTAATGCAACACTAAACTCAAAAATTCAAACGACTGCAGCTGCTAAATCTTGTCTCAATGAAGGAGATGTCATTTGAAAGTTTTGTTCAGACCCCCCCCCCCCCCCATACACACACACATTTCTTCATACCACACCCCCAGTCCTTGCCCCTCCCTCTGGATCTGCCAGCCAATGAAAACTCACTTTTCTGCAGCATGGTGGCCTTGCTGACCTTGGGGTTCTGTGCGAGGGAGGGGACCAGGGTGTGCAGCAGATCAAAGCCACTCTGCAAGGAGAGAGAAAGGAGGACAAAACATGTAACCCAGCTCAGCATGGACTAAGGCACAGGACGCTTGTTTCATCGGACAGTACTAAAACAATGCACAAACGCAAGATCTTGGTTGAGACTTGGAACTGGAAGCACTGAAAGGTAAGCAATTTTCACTCTTTCACAATTTGAAGAATGTCTTATTTGCTGCCTGGTAATGGGGTATGCCCCAAAAATGTACAAGTTTCTTTGCACTGTTTAATTAACAGATTTTTATTATTTTATACAGATGCATTTTTTTAACCTTTTGTGTGTTTACGCCTTTTTCAGAATGCTGACAACTGTGGCAGTGGTAGGTGGTTTCTTTGCAGCTATACGCTGCGATTTTTGACAGCACTTTTTACTGCGTTTCAGAAGGAGGAAGAAGTGAGGTGGGAAAATGCAACAACATAAACAACAAGATGGAAGGCCTACCTTAAGGTTGCAGCGTCGTTTCTGTTCAGCGGACAGATGCGCCACCCTCCTCTGCTCCATGTGTACCCCCACCCTCACCCCCAGTCCTTCCCCTTCCTCTCGGCCAAACGGAGGCGGTGACGACTGGAAAGACTGCAACAATCAACTCTCCATCACCGCCATGCAACATTCACCATCACGCTGTCACCTGACTAGATCATCACACACAGTCATATGTCTAGTTCATCACGGAGTCCCTGTCTAGTTCATCACACAGTCACCTGTCTAGTTCATCACACAATCACCTGTCTAGCTCACCACAAAATCACCAGTCTAGTTCATCACAGTCACCCGTCTAGTTCATCACACGGCCACCTGTCTCGTTCATCAGTCACCAGACTAGTTCACCACAAAGTCACCAGTCTAGTTCATCACTGGAATTCCTGACAGTGTTATCACCGTGGTGGTCTGCAAAAAATGTATGCTGCTTCGTCTGTCTAAAAAGAGTGCTGAAAGCTCTCGATTGTTTAAATAAGAGCAACCACAGCCACCTAGGCTTAGTATGTAAATCATATGGACCCACCCCTTAAAAATGAGGAGAGAAAGAGAAAAACATACAAATAAACAAAAACTAAAAAACAGGCCTAGTCCCCATCCCTCCCTACCCACCCACCCGATATGACTTTGAAGTCTTTCTTTAAATCAACAACTACCTTTCTAAAATAGACTACACAGGCACTTTCCCTTACCCACCACCTCTCCACTTGGCCATGCTTGTTAAGAGATTATGATGGGCAGACTCTCATGGACAAAAAAGAAGAAGAGTACTCTCTTAATCAAACAACACCAACTAATGAATGAATGTACGAAGGTCTTTAGGAAGAGAGGCAGTTTTCAAAATCAAACAACACTAGCAGCAGTGCAAGTTGTAGGCAGGTTGCTATAAACAAAGCACATGACTGTCAGTGTTGCCATATTATCACATATTTGTTTTTTGCCATCACTAGCATAGATCAGACAGTTTTGATTGTTTTTGCTAGCAATTGATGGTATTTACCCAAACCCCCTCATGATGTATTACATACTGGTATGAGGAAGTTCTATTAGTTCCCTATAGATACACATACACTCTAATAATTTTACTGTGGTTTTGGTTGCTGAAGCGCTATTTACCCTTTAACAAGGGCTCCAAAAACACCCATTTTATATGGGAGAAGTTTGAATGGCTTAACCAAAACACATAAATATAGGACAAAATTCCGGCGTATGTGTGTACTGCAAGACAGGTGGGCAGAAAAACAAAATAGCTATACCACAACACAAGTTCAAGTACATAAAATATAAATTTAGCAACAACACTATTTCCTTCTTTAAAACAATGTCAAACTTACTTTCTTTTAAAGGAAACAATTATAGCAGGAGATTAGATACATTTTGGGGGCACTGAGATCGCCAATCAACATCACAGTACAACTCAAATTAGGTCTAAACACAGTAACTATTAAAGGCCAGCAGGGGACATCACTTCTTTTATGATAATATTTCTGCAGTTCTCTACCTTGATTTCTGCACAGCTGCTTTCAACCTGTCAAATTTCCCCAGAACGATTAACAGTCGCTGCTGTGATGTGGGAACAACTAGTCATCCCAAAATACATCATCGCTGCTGACTTCATTTTTAAACCCATCCCTGAATGAGAGAGAGACACAGATGGAGGGGGGTGGGGGGTGAGGTGGGCAGAGAGGTGAATGTGGGGGTGGGTGGTGGGGGGGGGGGGGGGGTTGAAGCAGAGAGAGGGAGGGGGAAGGAGAGAGGAAGTGGTATGGGAGGAGGAGGGGGGGGGGGATGGCACCAAAAGATTGGGGGAGGCGAGAGTAGGAAAGGGAGATAGAGAGAGATGGGGTGGTAGTAGCAGTGCCTCTGCTAGACTGTGGAGACTATTGGTATGTGGTATGGCAATGAAAAGAATTCTGGTACCAATCCTCAGTCAGCCGGCACAGTCAACATTACCTAGGCCTAATAACGTGCCCTGGTTTCCGCACCCCAATAATGGAGGTCATGCCTCTTCCTCTATTTGTTCTCACACAGATACGGAAAAAGGCAGCAACAACAACACACAAAAGAGATCAACCGTGGTGGCCAGCATGTGGAAACACACAGATAACCCATCAGTAGCAGGATGATTAAAGTCATGATGGTGTCAGCTACTCCTCAGCCTTTCACAAATGCCCAGCTGTTCCACCTTCAAACCTCTCTGCAACCCCTGCCAGCCTTGTCCACTCACCGACATGCTGATGGTCGAAGGACTGCTGATGGGAGACAGGGCCTCAGAGAAAACGGTAGCTAGCTGGGAAGAGGACGGGGTGGTGGCTGACGGCACGGGACTCGAGGACAGCGACATCTGCATGGGACTCCTCGGGTTGGGGCTGGCCACTGGCGGCGTCGTGCTTATCTCTGTTGCTGGGAGGGAGAGGAGGAGAAGAAGACAAGTTTTACTATCGCACATCCTCCTTCACATCATGGAGGATCCCTCCCCTTAAGACGAAAAGCTTAAAATATCAAACTCCATACCATTTCCCACTCGCAGTCCTGATCTAACTGGGAAAGTCCCCAGGATTTCAGTCCCAAACAAACTATAAAACTTCCCATAATTTCAGTCCTGATCTAACTGTAAAATTTCCCATAATTTCAGTTTAGATAGTTGAGTAAAACTTCCCATAATTTCAGTCCTAAATGAACCGAAACTTCCCAGAATTTCAGTCCTGATCTGTGAAACATACTAGGATTTTAGTCCTGATCTAACTGTAAAACTTCCTAGCATTTCAGTCCTGATCTAACTGTAAACTTCCCATAATTTTAGTCCTGATCTGACTGTGAAACTTACTAGGATTTGAGTCCTGATTTACTGTGAAACTTCCCAGGATTTGACTGCAAAACTTCCCACAATTTCTGTCACATTCCCATAATTTCAGTCCTGAACTAACTGTAAACCTTCCCGTAATTTCTGTAAAACTTCCCATAATTTCAGTCCTGACCGAACTGTAAAACTTCCAAGGATTTCAGTCCTGATCTAACTGTAAAACTTCCCCAGGGAATCATTCTGACATAACTGTGAAATTTTCCAGCTCTCAGAAAAGTTCCATTATTTTAGTCATGATCTAACTGTAAAACTTCCCAGGGAATCATCCCAGGGAAATTTCCTGGATGTCAGTCCTGATCTTAAGGTGACACTTTCAAAGATTTCAGACCTGATCTTACTGTGTGAAATTTTCAAGGACGTCACAAAGGCTTAAAGGCACTAGCCACCTCAGATTCAAATAAAAAAGAACTCCTCCTGTGCATCGAAGAGGTTAAAAGAACGTGATCTGCTGACTGCAAGTACCTTTTGTGACTGAAAGTACTGGTGATTTAATGTTGATTTTATAAGTTGTCAATGTCACTGATTTTCTTCTCTTTTTTTTTCTTCATGTGCTCACAACTCACTGGAGCAGCAAAGCATAGCGAATCCCCCCCCCCCCCCCCCCCCGCATGCTGCCATACTGGGTTTTCCCCCTCTCAGGCCTGCTGTGCACAGCTGTACAACTTGCAGACAGTCATTTACATGCCCTTCTGTTTTCCTGTGCATTGAAAACCGACAGTGGTATGGAAACAGTATGAGTGCCCAGCAGAGGCACAGAACAGTCCGTTGCCACACATACAGGCTCTGTTCACTTCAGTTCAAGATGGTATCTATGGTGCTGAGGAAAGCCCATATGTGCTCCACCCTATCTCTTAGAAGTTTACCCAGTGTTGCCTTCGAAACAGTTCCCATGTTGGCCTGACTGATGACGTCCCTTTCTCGTCCTTTCAAGGAAGATGGTCCGAGCGCTTCCCCTTTCTATGCCAGTATCCTGTGGGCGATCGATGGTGTGATGTCCTTGGCCTTCTCAACACTTCAGCTCTTCTGAGACGCAAGCAACAGGTTAAAAGACTACAGGTGCTGGCCAGGTCACAGATTCAAAATGCAGCCACCAGTCTCCAACAAACTGAGTCTAAACAATAAATGCCCACTGCATGCCACCTTCTCTGCTACACGCAAAAAAAAGGAAAAAATATCGTTTTTTTGTAAAAATGTTTTGCTTCTTGGCAAACAAGCCAAGTGCGCTTGTCATTATGTCAAGTAGTTTTTCCCTAGTAGTCTGTACACTACCCCCCCCCCCCCCCCTCCACAAACAGTGTAAGAAGTATATTATGTATTTTCCACATTACCAGATGCCATGGAAGCAGTAGCCACACTGGACGGGTTGAAGCGCAGAGCATCTTTAAGGTTGGCAGAAGTGGTCCCAAGAGCTGAGCTTGCCGCAGCCAGCAGCACGCTGGTGGGGAAATCCACACCCGTCACCTGGGCAACACCGAGACAAAACACCAGCATGACCTGCTGCACAGTGACGTCACAATCACATCTCTTTTTGCACGCCAAAGAAAGTGTTTGCACTAAAAATGAACGATCAGACCAGTCAACTACTCAGGCTGATCAATTCTTGATGTTTAATGCCCAGTCCACTGCTGAGGGCCAGGCATGATGACAGCATCTTCTGCATGCATGCCCACTGTATGGCAACCTTAGGTGTCCATTCTGATGCACCAAGGCTCTGGTGACCAGGAAGCTTTTGGGTAGCCTACATGAAAATACTGTTCAAAGAGAGAGAGAGAGAGAGAGAGAGAGAGAGAGAGAGAGAGAGAGAGAGAGAGAGAGAGAGAGAGAGAGAGAGAGAGAGAGAGAGAGAGAGAGAGAGAGAGAGAGAGAGAGAGAGAGAGAGAGACACACACACACACTCACAGAGAACAGGTGCAGCAACACTAATCCATACAGGTACACCAGAAAATGCAGTTTGCAGAGAAAGCAGCTTGAGCCCCACAGCCATTTAATCACACAAAACGAACAAAAGCAACAGCAACCAGCAGTAACCCCCACCTAAAAACAAACAAACAAACAAGACAAAACAAAACAGTTAAAAACAACACAAAGCAAAAGGTCATTTTCCCAGTGAAGGTCACCTTGCTGATTTCCATGGTAATTTCTGAAGGCAGCTTGAGGGGAGCAGTGGACACAGGTGTAGTTGTGAAGGTGGGGGTGGAGTGGACAGAGGCCGGTGCAGGAGGGGCCGGCGCCAATCTCTGTGGACTGGACACAGGCACCGCAGGCAGGATGGGGGTGAAGTTTGGGGTGGACAACGGAACACTGGCACTGGGAGCAGGCTCTTTCTTCACGCTGATGATAGCCCCCGGGTAGGTTCCTGCAAAGAGGCAACGCTCACCAAAATGTTACGCTGCACATGTTCCAAGTTTCCAAGGAAACGGTGACTAAAATGGTGCTGGTGCTACACTCGGGACCAGAAAGTTGGGGATTCAACTCTGGTACCTGAAAACATGTCAGGCTGGTTGGGTGAGTTCTTGGATTTTCACATCCTGTCCACTGCACAGGACCACTCTGGACAATTTATTAGGTAAAATCATTGTAATGACCTCCCTCCACAGCCCACACAACAGATTAGCAAAGACAGCTAAATGAAAAAAAAGGCTGAAGAGCTCTGACAGTCTGAACCAAACTTTTTTAACACAGCGCTCTGTCATATGAACCAAACTCATTCAATGCAGTGGTCAGTCTGTTCCTGGACTGCTTTGGTCTCCGGGACAAACGTGATTCCACGACTGCAGTCCCACTGTGCATTTCAAACTGATTCTAGCCAGCCAGACCTACAACCAAGTCATCAAACCTGTATAGCAGTGACTGTGCTAGACCATTTTTCAAACCAGTGACATTTATAACATGGCGAAGGTGGTTCATGGAAACCAGTCAGATAATCACTGTAACCGGTCAGACACATGGCTGTCCATACCAGTACCAGAACTGTACTAGCAAACACCAAGCTTCCTTCCTCACCTAAAACACACACACACACTTGTATGCACGCACACACACACACACTTGTATGCATGCAAGCACACACACGCACACACACACACTTGTATGCATGCACACACACACACACACCACATGCACTCTCTCATGAGTCACTGTGCTGTGATTACATTTTTTAGAACCAATCAATCAAACGAACAGCTGGTACACCA
This sequence comes from Alviniconcha marisindica, assembly GCA_018857735.1. Classification (NCBI taxonomy): domain Eukaryota; kingdom Metazoa; phylum Mollusca; class Gastropoda; family Provannidae; genus Alviniconcha; species Alviniconcha marisindica. The sequence continues at coordinate 389,077 of JABMCL010000225.1, forward strand.
GACAGATTGCTGATTTTGTTTCTGGTATTTGGCCATCTTATACAGTAAAACACAAAACACTGGAAATTACTGGTTAACATGAACCCTGAAAAGGTAGGCACTGACCTTTGGTGAGAAGCTGAGCCAGGTAAGTGCTTTGCATGGAGGGGGAAGGGGTGGCGGATGATGCAGAACGAGGCGGGGAAGGTGCTGGAGCGATGGTGCGTGGCTTTCTGGGCATCATCACAGGCTTACCCTAAATAAAATGTAAAAAGTGTCTAAACATGACACTAAGCTGGCAGTGGTTTCAAGGCGGCAAACACAAGAACTGGTATTATAAAAAAGATAAAACTTGGGGGTGTTTACCATCAAGCAATGTTGGCTCTTGCTACGGATGCCTGTCCAGTGTTACATACTGACCAATACTCACATTCACATGGCTCTGTGAGTGTGACAAGTACACACTAGTTATCAAGCAGTATAGTCTTGAAGACTCAAGTTCACCATGCAAACACAGGCACAAGAATCTAGCTATCCATAACACACACTGTTTCTGCAATGCACTCATCAGGAGCACATTATCATAGCACTGAAAATGAAGACGTTCAATGATTCACACTGCTCTGACAACTCTGAACAGGCCAGAAGCCCAGTCATTCTCTCTCACTGATCAAAAACGATTTCAACAAACAGGCAGACTGACACATAAAATAATAATTAAAATATTTATAAAGCGCAAAATCTTGTCCACAGAGACTATTCTAAGTGCATACACACTCACACACACACAAAATGACAAGATATTTGAGGTCCACCTGTGGCACAGCAAAGCCGTCTTTCTTGGCTGACGGACCCGGTTGCCCCGACAACGCCCTGCCTGCTGCTGCTGCACCGTGGGATGGGGACAGCGTCCTTGCACTGACCTTGGCACTTCCCTGACTCTTCACTGTCTTTGTCTGCGGCGTTCGACTGTTGCCCGCCTGCAAGGTCGTTGCAGCTGGCCCTGATGCAGCTTGAGGCTGGGAGGGGGCTGGCGTGGTGCCGGGGTTCTGGGTGGGGATGGGGGAAGTCTGCAACTGAGTCAAACCTAAGCCAGCCAGATTCACAGTCTGAGTAAGATTCAAAGTCTGTTGCTGTGGCACCACGTTGGCCTGCAAAGGCATGGCAGGCGTGGATGGCGAAATGGGTTTGAGGTTCGAAGCCACGCCAAAACTCGTTCCCAGAAAGCTCCCTTGCTGGCCCGCCGTGGGCAAAGTCTGTTTGCTGGGAGAAGCATCGTCGATGATCATCTGAGTCTCTGTGGAAAACAAAGACGAGTTGGGAGCCATTGTGGTCACTGAGGCAGTGATAGGGGTTCCAACAGTGCTGGTGGTGGTGTTGCTGCAGCTGTTGGTGCTGGAGGTCAGAGCAGCCAGCGCTGTCAGCATGTTGATTCCTGCTGTGTTGTTGCTGCCGCTAATGCTGTTGAAGATGGAAGGATCCAGGAATCCCAGCAGTGACTGAGCCATGGCATTCTGGTGAAACACAACATTTACAGCAATGACTGAACCATGGCATTCTGGTGAAATATCACAACACTCACAGCAATGACTGAACCATGGCATTCTGGTGAAACATCACAACATTTACAGCAATGACTGAACCATGGCATTCTGGTGAAACATCATAACACTCACAGCAATGACTGAACCATGTCATTCTGGTGAAACATCACAACACTTACAGCAATGACTGAACCATGTCATTCTGGTGAAACATCACAACATTCACAGCAATGACTGAACCATGGCATTCTGGTGAAACATCACAACATTTACAGCAATGACGGAGTCATGGCATTCTGGTGAAACATCACAACATTTACAGCAATGACTGAACCATGGCATTCTGGTGAAACATCACAACATTTACAGCAATGACTGAACCATGGCATTCTGGTGAAACATCACAACATTTACAGCAATGACTGAACCATGGCATTCTGGTGAAACATCACAACACTCACAGCAATGACTGAGCCATGGCATTCTGGTGAAACACAACATTCACAGCAATGACTGAACCATGGCACTCTGGTGAAACATCACAACACTCACAGCAATGACTAAACCATGGCGTTCTGGCAAAACACAACATTTACAGCACTTCTCCTACAGGGCAAAGGAGACACTGCAGTATTAAACAAATGACATACACCTACCTGCAGGTTGAACTGGGGCTGAGACATGTCCATGCTGTTGCACAAGTCAGACACCAGGGTTGCAGACCCCGAGGTCGGCGTGAAGACGTTGCCATTGCTGCTGGGGGCTCGGGACACTGCCAGAAACTCTGCACAGTCCGTCAGGGGCAAGCTCAACATCTGCAGTCCATCAGGGGCAAGCTAAACATCCACAGTCAGTCAGGGGCAAGCTAAACATCCACAGTCAGTCAGTCAGGGGCAAGCTAACATCCACAGTCAGTCAGTCAGGGGCAAGCTAAACATCCACAGTCAGTCAGGGGCAAGCTAACATCCACAGTCAGTCAGTCAGGGGCAAGCTAAACATCCACAGTCAGTCAGGGGCAAGCTCACCATCCACAGTCAGTCAGTCAGGGGCAAGCTCAACATCCACAGTCAGTCAGGGGCAAGCTAAACATCCACAGTCAGTCAGGGGCAAGCTCAACATCCAGTCACAGTCATTCAGGGGCAAGCTCAACATCCAGTCACAGTCAGTCAGGGGCAAGCTCAACATCCAGTCACAGTCGGTCAGGGGCAAGCTCAACATCCAGTCACAGTCAGTCAGGGGCAAGCTCAACATGCAGTCAGTCAGGGGCAAGCTCAACATCCAGTCACAGTCAGTCAGAGGCAAGCTCAACATCCAGTCACAGTCTGTCAGGGGCAAGCTCAACGTGCACAGTCAGTCTGGGGCAAGCTCAACATAACATGCACAGCCAGGGGCACGCTCAACATGCACAGTCAGTCAGAGGCAACCTCAACATCCAGACTATGAACTGGCAACAAGTGACAGCACATCAGGCATCCCTTCCCTCCATCCTCTCACAGTGACAGATGGATAAACCAACAAACGGACCGACAAAAATGACAAATAGACCAGACAAGCAGCTGGACAGACATGACAGGACAGACAGGTAAAACAGACAAAAATACAAGACAAGCAGATGGACAGACCAGACAAGCAGATGGACAGACAACACAGGACAGACAGGTAAAACAGACAAAAATACAAGACAAGCAGATGGACAGACCAGACAAGCAGATGGACAGACATGACAGGACAAACAGATAAAATAGACAAACGTACAAGACTAGCAGATGGACAGACACATCAAGTAGATGGACAGACCAGACGGGCAGATTGACAGACAGATGAACAAGGCAAGCAGATGGAGAGATCAGACAGAGAAGCAAGACATGGACCAGAGAAGCGGACAGACGGGATGGACAGGCAAGACTAGTGGATAGACTAGGCAAGACCTGCAGAAGGACAGACAGGCAGACATACAGACACACAGGCAGACAGACAGAGAGATGGGTGGATGGAAGGATGAGAAGTGACCTTGCATGGTGTCGATGTCCATGAAGTCCTCCAGGTTGGGTTGCAGCTGCACCAGACCTGGCTGGATCAGATCGGCGCACGTCAAGGGGCCTGCCACAGACACGACACTGGGTCACATAGATACCCACCACAAATAGGGTACACTAGGATCTGAACACTCCTCTGACATGGTCATGCCCCCACCCTATCCTCATCACCTTAACCCTTATAATGGGAAATGCTTACCAACTTGTTCATAATCATACTGGATCCCATTCTGACCCCCCCCCCCCCCCCCCCCAATCTGTGGAAGCAGGAAAATCCAGTCAAAAGGTTTACAAGCTCCAAATCATTTTCTAATAACAAAGCAATCATATTTGTTCAAAATGTATGCAAGGTGCATCTGTATCAGTGTGTGTGTATGTTCATGCATAGGCACACACACACACACATACACACACACGCACACATACACACAGTACTGACAGTGACACACTACAAACACAACAGCCAGTTTAGTGAGCAGTGCAGTGACTGACCCAGTTCACGGGGGTTGGGGAAGGCAAATGGCTGGTTGAGGCTGGAGAAGAGGTTGTCGGTGAAGTCCATGTCCATGAGGTCAGCGTTGAGGAGTGTGAGGTCTGTGGAGGACTGCTGGATGTTGCGCGGCATAGCACTCACCTCCTTCACTCTTTCTAACAGCTCCCACTCCGAGAGAGACTGCAGGCAGCAAAGCAAGCACAGACTTAACAGGAGAAATAGGCTAAATATGCATACACGCACACACACACACTTAAGATGGCTTTCAGAATTTAAAAAAAACAACAACAACAAAAACCTGCAATTTATGGTTGTTTTTTCTCCCCTTCAAATCAAAAGGTAACTCATTGACAGCATCAGAATATTTGATACTGAAGTAGTAAGGCATTGGGCATGCCCCTCCCACACACCTCCCCCAAAAACCCATCCCACCCCAACAACAAATAAAGGGACCCACACAGCCACAGACCACACACACACACAGCCTACCTCTCTGGCAGGAGAGAAGAGAGACGGAGCCTCTGGCATGGTCTGCAGAATACGGTCCCTGTAGTACCGACGCCATTTTTTGTATTCCTTGGTTACTGTATCTAGGCGTCTCTTCCAGTACTTGCCTTCCAAAACAACAGCCTGTAGAATGGCAAAAATGTCAACATCATCGAATAACTACAAAACAGCTTGTGTTAATGTTAACTGCTGTACAGTACTGTCAAAATGGTAATATGCCATCACAAAACTGCTCATGCTAATTCAAAATCAGAATTTTTATTGTCCAAGTAAACGTTTACCAGGAAATGAGTCTTGTGGTACACAGTAAAATCAGGAGAATGAAGTTACTTAGCTAGGCTATAAATAGGCCAATAGCTAAGCTATTTAGAAATAGCCAGTTGCTATAGAAAGTCTACCATCATAATAAGAACATGTTACAAAACAGCTTGTATCAACATTATGGAAATAGTGTGACACAACGGGAACATGTTAAGCCATGCATTACTTTTCACGCACAGTCACTGACGGCAGCTAAATGTCATAAATTCTCTCACCCTATCGTAAATTCCTTTCCCAATAGAAACCCAGACCTCTGATTGAAAACTAAAGACAAAATATCATCTGTTGTCCTGGTGCTGGCCAGCTGAAAAGTTATTATGCCTGTTCTAAATCTTTCACAGCTTGGAAATGTTGACCTAGATCTGAGCATCATTCTCTAATACCAGAAGCGATCATGCACAGTTTGTGAACAGTTCATGCACGCTATCCATTAAAAGTGAATCCTAACTAAGACATGGCTTTACAAGACAGCCTGCACTGAATGATTGATGCTGTGGAAAAGATAAGGTCAAAAATGTTTATGGAACATTCAGTTCCCATTAACGTGCTCACATTTTATGCGAGCACATGCCCAAAGCCCTTTCCTTGTGCCCGCACCTAAAACCCTTTCAGGATTGAGGGCGGCACAGTCTTGCCACTGCAGGCTGATGTTTGGGTACACAAACCCCACAGGTAAGTTGGAACAGTACTAACACATCCACACACAAAATCAATCACATTGGTGTAAAGAGAGAGAGAGAGAGGGTGGGATGGGGTGGGAACTTACACTGTAATGTGCTGAGAGAGACAGATGTGTGTGGGGGGGGGGGGGGATGACTTACATTGCAATGTGCTAAGAGAGAGACAGAAACACAGAGGATGGGGGGTGGACTTACACGGCAATGTGCCAAGAGAGAGACAGAGACAGAGCAGAGACACAGAGAGAGAAGAGGGAGGGAGACATTACTAAATGCCTTCTACTTCTAGGAATGAACTGCCAACTGGCATTGTAAAAATAAAAAAATATAAAAATCACAAGAAGATGACACCATCATTAACAACACTACCACCACCATTACTGCTGCAAAGTTCTACTGTTGCTGCTACCACCTGCACTTGTTGTGAACTTACCTCAGGTTTGGTGTGGATGTAGTCAGACAAGGGTGTGGCAAACTGACAAACGATTGACTTCCGCATGAAGATATCTGGAAGGGCAACAAATTGATCCATAAATATGGCATAAAACTATTATAAATTTCATGTTTTAATTATGTGATATAAGATTGATTTTTAAAGTTTGTTGCTGTTTTATGTCATTTACTGACATGTTGTTAACTTCATAATCTTCAGATCAGTCTAATATCACTTATGTGAGAGAAAAAAAGAAGAATATTACAAGTTTCAGAAGAAGAAAAGAAATATGAAGACGCAGAGAATTTAAAATAAAAAATAAAAAATGTCTGTGGGTGGATAGGATTAAAATGAGCAAACTGTTTCAGTCAAGTGACATGGTGCTACAGAAATCTCAATTCATTAATAAATTCAATTTACTGTCATTATAAAAATACAGGAAAGAAAAATAAAATAAAATAAAATCACAACACTACCACCACCATTACTGCTGCAAAGTTCTACTGCTGCTGCCCTCCCCACAATGGGTTGGGGAGGTGGGGGTGGGTCCAGTCCCAAGGAACATAACAGACTAACACTTAAGAGACATATTTCTACATAAGTTCATAACAACATTAACATACCCAACATAGTCTATAAACTAATAAAGCCAGAGAAAGAAGAGAGAAAATGGGAGGGGGTGGGGGGTGGGGGGTGGGGTGGAGAGAGAGATAGATGGAGGGAGGGAGGGAGGGCGATAGGCTTACACTGCATGTGCCATTCTCTCCAGATGATATTGTTCAGTCGCACTTTGTCCTTGACCGTGAGGTGCATTCCTCTGAAAGGCTTCCATTTTGGTGATGTTATCTTGCCACTGAAATAAAACAGGCACAGGTGTGAATCAACAAGTCAGTGCCACTGCCAGAGACCCAGAGAGAGAGAGAGAGAGAGAGAGAGAGAGAGAGAGAGAGAGAGAGAGAGAGAGAGAGAGAGAGACGAGAGACAGACAGAGAGACAGACAGACAGACAGACAATGAATAATAATTATTTAACAATAAGAGTAGACACACACACACACACACACAGTGCACTCACACACACAACATTCACCACATCCCAACAGTAAAACTACAACAAACAACATTTACTTCTGTCAGTTACAACCTTAGAATTTAGATTAGACTTTAGAGGTGTGGAAAACACAAACATACTCAGCTAAATTTTGCCAAATATAAGCAGAAAAGGAATGGCAAAGTCTGGACTGGAGCCAAATAAATGAGCAGAATGATGGACAGGCGTAAAACTGCAACAAAGAGCAGCCACGTCTTGCAATCTTAGATTATTTACAGGTAGGGAAAACACAACATACTCCGCTGAATTTTGCAAAAAATAAGCGGAAAAAGAATGGCAAAGTCTGGACAGAGGCCAAAGAAAATAGCAGAATGACTGGCACTTAGCAGGCTAGCAGCTGCCAGTTTGCATTGCTATCCCAGTATCAGTTACCTAACCACCCTACCCACAAACCAACCAGTGACTGAATAAACCAACACAACACATTGTGCTAAATGATGATGATGATGTAGAGCTTCATGTCCTTGGATGTTGACTGACATATTAGGGACAAACTCTGACCAGTGCTGAAGCATAGTTCAATGTTGCTTTACATCCACAGAAACCGTAAGGCTCATTAGGACAGAAAGCCCAGGACGGCCACCTCGACTTTCACACAGCTCCTGAACTCTGAACATTTTGCTAAATCAGTTGCTGTTGTACTTGTAGGTTCCCCAGACAAACTCTCTGGGGTTCACTTGATAATGTGATATCATATATATATATAGCAATTGTACACTGACAAGATAATATTGTTTACTGTGACCATGTGGCAATTGGCATACATGCATAGTGTAGGCATGAAGTTAATTTCTCTGATGAGATAATATTATTAATAATTACAAAAAGCAAACTTGAATCTTAGTTAAATGCATTCCACTGGGTCAGAGGATTAATAATAACAATGTACATTTATCATGCGCTCATCAACGCCCTGAGCGCTCACATGATGCATATTAACCTAAATATGATATTCTATATACACCTGTAGAGAATAGTCCTACCAACAATTTACATAAAGTATTATTAAACACATACACACACACAAACACACACACACAATGACTGTAGCAGAAACAGGGTACTGATATTAGTTAGGATGGAAATACTGTGAGAAGAGGAAGGTTTTCAGTTTGGCTTTAAAAGATGACAGGGTTGAGCAGTGTCTAACATGTGTTTTTATAACCATGCATTTCAGTGGACAGCCACATGTATGCAATACTCAAAGGATGTATCTCCAGTTCTGGTCAATCTAGAGGGTGGATGCATTATCATATTACACAAGTTTATTATCCCTAAAGTAAAGATAGTCAGGTGTCAGGACTTTGTGGAGCAGCCCACCCCACAATGGATTGGGGGGGTGGGTCCAGTCCCAAGGAACAAAGGAACGTAACAGACTAACACTTAACAGACATATTTCTACATAAGTTCATAACAACATTAACATGCCCATCATAGTCTACAGATCACAATACAGATGACTTAATAATTATATATGTGAGGGGGGGGGGGTTTAAGAAGAAAAAGACGAAAGAAAAAAGAGACATTGTTGGCAATACCTGGCACAATCCCTGGTGCAGGTTAACAACAGACAGAAAACAACAAACAAAACAAAACACACACACAAAAGAAGGAAAACAAAAAGAAGAAAAAGCAACAACACTGCCTCTTGTTTGCTTTAACTAGTTCAAGCTTCTCTGCCAGTTTGTTTGCTTGCCTGTTCCACTTCCACTATCAGTATGTTTTTCAAGATAGCCACATATTTACTAATCTCATTTCACAGTCTGCATGCAGGTGTGATAACATGACCTGGACACAGGCCATGAGGAAACCAGAAAGCACAGCTTGTTTTCGAACACAAGTAACAGTATAACCACTGGATTTTACAACATTAACATAGTGACACTTACAGAAAACAGATATAATGATGTTTCTTTGTGCAAAAATGTGTGTTTCACAATATGAATGCTGGACATTGCAACGAGCTGACCTGGCTGTAGGTCAGCAGGAAACCAGAAAGCACAACTTGTTTTCTAACAAGTAGCAACTAACATCACTGGATTTTAGTAGTTTTACCGAACTTGCGTAAGCTACAATACATAGTGAAAGGGCTACTTTTACACATACATGTGTACACATCTTGTTTTCTAACAAGCAGCACCTAACATCATTGCTTGACATTGGATTTTAGTAGTTTTACTGAACTTGCCTAAGTTACAATATATACTATATAGTGACAGGGCTACATATTTTAGACTTGTAAACATGTGTACACAATGTGTCTGTACTTTACATAATTGCAAATTGTCCACTGATAAGAAGAGCACAATGTAAGGTCATTGGAGAGCAGACCAACACAAACACACCCACACCCACATGATTGCATACACATGTGCATGAGCTCATGAAAACAATACTGAATTTATACACAAACTGTGATGTTATCATCATCACTGACCAGATTTGTACTTAAAGGCAGACAGGATTCAACAACAGCTAGCAGCAAAGTGTGTCAACATGTGACCCAGTTAGGAAATGAGGACAGGTAAAGGCACCTCTTGCCCTCAATTCTGCAATCTAAGTATAACTGTTGTAAAGTTTTACAGTACTAGTACTATATGTACTAGTTGTTCATAATGTACTATTACTAGTATTAATTTAGTATTACTAAGCAGTGTACTGTAAATGTTCTAGCATCAAGTGCACTGATGAGGTTAACTACTTGGTACTATGACTATACTACTGGTACGACTGCAGTAATGAATAATTCATAAATTGTATAATAATACTAGTACTCACTACTACAGAAGTTGTTGTTTTTTGCTACGCTGTTTTGCATAATAATAATAATAACTTAATAAGTCATTTCTATTAATAATCTACAGAGCTGTATCTCACCATAGCTAGTATTTTGCTGGGGTTTACTTTAGGTAAGAAGTGTTTAAGCTACTGGGCCAGCCCACATTCTTCTCTCATTCTGAGTTTTCATTGCATCTCTTCTATGGGTCTGTAATCATACTATTGGGCGATTCAGCGAAGCTGGTTTGCTAGAGTGAATGCGCTTTGTAATCTTTCGTGCAAGAAGTCGCTAGAGGTCGCAGCGCACTTCCGGGATGATTTCTGAGTAGGCGTTGCTTCACGCTGTGTATAACAGTGGAAGTTGAACCTAGAATCGCGAAGCAGTACAAATGCCAACAATGTTGCAGCTGCAAAAAATACTGTGGAAAGGGGATGGAGGGTGGAAAAAAAGTGTCTTTGCCTCGGGTTTTTTTGCTGACCAGAAGATCGCGAGTTCACAGAAAAAATGCGTTTTGGGGCATCCTATAGCATCCTATAGCATGAGCAACAAGTTATTGCTTATTGCCAGACACATTATGACTACGGGCCTCCAAAAATGCCTGTAAAGTTGGCAGTGTAAAATTCGCAAATTTACTGTCACCGCCTTCCATTGTGAAGAAAGTACGCACCGGAAGTAAAAGCAGCCAAGGGACTTAAGCGATGCCAGGCAAAAGTCAAGGGAGTTAACAACCCCACCTGAATCGCCCAATAGTGTAATTCTGTACAGAACCATTCCCACTTTCCAAACTTGCATGCCCCACAATCAAACTCTCATCATCACCACCTGCCTTCCCTCCCCAGCTGTCACCGGTCGGTGTCGGTCACCGGTCGGTGTCGGTCACCGGCACCAAGCCATCTGGATCTAAACCCAACATGCTGGCTGGCAAGATGGCACTTGCCCCAACTTTTCATTTTACCTGCTGCTCTTAGAGCTTTCAGAAAACTACATGTTTAAATGGACAAAATGATGCAATTTTCACATACTGTCTATCTGACCATCCATGTTGGGCAGAAATGGAGAAGGGTCACCAGCACTGCACAGGAAGCGGTTTGCATGAAGTGACAAATGACACTAAGTTACTGACTAAGTGACATAATGAACAACAAGCTGAACATGTCCAAAACCTGCTCATGAAAATGAAAACCAACAGCTTTAATTTCTCAGTGTGCATCAATGCATGTTTGCTTGGATGGTGGTGATGGGGCTTTGCTTGTAAGGTTAGGCAAAACAAGTTTTGAGCAGTCAAGTTCCTTTAAATGATAGTTCAAATGACAATTTTTATGTGACTTAATGCCAAAAGGTGTGCAAGAAAGAGGACAGAGGTACTAGAAAATAAGGTTGACAGGATGTGAGTGAGTAATGCATTTTTTGAATGAACACATGTGAAGTCATCCACCAGTTAAGGGAGAAGGCAGTGTTGCTCTTGTTCCTGAGAAATTTGACTTCCAGTGTGATTTGTGACAATATGTTGAACATTACACATTGCAACAAGCCCACATCACTGTGCTGCTAATCATGCAGTTAACTGCAAAAACCCAACTGATCTTACAAGATGTGATCCACATGAGTATTACCAAGTGAACTGTTATTGTTCTGTGTCACACAGTTGCATGGTTTGTTGCCATAGATAATGTTCAACATACAGCCAATCTTGAACATTTTAAATGAATAAAAAGCAACACATTTTGAAACATAAACAGTTATTCTTTAATAGAACAATATGTGACAAGGAAGATTTGATGATTATTTTTTTTACCTTAAACTTAAGCTTTCTTGACTTAAACAGCAAATTATGCAAGAAATGCATCGTACATTACTATTTCAACAAGATGTACAATGCTGTTTGTTTCTTGATGAAAATGACAAATCAGTAAATTACTGTAAAGTATAAAGACACATAACTATTTCTGTCTGAACAGTTTTTGCTGCATTACACAAAATAGCATGTCCAATTTTGTCGTAGTGGATAACATAACATTAATGACACACGTGGTACTTTGTTTTTCATAACAAAATAAGTAATATTTATTATTTAACAAACAAGTGTTTTTTATGAGAAAATGGAGCAAGTAAGACTAAGAGTGAGTGTAACTTTTGCTGCTTTTGGGTGTCACAGGAAAACACACATGCAACCTGTCATCCATGTGTTTCTTGGTCATGTTGACTTGGGGTGCCTAGAACAAAAATAGCTGGTTAACTTCAAAGTGAAAGAATGAAAAATAATAAAATATTAAAAAAATCATAATAAATATTACTAAGAAAATCACTGCCAAAGAATAATGCTATTAAAATCGGCACCTTACATTTTTAGAACTCGGAAGGCAGACAGGCATGGTCACTATAATTATGTTGAACATTATTATTTCCACAGCTTGTGTTGTAATCATAATGTTCAACACCTAACTTGACGACTTTAACCTGTGTAATGAGAATATACTGTTTATTACCATTCTGCTGTTGCACATTACGATTTCAACACGCACCCATGTTTGTAAGAAACTTTGTGAAAACAAATTTATGAAAGCATCTGAACAAACTTTAGATCGACAGATTAACAAAAACTTGCTCTCTATGCTAACATTCCGATACTTTTAAAAGATTCGGCATATACCAATATAAATATCATCGTATAACCGTAAGATTTGACAAAATTTCTGATGAACATTTAAATTATGTTGAACATCACACCTTTTACGGTCTTCAAAAATATTACCACACACCTTTCGCATATCACAACATCTGTTCCATGCGGCCATGTGCTCAAAGCAAACGACTTGGATGTGTAACATGACTAACTGGATGTAGTGCAAAAGTGCGAAAACTCCCCCCCACCTTTTGTTTGTTTAATCTAATACCTTGTTGAACGTTATTTCTTGCAACAATTTTATGAAGAATGGCAAAATATATTTTAAAACTACCCAGACATTTGGCAGTAAAATAAAACATTGGTGCCTGATGCAGTGACGTACCACAGTGACTGGAGTAAAGTTTCGCTGAAAGAGAAAGTCAGTTCTTCTCTAGATTGTCTGCATATGCTGGTCATGAAACATTTAACACACGTAATGCTCGATCGAGGGAAATTTGGGAGCCTCCAACTCCAAAAACTAAACTTAGTGATAATCAATTTTATATGCACTGTGTAAAGCAATATCTCCTCTGTGCAAATCGGTGACTGAGGTAATGTTTTGAATCGTCATGTACATGAATGAAAGCAATGAAAGCACTCACCGTGAGCGTGTCCATTTTCAGGGGTCGAATTCTGTGGCACTTTTCACTTTCAAAAATCCACATTTCTCCAGCCACTCCAGATTTGGAGCTCATATTGTTTCTACTGTGATACTGACCAATTATGAACGCAGACACAAAGCAACAACAAGACAAAGTGTTTGAAACAGATTTTATTGACAGTCAAAAATCTGACCCCCCATTTGCGCACCTTCTGACACTAAGTCATGTCCACATTCCATCCATGCCACAGCAAGTTTGCCTTGATATATGTTATGGTCAACTGGGCATAAAACACGGAGTTACTTACTTACTTACACCACAGCAATTTATTTTATTTTGTTTACTTCTTCTTCTTTTAAGCTTAAGGATGCCATCAAGACCAAGGGTTGACCTGCCACTAGCGCCACTCACTGTATCAGTGACGAGTATCAATGTCAGTCATTGACATTGTGACACACTAGGCTAACTTTACAAAACCAGTCAACTTGAAACCTGATCTGTGCACAAACAAGACCTGTTCTAATAATAAACATGGCCTTGCAGTTGTAACACTAACAGTGCTAGTCCTAAAGTACAGACCTGCACTAAGACTAAACATGGCATAGCAGTTGCAACTGCAACGGTGCAAGTTCCTGAAGTACAGACCTGACTGCTAAGAATACACATGGCCTCGCACAGGTTTCCAACAGGCTAACTTTCGCATATGAACACTTGTAGAGTGCCTTATCTCCAGACGTGCCCTAAGCACTTTCAGTTCCACAATGGCAACTATATTTTATAGCACTATTCTCTGCATATATATATAGCAACTGGCACTCTGAATGAATGACTGCAGCTTTACAGGAATTACACAGTGTGTTTTTGAATATCCACCAAACTGGTGTTCCTAAATACAGCAATGTTTGGTTGTTACTATATATTACTTTATTAGTCATGGCCGTAAGTATAAGTGTAATGAACTGTATATCTTACATGATTGTTATCCTGACCATGTGCACAAGAAGCAAACCACAAGGTGTGGTCACACACACACACTGTCACAAGGACTGATATTATTCCTAATTGGGAAGTAATGCCCTAACAGTAACATGTAACACTGGGCCAAACTGGCTCACAGCCACAGTCATAGTTCATGAATACACATCCCAAACCAGTTTAACACAATACAAAACATTTAAAAAAATCATTTAATAAATTAACTCAATACTGCAAACTTAAACTGTCAATGTCAGAAACACCAGGATGACGCTAATAGGTACTGCTCATTATACTACTTACAGTGTTTAATGTTTAAAGCATCATGGCATCAATTTTCACAGAACTTTCAAGTGCTGTGCTGTTTCAACTGATTTTCAATTTCAAGCCAGGACTTTCATTTAAAAACGTGCTTTCAAAACCCAGAGACCTTTCAGCATCCTGAAGGACTGGACACACCCAGTCACCCACGACCCAGTCTTATTCAGATTACAACTAGTCTTAGCACTGGTCTGATGCAACAACTGTTCTGCTCAGTTGCTAATGCTAGTTCTGACTGCCACTGCCAGCTTAATCATAATGCAGTTAATCACTTAAGGATAGCCTGTGCACAGCATATTTTGACCTGTGCACTTATATTCATAATCCCCATCCTCAGCCTACAAACACAGTCAAGTGACTAAGACTGCCCATGACTTATCAAGTTTATTGCACTAATAAAAAGTTATTATATTTATAATCCCAATTCTCAACCCATCAACACAGTCAAGTGACTCACCCAGCCTACCGATGACTTATCAGGTTTGTTTATATGTATCTGGAGATAGGCCACTAAAGGTCACAGTGATTTTTCATCAACAGTGGCCTTGCCTTTACTGCTTTAGGCTTTAAACCAGAAGTATGATCATCAATACATCATTTAGATTTTTACACTACAGCTGGTCTGACTGCAGTACTTAACAAAATGTATTTCAATCATTCCAGTGGCAGTGAAATACATGAAAACTGCAACACATGAACATGACAGCAGGGAATAATAGGATATTGCAAGATTTCAATACTTTCATTATACTTATACAGTTTATAGTTTCATACTGTCTCAGTCTGAGTCTCACTCAGCGAAAAATCTTATCTGAGATCACTGACTAGTGACTGAAGATTCCCATGCCTGCTGTTGATAATAGTTAATATGTAATGCCTGTTGGAATTACACTAATGTTCTAAAACATGTGTCTGTGCCCCTTTGTGAGTTCATGCACCAGTGTATGTCAAATTAACATTATCTGAACGGCAATTTATAAATTTGTTTAATACTTATAATAGCTATAAGGTGGGTTGGGTGCTTTAACGAATGGGTAGTGCACAGCAGTCCTTATTTGGTGGTCTAATTATTATGGGGTTGTCCGCGTTGTAAGCTCTTACACTGTTACAGTGTTAGTGTTACCAGAACTGACCAGTCAGCGTTACGTCCAGTCTGGACAACCACTGCCTTACGCAAGCACAAGGGAGGTCACCCAAGGCAGACAGCAAGACGACAACCCATATCTTTTCTCTTGTCGATCTGAACCCCACCCCCACCCCGCTACCTTAAAGTAGCTTACATAATCTTCCAATAGCATACTTTACAGCCGAAAGATATGGCAGAAAACTGACGCGCTTCAAAACATTACATTTAATACACACCTGTACGCAAGGGTCATACATTCGAAGAGTTTCGTCAGCGAGGCATCGATGGAGAGCGTAGATGTACTTTTCGGGCCAAAATTATACGTATTATACGTTGCCCTGTTGGCCTGAACGAAA
>JABMCL010000225.1:410000-421388 GCA_018857735.1 Alviniconcha marisindica
TGTGTGTGGGTGTGTGTGTGTGGGTTGTGTGTGGGGTGTGTGTGTGTGTGTGTGTGTGTGTGGGTGGGGTTTTTTGTGTGTGTGGGGTGGTGTGTGTGTTTTGTGTGTGTGTGTGTGTTTTTGAGAGGGAGGAGACAGAAAATAGGCGGGAGAGGAGAGAGAGAGGAGAAAAGGAGGAGAGAGAGAGGAGAGAGGGGAAGGAGAGAGAGAGAGAGAGAATGATCTGAAAACTTTATTGATTTACAATGATTGTCTTTAAATTTTTAAATTTCAAATTTGAAACTGGGCCTGCTAAGCTTTTCTGATGAGTAAGAAATTTAAAATTATAGGGCTTATTTAAGACCAAAAAAACATGAATGAGTCAGTGAACGTTGATACATGAAAAAACATATTTTGGAGCGTAAGAAAGCCACACCAAAAAAAAACAAAGGTTTTTAGGGGCCCGATGCCCCACCCAAGGGATTTTCAGAGAGAGAGAGAGAGAGAGGCAGGAGAGAGAGAGAGAGAGCGAGAGAGAGAGAGGAGAGAGGAGAGGAGAGAGAGAGGGGAGACGGGGAGGAGAGGGGAAAAAAGGGCACCAAAAACAGACCAAACAGACGACAAGGACAGGCCCGAGAGACAGAAGACAGAGAAAAAAGAGACAGAGACAGAGAGAGAGAGAAAGGGGGAGGGGGGAGAGAGAAAGGAAAAGAGAGAGAGAGAGAGGGAGGGATTGGGGGAGGAGAGAGGGGGGGGGGGGGGAAAAGAGAGAGAGAGAATTTTTAAAACGGGCACACCACCCCACAAAACAAACCCCCCCCCCCCCCCCCCCCCCCCACACACACACCAAAAAAAGCAAACTGTAACAACAAAAAAACAAACCAGGGTAAAACCCCATTTGGCAAAAAAGATCAAGCCCCCTGGAAAAAAGAAAGGGGGGAAACAAATAAAAAAAAAAAAAAGAAGAAAGAAATGTCAGGCGTCAGTCATGTGGCACTAACCATGTCGCTTAGTTCACCCCAGTCTGTATTACATAAAGTACAACAAAATCTTCATTATCATTGATTATAGCACTGACTATAACCATACAGCACAAAAAGAAATAGTGACGAAAGAGATGGAATTGAAAAAGCATATCAACATGACACAATTTATTGTTTACAGAGCACTTTCCAAAACAAAGATGTACAAATAACATGATTCGATCAGCTTTTGCCAGGTACTTTCCGTGATTGCGGGTGTAAACTTGAAACAGTTAAGATATATACAACGCAGGTTGCAGTATCCAGGGTGTATGACTGAGGGCCGTGAACATGATACTGTTTAATTTAACGTTTACAACGCACAGTAAAGGGTCTAGTATGTAAACGATTAACCTTAAGGCACACAGTTGTTACAACGCGCGGGGATATAAACCGGAAACAGCTAAAAATTTACAAAGCATGTTGTTTTTTAATCGGGAGAAAACATGACAATGTTACGGTTTTACCTGCTGCATTTCAGGATCGATGAAATGCACATAACAAAACGATGTTTTACACAATACGTAGCCTCCAGGATCGATGTTGTAAACCTGACAGGGACGGATTGACATTTTACTTTAAAAAATCACGACTTTCAACTAGACAGAGGCCTCTTCTTTTCAACGAACTGAACTTAACAGCAGAGTTTTCGCAACGTGCTTTCCAGAATCAAGACTTTCAACTTAAGTGACGTTTTTTTTTTTTTTTTTTTTTTTTTTTAAAAACTGTATTTCAAGAATTCCCAAAAAAAAAAATTTGACAGTAACGTTTTTACAACGTTCTTTACAGAATCAAGACTTTCAACTTGATAATGATGTTTTTACAACGTATGCCTTCGGGAATCCAGACTATAAACTTGACAGTAACGTTATTACAACGTTCTTTTACGGAATCAAGAGTCTCAACTTGACAGTGATGTTTCTCGAGGGTTGTGTCTCGTGCCAACATGACAAAGAAAAGTTTTAACACGAAGGCAGACGTTTTGCTTTTCATGTCCGCATTTTCCTACTCGCTGACACCCCTATTTTCAGGGGCTTCCCACAGGAATGTACCTAGCATAAAGAATTAAATCGGACCCTGAAAGGACCGTACACTCCCAAGCTGCTTTTCTCTGAAGGCAATGGTTTTCTTCTTCTTTTTTGTTGTTGTTGTCTTTTTCTTCTTTTTAAGTCTGTGAACAGCTCTTAAAGGGTATCGTTTACCCACTAGCTGTAAAAGTATACAACGTACTAGATCTAGTTCATCAAAAAGAGTGCGTTACTCTCTGGTGCAGCTAGATCTAGTTCTTTCTTTTCGCAGGAGCGCTTTATTTATCTCCGTACTAAAAAACAAACCAACCACTGATTAACCAATATGCATTGTGCATATAGACTGTAAACATGACAGTGGTGTGTTTCCACTGTACTGTTCACAATACAGAGTCAGGGTAGGGGGGGTAGAAAAGAAAGAAAGAAAAAGAAGAAAAGAAAAAAAGAAAAAGAAAAGAAAAGAAAAGAAAAAAAAAAAAAGAAAAAAAAGTGGGGGGGAGGGGGTGGGGGAAGAAGAAGAAACTGTATTACTGTTTAAGGGCGGGGTATAGCTCAGTTGGTAGACAGTCCGGTTCAAGTCCCAGGTGCGGGAAGGGATTTTCTGCCAGAGTCAGCTTTCAGTGCAGACTCTCTGTGGTGTACAATCGATCGCATGCATCAACATCAGTGTGCTTGTTAAAAATCACAAAACTGGCAACCATAACGTTGTTTGGACGCACGAAAATACTGCATACACCGACAGAAATGGGTAGCTCAGCTCTTGCGGCTGCTGCTGTGCCTTACCCGGGTAACGCCACCCGAATTTCCCGCAAGGGGCTGTAAAGTACTGAGAGAGAGAGAGAGAGAGAGAGAGAGAGAGAGAGAGAGAGAGAGAGAGAGAGAGAGAGAGAGAGAGAGAGAGAGAGAGAGAGAGAGAGAGAGAGAGAAGAGAGGAGAGAGAGAGAGAGAGAGAAAACAAACAACAAATTAACGAATAAAGGAAAGCGACAGAATAATGACTACCTCACTATCTACGTATAAAAACAAGATCACATCTAACAGGATTGGAAGCTAAACGATGGTGCATTATACACACCTAACCAAAATCAAAACACATCACACACCAACAATCATATATGCAAACATTAAATTTGAATAAAAAAATAATAATAAAAATGTAGGCCACGAGGAAAAAGAAAAGTAACTATTTCATGAAAATACAACAACAACAACAACAGAATCTAAAACTTTACAAGAGCAAGGAAGGGAAAACAATAACAACATTCTATACATTTTGTGTCAATGTGTCTGACGAGCGAGAGAAAAGAAAGAAGAAAGAACAAGAAGTATAAAGAAGTATTCAAGGTGGCTTAGCGAGTGCCTGAAATGCTTTCCTTTTGAACGTTTTTAAGTCCATGGGGTATCTGAGATGATGAGCTAAACTATTCCACGCTAAGGAGCCTGAAAAGGAGAAACACGTTTTAAAAAAGAAGAAGAAGAAGAAGAAGAAGGAGGAGGAGGAGGAGGAGAAGAAGAAGAAGAAGAAGAAGAAGAAGAAGAAGAAGAAGAAGAAGAAGAAGAAGAAGAAGAAGAAGGAGGAGGAGGAGGAGGAGGAGGAGAAGAAGAAGAAGGAGAAGAAGAAAAGTCAGACGTTTCCGCTTCTCCTGTCCGCCATTTCGCTTTCCATGTCAACAGATCTGGACCGTCGTCGCCATGGCCTTTTTGACCTCCACTGCCCGCACACCCTGCAGAACCTGGGTAGGTCCAGAAGGACCACCCCGCCAAACACCAGACACAGGAAGACGATCCCAAGGACGCCCATCGTCTTCGAGGACGATCGCGGGTCTGCAGCACTTTCCCGCCGACGCCGGTTGGATGACAGCATCTCGGCGTCAACGGTCAGCCCTCGCTTGATGTCGTCAGAGCTCTGCGACATCACCTGGGTGGAGTTTCGCTGGACGAAGACACAGTTGCACTGCCGTTGCTGGGACCGAAGCAGCCCTGAAGATGCTGTGACTGTGGCGGGTGGGAAGGGCGAGGTTATGGGCTCTTCTGGGGTTGCTTCAGTCGTGTCCCTGGTTGTGTCAGTCAGCCGGCTGGTATTCGGTGCGCCCTGGGATCTGCTTGCTCGGCTTTGGGCGGTGTACCATGCATTCGTTGTGTCTTCGGTAATGCTCGTCGTGTCGTCGGTAGTCAGTGCCGACTCTGGTCCTTCGTTAATGTTCGTTGTGTCTCGGGGAGTGCTTGATGTCTCTTGATCGCTGTTCGTTGTGTCTCGGGGAGTGCTTGATGTCCCTTGATCGCTGTTCGTTGTGTCTTGGGGAGTGCTTGATGTCTCTTGATCGCTGTTCGTTGTGTCTTGGGGAGTGCTTGATGTCTCTTGATCGCTGTTCGTTGTGTCTCGGAGAGTGCTTGATGTATCATGATCGCTGTTCGTTGTGTCTTGGAGAGTGCTTGATGTCTCTTGATCGCTGCTCGTTGTGTCTTGGGGAGTGCTTGATGTCTCTTGATCGCTGTTCGTTCTGTCTCGAAGACTGCTTGATGTCTCTTGATCGCTGTTCGTTGTGTCTTGGGGAGTGCTTGATGTCTCTTGATCGCTGTTCGTTCTGTCTCGAAGACTGCTTGATGTCTCTTGATCGCTGTTCGTTGTGTTTTGGGGAGTGCTTGATATCTCTTGATCGCTGTTCGTTGTGTCTTGGGGAGTGCTTGATGTCTCATGATCGATGTTCGTTGTGTCTTGGGGAGTGCTTGATGTCTGTTGATCGATGTTCGTTGTGTCTCGAAGAGTGCTTGATGTTTCTTGATCGCTGTTCGTTGTGTCTTGGGGAGTGCTTGATGTCTCTTGATCGCTGTTCGTTCTGTCTCGAAGACTGCTTGATGTCTCTTGATCGCTGTTCGTTGTGTCTTGGGGAGTGCTTGATGTCTCTTGATCGATGTTCGTTGTGTCTCGGGGAGTGCTTGATGTTTCATGATCGCTGTTCGTTGTGTTTTGAGGAGTGCTTGATGTAATGCCTTGGGTAGCATTCGTTGTGTCTTGGGTAACGTTCGTTGTGTCTTGGGTAGCGTTCGTTGTGTCTTGAGTAGCGTTCGTAGTGTCTTGGGTAGTGTTCGTAGTGTCTTGAGTAGCATTCGTGGTGTCTTGGTTAGCGTTCGTAGTGTCTTGGGTAGCGTTGGTAATGTCTTCGGCAGTGTTCGTTGTGCCTTGGGTAGCGTTTGTAGTTTCTTGGGTAGCGTCCGTTGTGTCTTGGGTAGCGGTCGCAGTGTCTTGGGTAGTGTCCGTAATGTCTTGGGTAGCGTTCGTTGTGTTTTGGGTAGCATTCGTAATGTCTTCGGTAGTGTTCGTTATGCCTTGTGTAGCGTTCGTTGTGTCTCGGTTAGTGTTGGCAATGTCTTGGGTAGGGTTCGTTGTGTCTTCGGTAATGTTCGTAGTGTGTTGGGTAGCGTTCGTAATGTTTTGGGTAGTGTTGATAATGTCTAGAGCAGTACTTGTGTATAGAGCAGTACTTGTGTCTGGAGCAGTACTTGTGTCTAGAGCAGTACTTGCGTCTGGGGCAGTACTTGTCGTGTCTAGAGCAGTACTTGTCGTGTCTAGAGCAGTACTTGTGTCTGGAGCAGTACTTGTCGTGTCTAGGGCAGTACTTGTGTCTAGTACAGTACTTGTCGTGTCTAGAGCAGTACTTGTCGTCTCTAGGGCAGTAGTTGTGTCTAGAGCAGTATTTGTCGTGTCTAGAGCATTACTTGTCGTGTCTAGAGTAGTACTTGTGTCTAAAGCAGTACTGGTCGTGTCTAGGGCAATACTTGTGTCTAGAACAGTACTTGTGTCTGGAGCAGTACTTGTGTCTGGAGCAGTACTTGTCGTGTCTAGAGCAGTACTTGTGTCTAGAACAGTACTTGTCGTGTCTAGAGCAACACTTGTGTCTAGAGCAGTACTTGTGTTTAGAGCAGTACTTGTCGTGTCTAGAGCAGTACTTGTGTCTAGAGCAGTACTTGTGTCTAGAGCAGTACTTGTTTTTAGAGCAGTGCTTGTGTCTGGAGCAGTACTTGTTTCTAGAGCAGTACTTGTGTCTGGAGCAGTACTTGTGTCTGGAGCAGTACTTGTCGTGTCTAGGGCAGTACTTGTCGTGTCTAGGGCAGTACTTGTCGTGTCTAGAGCAGTACTTGTGTCTAGAGCAGTACTTGTGTCTAGGGCAGTACTTGTGTCTAGAGCAGTACTTGTGTCTAGGGCAGTACTTGTGTCTAGAGCAGTACTTGTCGTGTCTAGGGCAGTACTTGTGTCTGGGGCAGTGCTTGTGTCTAGAGCAGTACTTGTGTCCCTGGTTGTGTCAGTCAGCCGGCTGGTATTCGGTGCGCCCTGGGATCTGTTTGCTCGGCTCTGGGCGGTGTACCATGCGTTCGTTGTGTCTTCGGTAATGCTCGTCGTGTCTTCGGTAGTCAGTGCCGACTCTAGTCCTTCGTTATTGTTCGTTGTGTCTCGGGTATTGCTTGATGTCTCTTGATCGTTGTTCGTTGTGTCTTGGGGAGTGCTTGATATCTCTTGATCGATGTTCGTTGTGTCTCGGGGAGTGCTTGATGTCTCATGATCGCTGTTCGTTGTGTCTTCGGCAGTGCTTGATGTAATGCCTTGGGTAGCATTCGTTGTGTCTTGGGTAACGTTCGTTGTGTCTTGGGTAGCGTTTGTTGTGTCTTGAGTAGCGTTTGTAGTGTCTTGGGTAGCGTTCGTAGTGTCTTGAGTAGCATTAGTGGTGTCTTGGTTAGCGTTCGTAGTGTCTTGGGTAGCGTTGGTAATGTCTTCGGCAGTGTTCGTTGTGCCTTGGGTAGCGTTTGTAGTTTCTTGGGTAGCGTCCGTTGTGTCTTGGGTAGCGGTCGCAGAGTCTTGGGTAGCGTCCGTAATATCTTGGGTAGCGTTCGTTGTGTTTTGAGTAGCATTCGTAATGTCTTCGGTAGTGTTCGTTGTGCCTTGTGTAGCGTTCGTTGTGTCTCGGTTAGTGTTGGCCATGTCTTGGGTAGGGTTCGTTGTGTCTTCGGTAATGTTCGTAGTGTGTAGGGTAGCGTTTGTAATGTTTTGGGTAGTGTTGATAATGTCTAGAGCAGTACTTGTGTATAGAGCAGTACTTCTGTCTGGAGCAGTACTTATGTCTAGAGCAGTACTTGCGTCTGGGGCAGTACTTGTCGTGTCTAGAGCAGTACTTGTCGTGTCTGGAGCAGTACTTGTGTCTGGAGCAGTACTTGTGTCTGGGGCAGTACTTGTGTCTAGAGCAGTACTTGTCGTGTCTAGGGCAGTACTTGTGTCTAGAGCAGTACTTGTCGTGTCTAGAGCAGTACTTGTCGTGTCTAGGGCAGTAGTTGTGTCTAGAGCAGTATTTGTTGTGTCTAGAGCATTACATTTCGAGTCTAGAGTAGTACTTGTGTCTACAGCAGTACTGGACGTGTCTAGGGCAGTACTTGTGTCTAGAGCAGTACTTGTGTCTGGAGCAGTACTTGTGTCTGGAGCAGTACTTGTCGTGTCTAGAGCAGTACTTCTGTCTAGAACAGTACTTGTCTTGTCTAGAGCAACACTTGTGTCTAGAGCAGTACTTCTGTTTAGAGCAGTACTTGTCGTGTCTAGAGCAGTACTTGTGTCTAGAGCAGTACTTGTGTCTAGAGCAGTACTTGTGTCTAGAGCAGTACTTGTCGTGTCTAGAGCAGTACTTGTGTCTGGAGCAGTACTTGTTTCTAGAGCAGTACTTGTGTCTGGAGCAGTACTTGTGTCTAGAGCAGTACTTGCGTCTGGGGCAGTACTTGTCGTGTCTAAAGCAGTACTTGTCGTGTCTAGAGCAGTACTTGTGTCTGGAGCAGTACTTGTGTCTGGAGCAGTACTTGTCGTGTCTAGGGCAGTACCTGTCGTGTCTAGGGAAGTACTTGTGTCTAGAGCAGTACTTGTCGTGTCTAGAGCAGTACTTGTCGTGTCTAGGGCAGTACTTGTGTCTAGAGCAGTACTTGTCGTGTCTAGAGCAGTACTTGTGTCTAAAGCTGTACTTGTCGTGTCTAGGGCAGTACCTGTGTCTAGAGCAGTACTTCTGTCTGGAGCAGTACTTGTTTCTGGAGCAGTACTTGTCGTGTCTAGGGCAGTACTTGTCGTGTTTAGGGCAGTACTTGTCGTGTTTAGAGCAGTACTTGTGTCTAGAGCAGTACTTGTCGTGTCTAGGGCAGTACTTGTGTCTAGAGTAGTACTTGTGTCTAGGGCAGTACTTGTGTCTAGAGCAGTACTTGTCGTGTCTAGGGCAGTACTTGTGTCTGGAGCAGTGCTTGTGTCTAGAGCAGTACTTGTGTCTAGAGCCTGGTTGTGTCAGTCAGCCGGCTGGTATTCGGTGCGCCCTGGGATCTGCTTGCTCGGCTTTGGGCGGTGTACCATGCGTTCGTTGTGTCTTCGGTAATGCTCGTCGTGTCTTCGGTAGTCAGTGCCGACTCTGGTCCTTCGTTAGTGTTCGTTGTGTCTCGGGGAGCGCTTGATGTCTCTTGATCGCTGTTCGTTGTGTCACGGGGAGTGCTTGATGTCTCTTGATCGCTGTTGGTTATGTCTCGGGGAGTGCTTGATGTCTCTTGATCGATGTTCGTTGTGTCTCGGGGAGTGCTTGATGTCTCATGATCGCTGTTCGTTGTGTCTTGGAGAGTGCTTGATGTCTCTTGATCGCTGCTCGTTGTGTCTTGGGGAGTGCTTGATGTCTCTTGATCGCTGTTCGTTATGTCTTGGGGAGTGCTTGATGTCTCTTGATCGCTGTTCGTTGTGTCAGTGTTCGTTGTGTCGTCTGTAGTGCTGGCTTTGTCCTTATCGGTGTTCGTTGTGTTTTCGATGGGGCTACCTGTGTCTTGGGTGGTATAACTTGTGTTTTGAGTGGTGTTCGTTGTCTCTTGGAATGTGCCAGTTGTGTTTTGATTTATCTTGGTTGGGTCTTGGGTACTGCTATTTGTGTTTTGATCAGTGTCCATTGTGTCTTGGGTAGAGTTAGCTGTGTCTTGATCAATTATCATTGTGTCTTGGGTTGTGCTAGCTGTGTCTTGATCAATGACTGTTGTGTCTTGGGTACTGCCAGTTGTGTCTTGATCAGTGTTCATTGCATCTTGGGTAGTGCTAGCTGTGTCTTGATGAATGATGATTGTATCTTGGGTAGCGCTCCTTGTGTCCTGCGTAGCGTTCGTAGTGTCTTGGGTAGTGTTCGTAGTGTCTTTGTTAGCGTTCGTAGTGTCTTGGGTAGCATTCATTGTGTCTTGGGTATCGTTCGTAGTGTCTTGGGTAGCGTTCGTAGTGACTTGGGTAGCATTCGTTGTGTCTTGGAAAGCGTTCGTAATGTCTTGGGTAGCGTTTGTTGTGTCTTGGGTAGCGTTCGTTGTGTTTTGGGTAGAGTTCGTTGTGTTTTGGGTAGCGTTCGTAATGCCTTGGGTAGCATTCGTTGTGTCTTGGGTAACGTTCGTTGTGTCTTGGGTAGCGTTCGTTGTGCCTTGAATAGCGTTCGTAGTGTCTTGGGTAGCGTTAGCTGTTTCTTGGGTAGCGTTCGTTGTGCCTTGGGTAGCGTTCGTAGTGTCTTGGGTAGCGTTCGTAGTGTCTTGGGTAGCGTTCATAATGTCTTGGGTAGCGTTCGATGTGTCTTGGGTATCGTTCGTTGGGTCTTGGGTAACGTTCGCTGAGTCTTGGGTAGCGTTCCTAATGTCTTCAGTAGCGTTCGTAGTGTATTGAATAGCGTTCGTTGTGTCTTGGGTAGCATTCGTAGTGTCTTGGGTAGCATCCGTTGTATCTTGGGTAGCATTCGTAATGTCTTGGGGAGCATTCGTTGTGTTTTGGGTAGCGTTCGTTGTGTCTTGGGTAGAGTTTGTTGTGTCTTGGGTAGCGTTAGTAATGCCTTGGGTAGCATTCGTTGTGTCTTGGGTAACGTTCGTTGTGTCTTGGGTAGCGTTCGTTGTGCCTTGAGTACCATTCGTAGTGTCTTGGGTAGTGTTCGTAGTGTCTTGGGTAGCGTTCGTGGTGTCTTGGTTAGCGTTCGTAGTGTCTTGGGTAGCGTTCGTTGTGTCTTGGATAGCGTTCGTAATGTCTTGGGTAGCGTCCCTGGTGACTTGGGTAGCATTTGTTGTGTCTTGGAAAGCGTTCGTAATGTCTTGGGTAGCGTTTGTTGTGTCTTGGGTAGCGTTCGTTTTGTTTTGGGTAGAGTTCGTTGTGTTTTGGGTAGCGTTCGTAATGCCTTGGGTAACATTCGTTGTGTCTTGGGTAACGTTCGTTGTGTCTTGGGTAGCGTTCGTTGTGCCTTGAATAGCGTTCGTAGTGTCTTGGGTAGCGTTAGCTGTTTCTTGGGTAGCGTTCGTTGTGCCTTGGGTAGCGTTCGTAGTGTCTTGGGTAGCGTTCGTAGTGTCTTGGGTAGCGTTCATAATGTCTTGGGTAGCGTTCGTATGTGTCTTGGGTATCGTTCGTTGGGTCTTGGGTAACGTTCGCTGAGTCTTGGGTAGCGTTCCTAATGTCTTCAGTAGCGTTCGTAGTGTATTGAATAGCGTTCGTTGTGTCTTGGGTAGCATTCGTAGTGTCTTGGGTAGCATCCGTTGTATCTTGGGTAGCATTCGTAATGTCTTGGGGAGTATTCGTTGTGTTTTGGGTAGCGTTCGTTGTGTCTTGGGTAGAGTTCGTTGTGTCTTGGTTAGCGTTCGTAGTATCTTGGGTAGCGTTAGTAGTGTCTTGGGTAGCGTTTGTTCTGTCTTGAGTAGCGTTCGTAGTGTCTTGGGTAGCGTTCGTTTTATCTTGGGTAGCGTTCGTTTTATCTTGGGTAGCGTTCGTAATGACATGGGAAGCATTCGTTGTGTCTAATTGGGTAACGTTAGTAATGTCGGTAGCGTCCGTTGTGTCTTGGGTAGCATTCGTTGTGCCTTGGATAGTGTTCGTTGTGTCTTCCGTAGCGTTCGTAATGTCTTCGGTAGTGTTCGTTGTGCCTTGGGTAGCGTTGGTTGTTTCTTGGGTAGTGTTCGTTGTGTCTTGGTTAGCGTTCGCAATGTCTTGGGTAGTGTTCGTAATGTCTTGGGTAGTGTTCGTAATGTCTTTGGTAGCATTTGTTGTGCCTTTGGTAGCGCTCGTTGTGTCTTGGGTAGTGTTCGTTGTACCTTGGGTAGCGTTCGTAATATCTTCGTTTGTAGTTTCTTGGGTAGTGTTTGTTGTGTCCTGGTTAGCGTTCGTAATGTCTTGGGTAGTGTTCGTAATGTCTTGAGTAGCGTTGATAATATCTTGGGTAGCGTTCGTAGTATCTTGGGTAGCGGTCGTAATATCTTGGGTAGCGTTCGTAGTGTCTTGGGTAGCGTTGGTAATGACTTCGGCAGTGTTCTTTGTGCCTTGGGTAGCGTTTGTAGTTTCTTGGGTAGCGTCCGTTGTG
>JABMCL010002554.1:0-132500 GCA_018857735.1 Alviniconcha marisindica
TTGCTTGAGTGTCCCCAGAGTGGGGGCTGGATGTTTGATGCCCCCCCCCCCCCCCCCCCCCCACAGTCTTGAATCTCAGGGCTCTCATTTGATTCCCCATTCCTATCTCCTCTCTTGTTTTTTTGGCCTGGTCCTTTTCCTCTTGCTGTTTTGTCATTTTTCTGGTAATGGTCCAGTCTGCTGCCTTTTCCCCAGAAAATTCTGAAACTTTTTTTCTCCTGGAGATGACAGTTGGTAGGTGGTATGAGCAGCTTGCTGCCTTATGGCATTGGTATTTGCCATTATGCATTTATGTGATGTTTTTAAATTTTTGTTGTTGTTTGAGTTCATTCCTTTTTTGGGTATTTTTCTTTAATCTGGTGTGAATAAACAGAATGGTCAAT
Source organism: Alviniconcha marisindica (assembly GCA_018857735.1). NCBI lineage: Eukaryota > Metazoa > Mollusca > Gastropoda > Provannidae > Alviniconcha > Alviniconcha marisindica. The sequence goes on from JABMCL010002554.1 coordinate 384, forward strand.
GATACCAGCATGTCCTAGCCTTATGTGCTCTTTTAACGAGGGTGATATTGAAGGGATTAACTCTTTGAAAATTTGTGTTTGATATTTGTGTATGTATGCTTTGTTTTTTGTTTGTGTAGGGATTGGTCTTGTGGATTGACTTCAGAAAGGGTGTATTTATGGGAAGAGTTTTGCATTTGCTTATGATGGAGTTTGACTGTCCTGAGGTGACCCTGTGCGGTTGACAGGACATTCAGATCCAGTTGCTAACTAACTACTTTGGTGTAACAACTAAGGCAATGAGAGAGTTTTTGCCACAGTGGGGTGTGGTGGAAGAATTAACCTGATCAGTGTTTCTTTCAGGGCCTTTGAGCTTCTGGAGTGCAGTGATGAACACCAAAAGCAAATAAGATGCAAAATGCTTATATGCTGGTGTGTGTGTGTGTGTGCGTGTGTGCGCATGTTTGTGTGTGTGTGCATGCATCAGTGCATGTGTGTGTCTGTGTGCACACATGTGTGTGTGTGTGTGTGTGTGTGCATCTGCGTGTGTTTGTGTGAGATCTGTGTTGTGACTGAGAAACTTGTATGGCCTAGCTTGCACCGGAGGTAAAATTACAAGAGACACAGCAGGGATTACAGATACCCTATATGTGGGGAATCCATAAAGTGCCTGAGCTGTCTTTGCACCCAAGACACTGGCTGCACTTCACTTCATTGTCACCAAGGTGATGGAGAGTCTGGTGCGCCTGGGAAAGACCTACGTCCAGCTGTGCAGCGACGGCTGTGTACTCTTCCTGGACTGGAGCGTGGAGTTCCTGTGTGATGCTGAACGACCTGTCTGCTGCGTCTCCGAGTTTGCCAGCCGAGGCAAGCTGAAGGGACACCGCACTGTGCGTGGCAATGGTGTCAGCAGAACAGATGACTTAGAGGTTGGCATGTGGCAGCTAGGAATCCTGTCTTTCTTTTGTTGGATTTAACCGGGGAATCCACCTTTAAAGACCACCCTACAACTCCAGCATAAGTGTTTTCCAAAGAGGGGTGGTGCTTGATCAGGAGTTCAGTGATGTGGAAACAGGAAGGGGAAGGATTCAAAAGTAACAAAGGGTGTGCTTGGTCAGGAGTTTAGTGAGTGACATGGAAACAGGAAGGGAAATTATTCAGAAGTAACAAAGGGTGTGCTTGGTCAGGAGTTTAGTGACATGGAAACAGGAAGGGAAATTATTCAGAAGTAACAAAGGGCGTGCTTGGTCAGGAGTCTAGTGACATGAAACAGGAAGGGAAATTATTCAGAAGTAACAAAGGGTGTGCTTGGTCAGGAGTTTAGTGACATGGAAACAGGAAGGGAAATTATTCAGAAGTAACAAAGGGTGTGCTTGGTCAGGAGTTTAGTGACATGGAAACAGGAAGGGAAATTATTCAGAAGTAACAAAGGGTGTGCTTGGTCAGGAGTTTAGTGACATGGAAACAGGAAGGGAAATTATTCAGAAGTAACAAAGGGTGTGCTTGGTCAGGAGTTTAGTGACATGGAAACAGGAAGGGAAATTATTCAGAAGTAACAAAGGGTGTGCTTGGTCAGGAGTTTAGTGACATGGAAACAGGAAGGGAAATTATTCAGAAGTAACAAAGGGTGTGCTTGGTCAGGAGTTTAGTGACATGGAAACAGGAAGGGAAATTATTCAGAAGTAACAAAGGGCGTGCTTGGTCAGGAGTTAGTGAGTGACATGGAAACATGGAAGGATAGATTGCACGGGAGAAAAGTGGTTTAAAAAGATTGGGTCTTCTCAGACACTATTAAAGTAATATTTTGTTTAAACACTGCATGATGACCACTGCATTTAGGGTTTGCCTGATATTGTCAATTTTACTGACCTTGACCCAGTTTGAAAGTCATAGGAGACTCCCAAGACGAAAGTTGTGTTCTTGTGTTTTAAATGTTAAAAAGAAGTTTTTTCTTCTTGTGTGAATGTTTTACATTGCATAGCCATTTAAAGGAATTTTTGTCTTCCAGTCTGAAAAAGAAAACACAAACATAAGTGAATACTCTCAGTGTAAAATGAATTTTCAGGAAAAGTGATTGCTTTAAATCATTTTACCTACAAGAAGGAAATGTTTGTCTTGCTGCAGGACTTCATAGCGGGCGTGGCTGGGTTCCTGGAGTGCTGCCACACTGAGTGGCTTCAGTACGTGGACCAGAAGCGCAAGGACTACCCAGAGCTCAATGTCTACACTGTGGAACAGCTGGTCTTTCTGCAACAGCAACTTGTCAAAGTTGGCTCTGCTGACGTCTCCAAGTAAGTCCTTAGATTCTGAGAGTTGGATCTGCTGATGTCTCCAAGTAAGTCCCTAGATGGTGAGTTGGGTCTGCTGACGTCTCCAAGTAAGTCCCTAGATGGTGAGTTGGGTCTGCTGACGTCTCCAAGTAAGTCCCTAGATGGTGAGTTGGGTCTGCTGACGTCTCCAAGTAAGTCCCTAGATTGTGAGAGTTGGGTCTGCTGACGTCTCCAAGTAAGTCCCTAGATTGTGAGAGTTGGGTCTGCTGACGTCTCCAAGTAAGTCCCTAGATTGTGAGAGTTGGGTCTGCTGACGTCTCCAAGTAAGTCCCTAGATTGTGAGAGTTGGGTCTGCTGACGTCTCCAAGTAAGTCCCTAGATTGTGAGAGTGGGATCTGTTGACTTCTCCAAGCAAGTCCCTAGATTGTCAGGAGTTGGATTTGCTGACGTCTCCAAGTAAGCTCCTAGATGGTGCAAGTTGGTTCTGTTCCAGACATGTTCCCACTGTGTTTCAGACATTTTGTGACCATGTGTTCCTGTTACTGTCGCTTCTGAAGCCAGACTTCATGTGACGTGTTGTGACTGTTCCAGACATGTGTTCCCGATGCTGTCCCTAGTGAAGTCAGACTGCATGTGATGTTGTGACTGTTCCAGACACGTGTTCCCGATGCTGTCCCTGCTGAAGTCAGACTGCAGCCCTCAGGACCTGGAGGAGGCTCTGCAGGATGCCATGGATCTCGTCGACTCCGTGGAACAGCGGCATCGCCACAACCCCCAGCACCAACCTCAGCAACCAGAACCGCAGCCAGCGGATGACAAAGAGAAGGTGGAGGAGTTCCTGAAGGAGATGCTTGAGAGTGGGTTTTCCAAGACTCTGGCGCTGAAGGCCATGAAGGAAGTGGGTGTGGAGGACATCGCTGAGGGTGAGGGTCAAGATGGGATGTGTGTGGGCAATCACCGATACTCATTCCTTTGACTGGGCTCAAAGCACCAGCTAACTCATTCCTTAAAGGCTTTTTTAATAATTATAGTGTGAAGTTGCCAGGTGAAGTACCTTCAGCCACTTTGCCAAGGCATCTCCACCAAAAGTACATCACAAGTCTTGAGTGAAACCGTGGCGAAATGGCCAAAGTTGATTACTGATTGGCTAGCCATTTTATGCTGTGACCTGGTCATTGGCCATTGTTTACCATGAGTCTCAACCAATGTAAAATGGGAGAAGAAACTGCCATGACTGAGGACAAGATCGATGTCTTTATTGCCCCGTGGAAGCATCTGTGGATGCTGTGGGATCCATCTGATCCTTGTTGCAAGACCAGAAATACAAAACGAGGGATGCTCTCCTTCGGTAAATTGCCAAAGATTTAGATGTGAATAGCCCGCTGATTTAGTGTTAAGAACCAAAGTGACTGAAGACATATTTGAAAGTGGGCCTTCAACAAGTCGGCGAAGCTGTAGAATGAGAGGCCTTTGTTTAGGTGACCTGTTTTTCACACAACATTCTTTTCCTTTCTTTTCCAACGCAGCAAGGGACAAGAGGAGGCTGGAATTTCTGTTGTTATGAGAGGGAAAGCACAAGACACAGCTGTCCATGTTCTCTTAGTGTTTATTTCCAGAACACAGCTGTCCACATTCTCTTTGTGTTTATTTCCAAAACACAGCCATCCACATTCTCTTTGTGTTTATTTCCAAAACACAGCCACCCACATTCTCTTTGTGTGTATTTCCAAAACACAGCCGTCCAGGTTCTCTTGGTGTTTATTTCCAAGACACAGGTGTCGACATTCTCTTGGTGTTTGTTTCCAAAACACAGCCGTCCAGGTTCTCTTGGCGTTTGTTTCCAAAACACAGCCGTCCAGGTTCTCTTGGTGTTTATTTCCAAGACACAGGTGTCCACATTCTCTTGGTGTTTTTTTCCTAAACACAGCTGTCCATGTTCTCTTGGTGTTTATTTCCCAAACACAGCCATCCATGTTCTCTTGGTGTTTGTTTCCAGGTATTGCCTGGTGTATGAATCATGAGAACGACATGGAAGAGTTGAGTGATGAGATGAGCAGTACTGACGAGGACGAGGAAGTCCCCATGGAGGAGGGGGGCGGCAGAAAGCTGGTTGGTGAGCGACTGAGGGAATGGGTGACCAGGACAGAGACCATCACCCAGAGTGCCATTGACTGGCTGGAAAAGATGGATAAAAGGTAACTGCTGGTTTCTTTGCTCACCGGTCAGTCATTTACAGGACAGAAACTGTCATGCAAAATTCTATTAGATGGCTGGAAAACAGGGGTAACAGGTAAACATTGGTTTGTGTGCCCATCTGAGCCACAATTTACAGGGCAGAGACAATGACACAGAGTGCCACTGGGTGGCAGAATATGCAACAAGCAAAAGTGGTGTTACCAGAGGGTGGTTATGAAGGGAAAGGTTTAAAGAGTTCTTTAAACAATAAAACTAAATTGGAAGAAGAAAAAGAAGTGCTTTGTGATGAATTTCCATTCTTCACATCTTTGGTTTTCTAAACAGTTTGTACAGAAAGTGCCAACAGCTTTAAATCATGATGTGAATTAACATTCATCAATACCAGCAGATTCATTGATGGCTGCTTTTGTGATGCAGCATATGCTTTTTCACAAGTACCAACTACCCAGAGCAGGTGTTGATCACAAATACTGTTTTTGACCAATCAGGGAGAAGGGAACAACACTGAAATCGGTGGTGCATAACCTGCGCAGCGTGTGGCGTCAGTTCCTGGAGACAGTGTCGTCCAGTGGAACCGACTTCCTCAGCCTGGAGCACCTGGGCATCGTCCTCCAATGTCTGGCTGCCAAAGGTCACCTTGATTTTTTTTTTATACCACCCTGTAACAAAGGTGGGGGGTGGGGGTGGGGGGTCATATATTGGAATCACAATGTCTGGATAATATCTTCTTAACCTTTCAAACCAAACTTGGTACAGTGGTGCATTGTTATGAGTAGGAGTGTTGTGCCAAGAAAATTGGTTGCTATCTTCAAGGTCAAGGTCATAACAAGGGCTTAGATAATCAAAATGTGACTGTTTCTGCTAACTCTTCAAAACTAATGATTTGCTTGTGACCAAACTTTCTTTGATGATAAATCATCATAAGCTTGTGACAGCCACTTGGGATTTGTTTTCATAAAATGGATTTTTGTTTCAGTTCTTTTTCTTTTTTTTGTCTTGCAATTTTATCTTTTGCTTGTTCATCTGCATGCGAATGTGTGTGTGCATGCGTGTGTGAGTGTGTTAAAGACTTTAATGTTCCTGTGGAAATCCTTTGAAGAAAGTGATGTTTTGTCACCACAACTAATCTTACCTTGTGCTCAGTTATTTTGGTTGCTGTATTCAAAAGACAGACAGAAGCAGTATCATTCAGATCTCAGGAATCTGTCTGTGAGCAGGTGAATGCTGTTGAGAGGGGTGCAAAACACCTTTTGTCTGAAAAGGGACACAGTGCACTTGCGCTTTCTTTTGCCAGGCATCCTGATGGTTTTGCTTTGGTTTTAGATAAAAGAGAGTTCAAGAGGTTGCTGCCTCCGACCTTCAAGCCAAAGACACCAAACTTGATTCTCTGTTCAAGAGGTAGGTTTTTTGGTTTAATATTGCTTCCAGCTTTTCAATGTGTGTGTATGTTGTGTCTTCAAATGGGCAAGAGATTATATAAATTCAGTGGAACCCTGTTTTAAGATGACCCTCACAACCAGGCAAAAGTGGTGTTACCAGAGGGTGGTAATGAAAGGGAAGGTTTTGGGAAAAGTGTTACCAGAGGGTGGTTATGAAGGGAAAGGTTTCAGGAAAAGTGTTACCAGAGGGTGGTTATGAAGGGAAAGGTTCCAGGAAAAGTGTTACCAGAGGGTGGTTATGAAGGGAAAGGTTCCAGGAAAAGTGTTACCAGAGGTGGTTATAAAGGGAAAGGTTCCAGAAAAGTGTTACAGGGTGGTTATGAAGGGAAAGGTTCCAGGAAAAGTGTTACCAGAGGGTGGTTATGAAGGGAAAGGTTCCAGGAAAAGTGTTACCAGAGGGTGGTTATGAAGGGAAAGGTTCCAGGAAAAGTGTTACCAGAGGGTGGTTATGAAGGGAAAGGTTCCAGGAAAAGTGTTACCAGAGGGTGGTTATAAAGGGAAAGGTTCCAGGAAAAGTGGTGTTACCAGAGGGTGGTTATAAAGGGAAATGTTTTGGGAAAATTTAGCAGATGTAGTTATGAAAGCAAAGTTGTTGGTTCTTATATATAACAAGTGGACTTAAAGCAGTGTGGTCTCCAGTCAGACAGTTTTTTTCTCATGGAATTTGATTTTGTTGCATGGATTGTGACTTTTGCAACATTTGCTTCGTTTGTTTTTTCTCTCCCCATGTTACAGGTGAGGTTCTGAATGCAGTGACCTACATGTACATGTTCCCGGAGGATGAGCACAGCCTTCTGCCACAGCCAGACGAGGTTCTGCTGTGTACGGAAAACACCACCTTTGAACAGGTTGGTCCAGTCACACCTTTTACTTCTGGCGTAAAGTGTAGCCTTTTGTACAACAACAATAATATGGACAGTTCTGATTGGTGTTCGTGCAAGTGTGTTTGATATTTTGTCTTTTGTACTTACTTCATGAAATGAAAAGCCTTTGCTGCAAATGGATGAAGATGTGTGGGTGGTTTGTTCTGGTGAGCTACTGATGATGATTGGCAGGTGGACATCTTCCTGCGGCGAGTGTTCTTCGGGACCCAGCAGAAGGTGCACTGCCTGGCCTTTGCTGACAGCCTGGACTATGACGTGGGGGAGAAGGCCGAGAAGAAAATCAAGGAATACGTCAACAGTGCAGGTCTGACCAAAGTGATTTATTCTTTATCCATGTCTGATATATGCATAGATGATATTGATGGCAAGTTACTTGATGTTTAATGCCTATAGTCAACCCTCGAGGCATATATGAGAGCTTTCTCACAAATTGTAGATATATATATATATATGCTCCAACATTGAAACATTTTAGCATTGTTACAATTACAATAAGTAGGGGGGGTGTATCATCTGCTTAATTATTTTTTTTAATGGTTTTGTGCATCATGATGGTGCTGAAGAAACTGATGATTTGTACAGGACTCTTGCTGTCTGTCACAGCTGTATAGCTCTGTATTTGTCACAGCTGTATAGCTCTCTATTTGTCACAGCTGTATAGCCACAACTTGATGACCTTGGTGTTGACCTTGCAGTTTTCTTTGTAACTACAAGCGATCTTTTTCTCATGCCTGTCCACAGAGAACAAAGACTACAAGCTGGTGGTGGTGTGCACCACGGAGAATGAATACCGCGCTCGCATTGTGGCTGCACTGGAGAAGTTCCATCGTCCTTCCCCTGCACTCAGCACCACCAACATGGTGCGCAACTACCTGCGCTCCCGCTTCGTCACCAACCTCCGCAAGGCTGGCGTGCAGTCTGCTGCCCTTCTCGACTCTCAGAAGTACGATTTGTTGTCACATTGGTGAATTGCATTTCTGGCTGGACCTGTGTGAGCAAAAGAGCTACCATTTTCAAAATGCACAAAAAAGCATTTTCTATAAGCTCTGACAACAAGAATGTCATATCAGTGTTGTTAGAGTGGGTGGGCTGGGGGTGTGGGAATATATTGATAAATTCTCCTTGAAGGCTCTGTGTGTGTGATGTTGATATTTCTCTTCTAATGGCATGAATGTGGTGCTGACATTTTCTCTTTCTGCTTATGGTGTGTGTGTGTGATGTTGACATTTTCTCTCTCTTTGCAGAGTGTGTGTGGTGTTGGCATGTTCTCTGTCCTTGCAGCCTGTGTGGTGTTGACATGTTCTCTGTCCTTGCAGCCTGTGTGTGCGGGTGGTGCGGTCCAACAGATCAGGGGTGGGGAAGACGCTGTACAAGCAGCGTCTGACGACCAGACTGAAACAGAACCTGCCCAGAGAGAGGAGACCCATGTCCATCACCATCCCTCTCCATGGTCATGTGGCCCTCACCCATGACATTGCTGCCTGCCTCCTTAAAAACACTGTAGAGCCTGGCACCATCCTGCCGCGCATCGTGCACCTGGATATTTCATATCAGGTGTGGTATGGGTGTTGCATGTTTGTTATTGTACACACACACACACACACCCCGCCATTTTGGTTTAATGAAGTTAGGGGGTATATTGATATTGCTGTGCCTGTTGGAGCATCTGTCAATCTATCTGGCTTTGTTCAGAAAGTAGCTTCTGAACTGTTCAACCACTTGTCATCAGGTTTGGTATGGTGGTGCATCATCATGAGCTGGAAATGTCAGATAAATGAAATGGGTTGCCATCTTCAAGGTTAGGGTCACAATGAGAGCTCCACAGTCAAACTATGACTGTATTATATCTTCTGAATGAATTCGTTTGTAACCAAATTTTGATTGACGATAGATCATCATAAGCCAAAGTGTGCTGTGAAAATATTGGATTACTGTGTTCAAGGTTAAGGTTACAGCATGGGTTCAACATTTTAGTTAATGTTTGTCTGGACTGTATCTTCCAAAGCGATGAATGTTTTGTAACCAAACTTTGTATGGTGATGTATCATCATAAGCTAGAGTATCTTCAAGGTCAAGGTCACAGTGAGAGTTTATTTGATTGAAATAAAATTATGGCAAACATCTATCGCAAAGCAGAGCTTGGCATGTTCTGTCCTCCTAACCAGTGTTCCTTTTGCAACAAATCTTAGTTCAATGGTACATCATCATAAACTGGAGTGCTTTCTGAAAAGACTGTGATCAAGTTCACAACTGAAGTTAAAAATTTCAATTAATGCTTGTCCTTGCAGTGTTTTCTGAGCTGTTAAAATTTTGTAATTAAACTTGATATGGTGATGCATATTATGAGCCAGTGTGTCATGTGAAAAGGTTGCTTTGCTATCTTCAGGCTACAGTTAAGGTCACAGTGAGGGCTTGTTTAGTCAGAATATGATTTTTCGGCAACATTTTTTCAGACTGCTGATTATTTTTCGTCTACACATGGTTTGAGGGTACACCATTATAAGTCAGAGTGTCTTGTGAAAAGATTGGATTGCTTTTTTCAAGGTCAAGGTCACAAGGAAGGTTTGTCCTATACATGCCGTGATATCTCCAGGCCCTTTTCCTTCTTTCTCTCTGTTAGACCCCGCTACTAGAAAATCCAAGCTGAATCCATGGTAGCTCAGTGGTTTGATTGACATTTGTTAGTGATAAAGATGGGTGATACTTCAACAAATACAGTATCAGAAGCCCTCCAACCCTGCTGTCCCCCCCCCGCAGGCGGCGCCGGCTCTTACGCCTGAAGAAAGCCAGCCGCCGGACTGTTTACGTTACCGCACTCCTGGTCACTGGGCAGCGGCACATATCGCAAAGAAGAAAACTCTCCTTAGCGTTGCATTTTTAACTGGCTCTCTGCATAAGGCAGAATAAAACTTCAGTCAGCAAAGACTGAATGCAGTATAAAATGCCCGCTGTTTCTAAGTAGATTTACTGTCAGTTATGTCTAATGAGCATTTGTAATGAGGGTAATGCACTGTTTAATGCTCATGCGCTCATTTCGTTTGTACAGTTTTACTTGAACATGAATAAACTTTAGTTAAACCCGAAGGCTGAGTGCAATATGCATGCACTTCAGTCGGCACCTTCATACGTGTATGCTGTAATCTAACTTTTGTTGTTTTTGTTCTTTTTTTAATGCCTTGCGAAAATACGAATAATTAATTTGAGTCCCATATCAGCAGTTTAGTTTCAGAAATGACTGATTTTACTGAGTCCACACATTACTTTCAAGTCATCCTTTCTTTCTTCATAAAATAATTTATTGTCTTCCCTTCTTTATAAAAAATATATACCCAACTACACCACATTAGGCCTGTATTAAGAAACAAAAATGTAGTCAGTGCAGGATCATCGTATGTGATTCTTCAGTATTCAGTCATTCTGTAGCCATGAGGATGACAGCATCTCACACCTATTTTGATCCTTGTCAAGTAACCCAGACATTCTGAACTGATCTAGCACTGTCAGTTATTAGTAGACAATTGTTCTCATCCTGGCAATTAATCCGCAGTTTTAGTGTAATCTTTATTCTTTTTGGCATGGATGACATGCTTGAATAGACATTGCTTTTACCAGCAATATTTTACAATTATTAGTTTTTATCAGTGTAAGCTATAGTATGATACGTTTTTCAAAAGCCAATTGTCCAGGCGTGTGTGTTCATGCGCGAGCGGGCGGGCGTGTGTGTGTGTGTGTGTTGTCTTGTCATATTCTGTTTCATTGTGGGTTCTTTGTATAACGGGAGTAGAGATGGGGCATTACCTCTTAATAACTTTAAACCGTATAAAAAAAATCCTTCAGTTTTTATTTTGCCCATGCAGAGAGCCCTTTTTTCTGTGAAACTACCATATATAACTATATTATGCAAGGAAATCTTGATGTGAGTGAAAGGTATAAAAGGATGGATGCATGTTGTTTTTAATAAAATCCCAATGAAATGGCCAACAAAAAGGACACACGCACGCACTCACGCATGCACACATGACACACACACACACTGAAAAAAAACACGATTGTCCTGAAGGAACCGACTGAACATTCAGACCTTTAGTGTTGATATCAAGCTGTCAATCTAAATAATAAAATGAAAAAAGAAAGAAAAAAGAGAGAGAGAGAGAGGAAAACGTGAAAGAAAGTGCCTATTGAAAAATCGAGTTTTTGTTTTGTTTTGTTTTTTGTTTTAAATTTGTTTCTGTTGTCAATAACATAAAAACAAAAGGGAAAAAAGGGCCTGTTGAATCCTTTCAAAAAAATATATTTTCTGTGTTTTCATCTTTAATCAAGCAACAGTCACCTTTGATTTTAGCCGTGTTTTTTCTCTCTTTTTTTTCATTTTTTTTTTCATCCCCCGTACTGTAATGTTTGTTGTGTGGTAAGTTCATAGTCTGTGATTTTTTGCTGTGTCACTGCCGTTTCTGTCTGTGTTTGATGTACTGTTTCCTGTGTTTCTGGCACTCTTCCCACAAGCGACTAATTTGGTGCACTTGAATCATATGCACAGTGACGGAGGGGGGTGGGGAGTGGGGGATGAAGAAGAAGAAAAAAGAAGAGAGACTGAGAGAGAGAAAATCACTCCCCATCAGCTGTTGGAAAAGCGAACGACCTGTCACAACCACTACTCTCCCCGTGCTTAGCGGAAAGGAAGCTGCCAGCCATGCTACACACACTTGTGACTGATTATAATCTTTAAAAAATATCAACACGTAATACGCATAGAGAAAAAAAACACTGGTTGCACATGTCCGCGATTGCAGCAGCTGAACAATTATTTAAAAAAGAAAAAGAGAAAAAAAAGAGAAGAAACCGGGATCGAACCCTGGGCACTTGAATGGCAGTCCGGCGAGTTACCCACTACACTACGGAGAAGCTAGCAGAAATTGCCGAAATTTGTGCTTATATTGCTTTTCCGTTAGTTTCGCTGCCGCATTTTCTTGTTCGACTTTTGTTGTGTTTCTCAAATAATGTTGTCACTTTTGAATGCTGTTCCCTCTTGTGCTCTTCTTTTCTTGAGGGATACTCCTCTTTCAGATGTTTTCAATCGCTGTAATTTTGTGGTTTTTGCTCAGTATGAAACTAAATTCCTCAGTTTCGTCTGCTAAACGGTAAACGGAAGTCATTGAAAGCGTCTTCCAAGGGGAGTTTTCATTAGCTCAATGCACTATTCGAAGAAGAAATAATTTACCTAAATTCTGTAAAAATCATCATAATATCAGCCATGTCATGCATTACCTGCCTTCTTGGATTACATATAAAACCTGCAACTATACTTTAGATTTTAGGAAAATTAATTTATTAACTTTTTGACGGAAGCAATTGCATAGCAACCCCCTAAGATGGCGTCCGTTTGTAAACGAAAGTAGAATCGTCGAAACAGAAAAATCAAAAACTGACGCCGAAAAATCGAGCTAGAGTCTTGGAATAAAAACGGCCAGGCTGGAAACGGCTAGGCGGGGGGAAAGGGTCCGGGCATGTTTATAATTTCGGTAAACAATCTGACAGGCGCTCGGCCGCGCGTCCGGCGCAGGGTTGTTTGTGAGTGTTTTGACGTTTTTCACACTAAAAAGGGTTCTGGTTGCTCTGGCACCACCGGGAGGTCTGCCGATCACCTCCCATTTCTAGTAGCGGTCCCCCTCGGAGATATCTCCGCATGATTTTCAGTACCACTGATCTCTTTGCAACTGAACTAGTGTGTTGGTGTGCTATTATTAATAAGCAGACCAAGAACAAACACATGGACTATGAATAACCTGACTATTATACTGACAGTATCACTGTCTTGCAGTATCGAGGCACATAGCAGGGAGTAGTTTGCCACGTAAAGCAACAAGCCTTGTCAGTTTTATCTTTAAATTGTTTGTTAGCAGCCTGCTTCTGTATTGCACATATACTTTAAGCATGGACGTTGTCAGGGGCATGCTTCTTTGTACAATGAATATGGAATATGTGAGTATCTGAAAAGGAGGGAAGAAAGTGCATTGCACAATGGGAAACCCATTTCGATCAGTATGCATTTTGTCTGATTGAGCAGTCCGTACATATACAAAACTTGTAGTCTTGCTGTTGCAGGTCTGTGTCTGTATGTATGCATGGGTTTGATTACAAATAAAAGACGCTGTAGATTATTTGTTATACATCCTGCGGTTGGTTGTTTTTACTGTTGTGTTAGTCACAACCAGGTGTAGCTGTACTTACCTGTGTCTGTGGCACTACAGGTGTGTTTGTGTGTGTGTGTGTGTGTGTTTAGAATAGTTTCTATGGACAATATTTTATGCGTTCTAAATATTTTTATTTTTATTATTATTTATTAAAGAAGATGTGAAAACTTGTAGTACAAGTTGCTGGTACTGTGCTATGCCACTGACAGTCATGGACATGTGTGGTTGTACTTGCCTATGTGTTTTAACAGGTACAGAGAGGTGTAGATTACCTGCTGTGCAACCTGCTGGGCTTTGTTACCAACATGTGTGGCTGTACTCACCTGTGTGTGTGTGATAACATGTTACAGGAAGGTGTAGATCATCTGTTGTACAACTGCTCGTGCTGGACTAGTCACGGACAGGTGTGGCTGTACTCACCTATGTGTGTGATGTCAGGTACTGGAAGGTGTAGATCATCTTTTGTATAACGTGATAGTGCTGCACTGTCACTGACAGTCACGGACAGGTGTGGCTGTACTCACCTTTGCGTGTGTGATGACAGGTGGGCTGCATCATTGAAAGTCACTGACAGGTGTAGCTGTACTTGCCTCTGTGTGTGTGATGACGGTTGGGCTGCATCATTGAAAGTCATAGACAGGTGTAGCTGTACTCACCTATGTGTGTGTGTGATGATGGGTGGGCTGTGTCACCGACAGTCATGGACAGGTGCAGCTGTACTCGCCTATGTGTGTGATGACAGATACAGGAGGGTGTAGATCACTTGTTGTTCAGCCTGCTGGTGTAGGCTGTGTCACCGACAGTCATGCACAGGTGTGGCTGTACTCACCTATGTGTGTGTGATGATAGGTACAGGAGGGTGTAGATCACCTGTTGTACAACCTGCTGGTGCTAGGCTGTGTCACCGACAGTCATGGACAGTGTGGCTGTACTCACCTATGTATGTGTGATGATAGGTACAGGAGGGTGTAGATCACCTGTTGTACAACCTGCTGGTGCTAGGCTGTGTCACCGACTGTCATGGACAGTGTGGCTGTACTCACCTATGTGTGTGTGATGATAGGTACAGGAGGGTGTAGATCACCTGTTGTACAACCTGCTGGTGCTAGGCTGTGTCACCGACAGTCATGGACAGTGTGGCTGTACTCACCTATGTGTGTGTGATGATAGGTACAGGAGGGTGTAGATCACCTGTTGTACAACCTGCTGGTGCTAGGCTGTGTCACCGACAGTCATGGACAGTGTGGCTGTACTCACCTATGTATGTGTGATGACAGATACAGGAGGGTGTAGATCACCTGTTGTACAACCTGCTGGTGCTGGGCTGTGTCACCGACAGTCATGGACAGGTGTGGCTGTACTCACCTATGTGTGTGTGATGACAGGTACAGGAGGGTGTAGATCACCTGTTGTACAACCTGCTGGTGCTGGGCTGTGTCACCGACAGTAGTGGACAGTGTGGCTGTACTCACCTATGTGTGTGTGATGACAGGTACAGGAGGGTGTAGATCACCTGTTGTACAACCTGCTGGTGCTGGGCTGTGTCACCGACAGTCATGGACAGGTGTGGCTGCGCTCACCTATGGACCTCTACCTGGTGGAAACTGTGCCACTGCTGGACCAGAAGGATCAACAGGTAACAGTTAGTCTTTATGGTCAAATAAATAACAACATTCACTGTTTTCCTTGAAATATGATGTCAACAGTAGCATAATTGCAACCAGGTTTTTGTGTTTGTATTGCTGAATCAAGTTTGAGCTGGGGGCAGGACTGCCAAGCTTTGATGTGACGTCTCTCATGTCAGTTGGTCTAAAATGGTAACACCATGTGAACCTGTCTTGTACCTGTATGCCTGCAAAGAAAGGTGAAGCAAAGGAAAAGGATCACTGACCTGGAGCAGTAACAACAGCACATGTCCAGTGCATGGTTTAAATGGATGGTACTGAGAAGATGGATTGATCACTTTTACATAGCGCTGTTCTCCACTCTCGAGCCAACTCACTGTGCTGGCATGTCGTTCTACATGAGTGACTAGCTTTTTATAGCTTGTTTTTGAATATCCACCAAAGTGGTGTACTTACAGCTCTGACATCATCATTAAAACTGAAATGTTTCATCAAATGATACGATGTCTTGATGTTTTATGTGCTACATGTCACTCTGTGGCCTCTGTTGAAATCAGTTCTTTGGTCCACCCCTTGTCAGATCTGGAGCATCCTGTCTGCACATGCAATCTGCTCTGCAAACTACCCTATGTACCTGTTGTGGATGGAATATATACAGTGTTCCCCCACACCCCTTTTTTCCCCTTCAGGGCTTTATTTGCTGCTGTGTTTGGTTCACTAACATCCACACACATGTATGTCATGATTGGGGGGAGAAGGTATCATGTGAAAAACTAAACACTTAGTCCCCCCTCCCCTCCCAAAACTAAAATTGGGGGAGGGGGGTATTGCAGCCTGAAATGGGATTTAAACATGCTGCCTCTCAGTCCTGAGCCCATTGTCCTCACCACCTAGATACACCACCTCCAATTGTTTCTGTGTTACAGACTGGGACTCTTGTGCATTTTTGTGTGCAGAAAGGACAGGTGCTGGTTTACCAGATCTTTGATGTCCTGTGTTTGTGTGTACAGAAAAGACAGCTGCTGGTTCACCAGATCTTTGATGTCCTGTGTTTGTGTCTACAGAAAGGACAGGTGCTGGTTTACCAGATCTTTGATGTCCTGCGTTTGTGTTTGTGTCTACAGAAAGGACAGGTGCTGGTTCACCAGATCTTTATGTCCTGTGTTTGTGCTTTGTGTGTGCAGAAGGGACGGGTGCTGGTTCACCAGATCTTTGATGTCCTGTGTTTGTGTGTACAGAAAGGACGTGCTTTTTCACCAGATCTTTATGTCCTGTGTTTGTGCTTTGTGTGTGCAGAAGGGACGGGTGCTGGTTTACCAGATCTTTGATGTCCTGTGTTTGTGTGTACAGAAAGGACAGGTGCTGGTTCACCAGATCTTTATGTCCTGTGTTTGTGCTTTGTGTGTGCAGAAAGGACAGGTGCTGGTTCACCAGATCTTTATGTCCTGTGTTTGTGCTTTGTGTGTGCAGAAAGGACAGGTGCTGGTTCACCAGATCTTTGATGTCCTGCCCAGCCTCAACTGCTGGTCACCACAGGACAGTCTCAGCATCATGAGAAATCCAAGAGCTGTGACAGGTCTGTTTGGCTTGGGGTGAAGGTGTGGAGGGGGAGGAGGGTGGAGGCAAGGGAAAAAGATGAGGACTCAATTTAGAGCAGATGGCTGCTCTGTCAGTTGACATGTTTTGCATTGTGACATTGTCTTCCCATTGCCTTGGTGTGGTTAGCATGCACATGCTTGTGGCACATCCTCCCTTGGTTGCTCATCCCATCTGAAGGACTAGACGCTGATTCCACCACTCTGAGACTTAAGAGAAAAGGGAAAATTGAACCAGCAACCTCTCAGTCCTGAGTCGAATGCCTTGATTTCTTGGCCATGTCACCTCTTTGTTTTCCATGATGCCTTTTGGGGGGATGGGGTGGGGGGGACAGCACAGAAGCTTCGCAGTCCATTTTCTTGATTTTGAATCGCTCAGGCTTTTTCTAAGTGTCTTGCAAGTATCCCACCTGATTTGATGTGGCCATCATACATTAAGGTCTGGATGCTCAGTCTGGTTTCCCTGCCCAATAAAAAATCAAAGGCTGGTTTTATTTGATTTCTCATCTTCTTGGCAGTTTATGGAGGCCTCTCTGCCTTGTAGTCATGTTTAATACTTCATCTTGAGCATCACTTTTCTTTAATGTCACTGCAGAAAATAGTGCTGTGTAGTCATGCCTTATGTGGTTATTTGTATGATTACTATTTGCCATACAGCAAGATGCGGAGTCTCAGGGCAGAATAGTGATGAAGCAGCACAATTTTGTCATAATGCTGTCCTCTCCAGGCTACCAGGAGCATGACTGCCTGTTTGACGATGAAGAGTTCCGCAGTGACACTTACCAGCGACCTTTCCGGTACCTCCACCAGCTGGACACGCAGGGGCAACAACCCCCAGCCAATGTACAAGGGGGCGCAGCTGCTCCTGGCGAGAAAGTGGACTGTCTTGCTACGCTTCTCAAGTATGATTTTGTCTTCAGTATACATGTGTGTGTGTGTGTGTGTTGCTTGTGATTGCGTGTGTGTGTGTGTATGTTGCATGTGATTGTGTGTGTGTGTGCATGCGTGTGTGCTTGCATTTGTGTGAATGTGTATGTATTTGTGTGAATGTGTATGTATTTGTGTGTGTATGTTTTGCATGTGGTTGTGCATGTGTGTGTGTGTGCGTGCATACGCGCATGAGTGTGTATGTATTTGTGTATGTGAATGTGTATGTATTTGTGTGTGTGTGTATGTATTTGTGTGTGTATGTGTGCCCCATCTCAGGTGCACGATGGCTTTTGATGCATTTTGTCAATTCTGCCATTTTCTATTTACTTTGATATTGACATTTTAACTGAGCATTTATTACATTGTAACTTGTGTTACTTCATTCCGCCATTTTCTGTTTACTTTGATATTGACATTTTAACTGAGCATTTATTACATTGTCACTTGTGTTACTTCATGGTTCAGTGTAGTTGTTGAGATGTTAATGACTAGCTGTAGCAGAATTGCAGTTCACATGGTCTTCATACCACTGCTGGGATGAGCTGACAAACCTTGTCAGGATGAAGGGATCAGTTTACAGACATGGGGAGGTTGTCATGTGTTCAATCATACATTCGTCTTCAACCTTGGTAGCAGAAACAAAGGAGAGGTGCCTCGACCTCTGGGGTCTTGGCAGCAAAAGAAGGAGGGAAACAATATCTGGATGTTCCCATCATCTTCACCCAGTGCTACTCCATGCACACTGATATGATAAAGCCAGAGGTGAAAAGATTGTCCTGATTTTCTACCCAGGTACTGCGGGGTGTTCAACCCATCATGGTCAGAGCTGACCCACTTTGTGTGCTTCCTGGACAAGCAACTGCAGGACTTTGAGAACTCGGTGTACTGCGGCATGGCCACCAGCCAAGACCTGCCCGGCTTCTCCGTCTTCGTGCTGCGCTTCCTCATCCAGATGTCCAGGGTCAGTTGCCTCCACCCCCCTCCCTCTCCTGTCTGGCTGCCTTTGTTCCGTTGAAGGCATTAATTATGTGCTTGAGGTTGTCAGTGGTGAGTCACACCCACCCTCCCTCTGTCTGGCTGCCTTTGTTCCATTGAAGGCATTAATTGTGAGCTTCAGGTCAGCAGTGGTCAGTCCCTTTCACATCACACCCTCCTCTGTCTAGTTTCCTTTGTTCCGTTGAAGGCATTAATTGTGAGCTTCAGGTCAGCAGTGGTCAGTCATCTCCACCCCTCTATTTAGCTTCCTTTAGTTAGCATTAGCATAGTATCCAGCAGACATTCACAAGCAGAAGAAATGTGTGCAGGTTGTTTGATCTTTGAAGCCGTATTGCTAATCAGGACAGTGTCGGTCCAGCTGAAGTGTGGTTGGTTTCTTCCATGGCAGTAAACGTGTTGAAATGCAGAAAGAAAGGAGTGTGTATATTGTCTGTGTTTTGTTTTCTCACCAGGACTTTGCGACCCGCTCCCTGAAGATGAGTGAAGAGTCGCTGGCAGCTCTTGTGGCTGATGACACTGACGCCACTGACATCCAGCAGTATGAAATGAGGCGCACCTGGGAAAGCAGGTGTGTTAACCTTCCAGACAGTGTGTGATGTTCTGGCATGACATTTTACTTGAATGAATGTTACTGAACTGCTAAATATGCAGGTGCCCACTGGCTTGGTATCAGCTGGATGATTTGCTAGTGACCATTTGAGTAGCACCAACAATGCTGAGGGTGCACTGGTCTGAATCCTGTTGGGGTGGGGAGGAAGCTCAGGGGGATGAGGGTCAGGTCTGATGCAGGTTCAACTCCTTAGTGCTGCAAGGGATTTGTCTCCCGGCATACACTAGGTCAACCGTTGAAGACAGAATGCAGTTGCCCAGTGCAGGGCAGTTGAAAACGGTCACATGTGCAATTTGTCTGGTAAGGAATGGGTGTACTACCTCCACAAAAGATGAATGCAAACAAAGAAGAGAAGAATCCTGGTGAACTGTGCTATGGTCACACAGTATCGCATGATGAGGCACTGCTGTAAAAAAACAATTGTGGTGTCTGATAGTCACACAGTGTCACCTGATGAGGCACTGCTGTAAAAAAACAATTGTGGTGTCTGATAGTCACACACTGTCACCTGATGAGGCACTGCTGTAAAAAAACAATTGTGGTGTCTGATAGTCACACACTGTCACCTGATGAGGCACTGCTGTAAAAAAACAGTTGTGGTGTCTGATAGTCACACAGTGTCACCTGATGAGGCACTGCTGTAAAAAAACAATTGTGGTGTCTGATAGTCACACACTGTCACCTGATGAGGCACTGCTGTAAAAAAACAATTGTGGTGTCTGATAGTCACACACTGTCATATGTTGTTATACAGCATTGGAACACAAAATGTTGGTGTGATAGACACACAGTATCATATGATGATGTATAGTCACACAATATCATATGTTGATGTACAGCCATGGAACATGAAATGTTGGTGTCTGATGGTCACACAGCATCATATGATGATGCACAGCCATGGAACATGAAATGTTGGTGTTGGATAGTCACATAGTATCGTATGTTGATGCACAGGCATGGAACATGAAATGTTGGTGTCTGATGGTCACACAATATCATATGTTGATGTACAGCCATGGAACATGAAATGTTGGTGTCTGATGGTCACACAGCATCATATGATGATGTACAGCCATGGAACATGAAATGTTGGTGTCTGATAGTCACACACTATATGATGATGTACATGAAATGTTGATGTCTGATGGTCACACAGCATCATATGATGATGTACAGCCATGGAACATGAAATGTTGGATGTCTGATGGTCACACAGCATCATATGATGATGTACAGTCATGGAACATGAAATGTTGGTGTCTGATAGTCACTCACTATATGATGATGTACATGAAATGTTGATGTCTGATGGTCACACAGCATCATATGATGATGTACAGCCATGGAACATGAAATGTTGATGTCTGATGGTCACACAGCATCATATGATGATGTACAGTCATGGAACATGAAATGTTGGTGTCTGATGGTCACACAGAATCATATGATGATGTACAGCCATGGAACATGCAGTGTTGATGTCTGATAGTCACACACTATATGATGATGTACATGAAATGTTGATGTCTGATGGTGACACAGAATCATGATGATGTACAGTCATGGAACATGAAATGTTGGTGCCTGGTGGTCACACAGAATCATATGATGATGTATTTGAAATGTTGGTGTCTGATGGTGACACAGAATCATATGATGATGTACAACCATGGAATGAAAAATGTTAATGTCTGTGTTGCTGCAGCCCTCATCCCTATATCTTCTTCAACCCTGATGGACACTCCTTGACATTCCTGGGATTCTCCATTGATGCAGCCAGCGGAAACCTGGTGGACCAACAGACAGGCCAGGTCCTGGAGCAGGCCATCATGAATCGACAACTCCACCAGGCCCTCGTCCTCAACAGAGTCCCCCTCATGGAGGACTTTGATGCCCTGCCTAGGTAGGTACCTGATGATGGTGATGTGATTGCAAATCAACAACTCTGCCAACACCTCAGCTTGTCCCGACATGACCTGCTTGGTGGAGTGAGTGTTAGATATTAGTTGCTTACCTCATCAAGCAGGTTTTCTTCTTTTTTTTTCTTTTTTTTCCTGGGAACTTCTGACATCCTGCCCACATCAGTACTTGATGGTGGTGACATCATCATGAAATGGCAGCTCTGCCGAGCCCTTGACCTCAAGAGGGTTCCACTTGGGAGAGTCAGTGGTGCGGAGTAAGTGCACTCACTCTCGAAAGCCAGAGTTAAGCACATTCGAGCGTGGTCACCAAATGGATGGGTGACTGTGATGTGCCAGGCTAGAGATTTCTCTGGAGTCAAATTCTGTGCAGACTCCACAAAGTGCTTTGGATGAAACTATAAACCGAGGTCCCCCACCCCCACCCCCCCACCCCCACCCCCCACCCCCCATGTGTGTATACAAGCAGAAAGATCATATACGCATGTTAAAGCTATTGTAGTCCATGTCACCATTTCTCTGGACTATGGAAACAACAAAATAACCCAGCATGCACTAAAAATGACAGTAATGGCCAGTTTTGTGGCCGATGGTCATGAACTAAAAATGACAGTAATGGCCAGTTTTGTGGCCGATGGTCATGAACGAAAGAAGCAGAAAAACTTTGACCTCTGATGCCAGCCATTGCATAATGCAGGTTGGCTTTTTTCTCAGTCTGTCGGTGCAACCCTTTCAACTTTACATGCTGATAATCTCTGTGGTACTTAACTCTTTTGCACCTGTCTAAGTCACCACAATCTAATGACAAGTTCGTGGGGGGGGGGGGGGGGGGGGGTTGAACGATACGTCCACAGGTTCTAGCCTTTTGTGCTTCTGACATAGTGTGGTAATAATGTCCAGTGAAGTCTACACTCACATATACACCAGTTTTTGTGACCTTGATTGAATTTCAAGCTCATAGATGTGTAGAAGGGACCAACTCACCGAAACTTTGTGTCTGATGTTTGTGCATGTCTGTTTTGTTTTATGTTTATTGATTCACTGTGAAGTGATTGGTTTTGTGGATTGACTTGAGAAAAGGGTTTATATATATGTGAGAAGAGTTTTGAAATGTGCATTTGCTTATGACCTGCGTTTGACTGTCCTGTGTGGTTGACAGGACATTAAAATCCAGTTACTAACTAACCACAGGTTATATGTTCTAGGGAGTTGTCTCATCAAAGTATGACTGTCACTCATCTTGTTCAAAATGTTTTTGAGGCTTGCATTTAAGAGGGATAGGGATAGTAACACATTTCTAGGAGACTGTATAAGTGAATTCATTTGGACTTAGTGTGGTAATGTCCAGTGAAGTCTGCGCTCTCATATACACCAATGTTTGTGACTGATTGAATGTCAAGCTCATAGATGTGTCAGAAACATGAAATTATATGATAATTGAGATATTAAGGATTAGCTGTAGCAGGATTACAATTTACATGGTCTTCATATTTAGTGGTGGGATGAACTGACAGACCATGTCAGGATGAAGCATTTGCTTTTCTGGTTTTATAGAGCGGACCGCCTTCTGCGCCTGTACCGTGTGCTGGGTCTGTATGATGAGGAAATCTTTGACAATGACCAGATCATCGACCCAGATGACACATACGAACTCACCACCGACAATGTCAAGAAGATTCTGGCCATCTACATGAGATTCAGGTTAATACTGATATTTTTAAAACAAATTTTAACCATTTCACAAAAGGCTGCAAATTGAAATTATTCCAAAAAGGATTGTGTGTGGCAGAAGACTTTCAGATTGGTTCAGTTCATTTGTGTTTTATTCATTCGTCAAGGAGCAATTACATTATGAAAATGTTCTAAGCTTGACCTTTTCCTGTTGTCTTATCATCAGAGTTAGAACCATGTACCCATAGAGTTTAGTCTTGTGGCATGTACAACCTCTTTGGACAATGGCATGTACAATCTTTGGACAGTGGCATGTACAATCTTTGGACAATGGCATGTACAACCTTTGGACAAAGGTATTGCCTCACTCTGTTCAGGTAAACATCCCAGTGATTGTCCCACTGTGTGTTCAGGTGCAACATCCCAATGATTGTCCCACTGCGTGTTCAGGTGCAGCATCCCAGTGATTGTCCCACTGTGTGTTTAGGTGCAGCATCCCAGTGAATGCTGTGTTCAGGTGCAGCATCCCAGTGATTGTCCCACTGTGTGTTCAGGTGCAACATCCCAATGATTGTCCCACTGCGTGTTCAGGTGCAGCATCCCGGTGATTGTCCCACTGTGTGTTCAGGTGCAACATCCCGATGATTGTCCCACTGTGTGTTCAGATGCAACTTCCTGGTGACTGTCCCACTGTGTTTAGGTGCAACATCCCAGTGATTGTCCCACTGCGTTTAGGTGCAACAGCCCAGTGATTGTCCCACTGTGTGTTCAGGTGCAACATACCGGTGATTGTCCCACTGTGTGTTCAGGTACAACATCCCGGTGATTGTCCCACTGTGTTTAGGTGCAACATCCCAATGATTGTCCCACTGTGTGTTCAAGTGCAACATCCTGGTGATTGTCCCACTGTGTGTTCAGGTGCAACATCCTGGTGATTGTCCCACTGTGTGTCCAGGTGGAACATCCCAATGATTGTCCCATTGTGTGTTCAGGTGCGACATCCCAGTGATTGTCCCACTGTGTGTTCAGGTGCAAACTCCTGATGATTGTCCCACTGTGTTCAGGTGCAGCATCCCAGTGATTGTCCCACTGTGTGTTCAGGTGCAACATCCTGGTGGTTGTCCCACTGTGTGTTCTGATGCAACATCCTGGTTATTGTCCCACCGTGTTTAGGTGCAACATCCCAGTGATTGTCCCACTGTGTGTTCAGGTGCAACATCCTGGTGATTGTCTCACTGTGTGTTCAGGTGCAACATCCTGGTGATTGTCCCACTGTGTGTTCTGGTGCAACATCCTGGTGATTGTCCCACTGTGTGTTCAGGTGCAACATCCTGGTGATTGTCCCACTGTGTGTTCAGGTGCAACATCCCAGTGATTGTGATGGGGGAGACGGGCTGCGGCAAGACGCGGCTGGTCAAGTTCCTCAGTGCCCTGCAGACTCCCAGACGGAAAGACATCAACACCATGGTGCTTGTCAAGGTGAGGATGACTGATGTAGTCTGTGTGTGTGCAGGTCCATGACTGATGCAGTCTGTGTGTGTGTGTGTGTGCAGGTCCATGACTGATGCAGTCTGTGTGTGTGTGTGTGTGCAGGTCCATGACTGATGCAGTCTGTGTGTGTGTGTGTGCAGGTCCATGACTGATGCAGTCTGTGTGTGTGTGTGTGCAGGTCCATGTCTGATGCAGTCTGTGTGTGTGCAGGTCCATGACTGATGCAGTCTGTGTGTGCAGGTCCATTACTGATGCAGTCTGTGTGTGTGTGTGTGTGTGTGCAGGTCCATGTCTGATGCAGTCTGTGTGTGTGCAGGTCCATGACTGATGCAGTCTGTGTGTGTGCAGGTCCATGACTGATGCAGTCTGTGTGTGTGCAGGTCCATGACTGATGCAGTCTGTGTGTGCAGGTCCATGACTGATGCAGTCTGTGGGTGTGCAGGTCCATGACTGATGCAGTCTGTGTGTGTGTGTGTGCAGGTCCATGACTGATGCAGTCTGTGTGTGTGTGTGTGCAGGTCCATGCTGATGCAGTCTGTGTGTGTGCAGGTCCATGACTGATGCAGTCTGTGTGTGTGCAGGTCCATGACTGATGCATTTTGTGTGTGTGATTGTGTTGTGTGTGCAGGTCCATGCTGATGCACTTTCAGGTAGTGTGTGTGTGTGTGCAGGTCAGTGGTGTGCAGTCGTGTGTGGTGTGCAGGTCCATGACTGATGCAATGTGTGTGTGGCTAGGTGTCAGTGGATCTGATGAGCTGTGTGTGTGGTGTGTGTGTGTGTTGTGTGTGTGTGTGTGTTTTGTGCGGTCCATGTGTAGTGTGTGTTGTGTGGTGTGTGTGTGCAGGTCCATGACTGATGCAGTCTGTGTGTGTGTGGTGCGGTTGGTGCTGTGTGTAGTGTGCAGGTCCATGATGATGCAGTCTGTGTGTGTCAGGTCCATGACATGCAGTCTGTGTGTGGTGTGCAGTTCATGACTGATGCAGGTGGTGTGTGAGGTCCATGACTGATGCAGTCTGTGTCTGTATGTGTGCAGGTCCATGACTGATGCAGTCTGTGTCTGTGTGCAGGTCCATGACCGATGCAGTCTGTGTGTGTGTGTGTGTGTGCAGGTCCATGGAGGCACCACAGGTGAGGACATCATGAACAAAGTCCGAGAAGCAGAGAAAGTGGCCCAGCGGAATGCTGCAGCCATCGGACACCGCCCGGTGTACACCATTCTGTTCTTCGATGAAGCCAACACAACAGAGGCGGTGGGCGTGATCAAGGAAGTCATGTGTGACGGAACGTTGGACGGGCAGCAGATCACCCTCAGCCAGAGTCTCAAGATGGTGGCTGCCTGCAACCCGTACAGAAAGTAGGCTGATGCTGTGGGGTGGTAGAGTGATGATGATGATGATATGACTTAGTCTCAAGATGGTGGCTGCCTGCAACCTGTACAGAAAGTAGGCTGATGCTGAATGATGATGATGATGATGTGACTTAGTCAGAAGATGATGGTTGCCTGCAACCCCTACAGAAAATAAGCTGATGCTGTAGTTATAAGAGTGATGATGATGATATGACTTAGTCTCAAGATGATGGCCGCCTGCAACCCCTACAGAAAGTAGGCTGATAGTACAGGGCACTGGAGTGTTGATGATGATGATGATGATGACTCATCTAGAATCTCAGGGCTGCTGGCTACCCATGAAGGAGATGAGCTGGCACTCCCTTCTTTCAAGTCAAAACTGAAAACCCACCTCCTTTCTTCTGCATATTGATCTGTCATTTTCTTCTCATTGTACCAACTCCTCCCCAGTAATGTGTGTATTTGTAGTGTGTGTGAAAGAGAGAGAGAGAGTGTGCGTGTGTGTTTGATGAAATGAGCTTATCCTTGTGTCTTTGTAAGCGCTCTGGGCTCGTACAAGATGGGGTGCCATAATAATCTATTATTATTATTAATACGGTGGAGTTATTCCTTTGTCAGTCCATTCCTTTTTTATATTTTTCTTTAACCTGGTATCGATAAATTAGACGGAATGGTCGACGATACCAGCATGTCCTAGCCTTATGTGCTCTTTTAACAGGGGTAATATTGAAGGGACTAACTCTTCAGAAATTTGTGTCTGATGTTTGTGTACGTATGTTTTGTGTTTGTGAAGTGATTGATTTTGTAGAGTGACTTGACAGAAAGTTGATATATATATGTGAGATGAGTTTAGAAATGTGTATTTGCTTGTGACCTGAGTTTGACTGTCCTGAGGTGACCCTGTGTGGTTGACAGGACATTAAAATCGGATTACTACTACTACTATTGTTCAAAATCTGTATTCTCTGAATTAATTAAAAACATTTTTTGTGCATTCCATGGGATTTTGACGTCTTAATTTCTGTGTATGCATCTGTGAACTGTGTTTGACAGATGCTTTTATTTATTTGTGTTGGCCAAGATTAGAAATCAACCTTGGGTTTATTTTGCAGTTTACATACTTGATAGTTATTTTTGCTGATTGGGTGAGGCATTTGTTATGAATCCTATTTTGCTCCTCTTTCAGACACTCTGAAGACCTGATTCAGCGACTAGAGAATGCAGGCCTTGGCTATCACATAGATGCTGACAAAACTGTGGACAAACTGGGTCAGTGGAGAGTTATGCTGAAATTGTAGCATGCAGGGATTAAAACCAAATCAGAACTGTGGACAAACTGGGTAACTGGAGAGTCTATCTGAAATTGTTTTGTAGTGTGCAGGGATTAGAAACAAATCAGATTTGTTATTTTGCTCCAAATGAAGCTGTTCTGTTTTTAGTGAAAGCAATGGAAATGAAAATTCAGTAATCTTCCCCTGTTCTGTCAACAAAATCAAGTTGAAAGGTATGATGCCTCTTTTGTAATGGCTGTTTCTAAGCTTACTTTCTGTTTGCCTATTCCAGTGTGTGCTGGCTAAAGTTGGTATCTTTTTTATGTTTGCTTTAAAAAAAAAAATGTGTCTGTTTATAAAAACTGTATTGTTCATTTGTTGCTTATTTAGTGGCTGAATGTCCAGTGAGGTCAACTGATCAGAACAGCATTTCATTTGTCAATGTAAATGGAGCGACCTGCACATAGTTTGGGTTTTTGAGCTGATGTCGCTGATAGACTGTATGTGTGCTGTGTATCAGCTGGTAAACATTCTCTTGATATTGTGTATCAGGGCGAGTGCCGATGCGTCGCCTGGTGTACCGCGTGCAGCCTCTGCCCCAGAGCATGTTGCCGCTGGTGTGGGACTTTGGACAGCTCAACACACGAGTAGAGGAGCTCTACATCAGGCAGATGGTCAGACGCTATGTGAGTACAAAGAGAGTCGGACAGTGTGCGAGTACAAAGAGGGTCAGACGCTGTGTGAGTACAAAGAGAGTCGGACAGTGTGTGAGTACAAAGAGGGTCAGATGCTGTGTGAGTACAAAGAGAGTCGGACAGTGTGTGAGTACAAAGAGGGTCAGATGCTGTGTGAGTACAAAGAGAGTCGGACAGTGTGTGAGTACAAAGAGGGTCAGATGCTGTGTGAGTACAAAGAGAGTCGGACAGTGTGTGAGTACAAAGAGGGTCAGATGCTATGTGAGTACAAAGAGGGTCAGATGCTGTGTGAGTACAGAGAGGGTCAGATGCTGTGTGAGTACAGAGAGGGTCAGACGCTATGTGAGTACAGAGAGGGTCAGATGCTATGTGAGTACAGAGAGGGTCAGACGCTATGTGAGTACAGAGAGGGTCAGATGCTGTGTGAGTACAGAGAGGGTCAGATGCTGTGTGAGTACAGAGAGGGTCAGATGCTATGTGAGTACAGAGAGGGTCAGATGCTGTGTGAGTACAGAGAGGGTCAGACACTGTGAGTACAGAGGGGGTCAGTAGCTATGTGAGTACAGAGAGGGTCAGACACTATGTGAGTACAGAGAGGGTCAGACACTATGTGAGTTCAAAACGGGGTTAGTAGCTATGTGAGGACAGAGAGGGTCAGACACTATGTGAGTACAGAGAAGGTTAGACACTATGTGAGTACAAAGGGGGTCAGTAGCTATGTGAGTACAGAGAGGGTCAGACGCTATGTGAATACAAAGAGAGTCAGACAGTGTGCAAGTACAAAGAGGGTAAGAGGCTATGTGAATACAAAGAGGGTCAGACACTGTGTGAGTACAAAGAGGGTCAGATGCTGTGTGAATACAAAGAGGGTCAGACACTATGTGAGTACAGAGAGGGTCAGATGCTGTTTGAGTACAAAGAGGGTCAAATGCTGTGTGAGTGCTATTTAAGTACAAAAAGGGTCAGACACTATGTGAGTATAAAGAGGATCAGACACTATGTGAGTACAGAGAGGGTCAGACACTATGTGAGTACAAAGAGGGTCAGATGCTATTTGAGCACAAAGGAGGTCAGACTATGTGAGTAGAAAGCAAAGTGGGTGGAAAATGGATCAGACATTAAGCTTTCAATGGTATGTGAGTGGAAAGAGGATCATACAGTTTTGTGAGTGGAAAGTGGGTCAGACTCAGTGAGTGGAAAGATGGTCATACAGACACTGTGAGTGGAATGTAGGCCAGATGCTATATGTGATGGAAAATTTGGTCAGACTGTGACTATAAAATGAGTCCGACACTGTGGGTGGAAAGGGTGAGGGCTTAGTTGTTGGGGAATTTCTTGTGCCTGTGGACTGTTTTGGAATTTGTGAAATTGTCCAGATGTAACTTTTAAAGGATTTGTTCATGTATTTGGCAGTGTCAACAATATTGAGAAATTTTCTTTATTATTGAGAAGGATATAATTTTCAGTGACTGTTAGCTTATCACTCCTGTCATGTTGTAACTGTAAGTCTTGGTCTTCAGGTGCACAATGGTCAGCTGGTCTTTCTGGACGAAGCAGGCATGAACGTCATGTGCAGGATCCTCATGGAGTCTCAGGAATTCATGCGCCTTCTTGCGGTAATATATCTGCACATTTGAATATCAGTGATCTTGGTGTCATTTGTTTTCTCTTTCTGTTTAAAAAAAAGAGGAAAGGACAGTGCCTCCAGTATCTTAGTCTTGATCGCTCTGTTTTTATCTTCTTGTTGTTGTTGATCATTTTTATATAGCACTATTGTCTACTATCGAGCAGACTTACTGCAGTCGCATGTGATTTTACATGAGTGATTTGCTTTTTATAGCATGTTTGTTTAATATCCACTGAAGTGGTGTACTTACAACGTTGACATGGCTGGTGCCACATGAAACTGCTGCCGTCTTGGTGCATTCTTTGTGCACCATACAACCATGCACTATAGTCATTTTATGCAAAACCACATACATAAGGTGCATGCATGTTTAGCTGTAACCTGCACTTTTGGCAGAATGACCATGATCTTTTATGTGCTACTGCGGTAACACAAGGGTGGAACAAATACTGAAATAAGAGTAAAGAAAGTTGACCCTTGAGAATAATAATAATAATGGAAATGTGTAAAGTGCCTACCCTGCAGCTCAAAGTGCTGAACAAGCATGACACACGTAACATACATCAAGATGGAAAATGTTATCAGCAATTTAACAAAAAGCTAAAACATGATGTTGACATCAACAAGGGTTCAAGAATAACTACATGAAAGATGTACACACACTCACTCACACACCACACACACACACACACACACACACACACACACACACACACACACACACACACACACATAAACACACACACACACACACACACACACACACACACACACACTTACACACTAACACATACACACCACACACACACACTTACACACTCACACACACACACACACACACACACTTAAACACACACACACACACTTAAATACACACACACAACACACAGGAGAAGAAGATTCTCCTGCCTCTCCTGTAGGGACTCAAACCCACAACCTTTCAGTCATAGGTCTGGCGCTCTAACCACTGAGCTATCCCTGCTCCCCAAATTTGGGCAGCATCTTGCACTTAAATGCTTGCCAAGACATAAGCTTGAGGTTTTGTTCTACTACTACTTGTGTGCTTATACTTTATTTCCAGGAATGATAGAACAGGAACATAGAATCACTCATCTTTATTGTGAGAACCATTTTGTGTATTAATTTGACTTTGGAAGACGCTGTGCTTAACCGTTTCAAAGACAATGTTGGGGAAACTTCTGAGAGATGGGGTGGAGTGCATATGGGTTTTTCCCAGTGCATAGCTACCATTTTGAAGTGAAATGAACTGTGCATGCTCTCATTTAGCTGACAGTCTGCATGCATGCTTTTTACAGTCATTTTGCCTACGTTCTGTGTTGTTCTCCATCAGGATGAATGCAGTTTTGTGAGCTTGCGTGACGTGGACCGTGCACTGACTGTAACCAGCTGGTTCCTGAAGCAAGCCAGGGAATCACACACATTGTTTGACCTCCTCAGTAAGAAGCTACAGCCTGAGGCAGAGGAAGATGAGGGGGCAGATGCTGAATCTCTTGGCTCTGTGGAGTCGGAGGATGAGGAAGAGGTAGAGGTAGCATTATCAGATTACATTAATTACATGACAAAATGTCTGGGTACTGTTACACATGTGTCTCTTTGTTCTGCCAGTCTGGCAGGCAAAATATATACCTACATTTACATCATTTAAAAAGAAATTGGTTATTAATAACTTGTACACTGATACATTCAATCAAGGAGCATATAACTTATAAGCGAAGATGCAAGTTGGCATGAAAGCATAGAAAATGTGTAACTGTTTCTATCTGCAGGCTTCATTCATTGTTTTATTGGCTGACTTGTATATTTAGGTTCAATAAATCTTTTTGCAAGTTCTCAGGGTATCATTGAGTGCATGACAAGTGTTCATTATTATTATTGAGCAATGTTTATGAATACAAAAGTTATTTTTTGCCTTGAAATCTGAGCTCCTTAGTGCTTGGCTGTGTTGGTTTGCTCTTTACTAAGTCTAATAAAGAGCAGAAAAGCTTGGATCATGGTATGTTTAATAAAGAGCAGAAAAGCTTGGATCATGGTATATTTAATATTTTTGTCACATATGCTAGTCACGTTCATGACATCTCTGATGGTGACACTCATAGTCATGTTTCAATTCTGAACAAACAGGACCAGAAAAAGTGCTGTGTGTCTTAAGTTTGATTTCATTGCTATGGATGCGGCCCATAATTGTTGAAGTTAGGACATCAAAATTGTCTTATTATCGAAGCTAGGACATCAACATTGTCTTATTATTGAAGCTAGGACATCAGTGTTGTCTTATTATTGAAGCTAGGACATCAACGTTGTCCTATTATTGAAGCTAGCACATCAGTGTCGTCTTATTACTGAAGCTAGGACATCAGTGTTGTCTTATTATTGAAGCTAGGACATCAATGTTGTCTCATTATTGAAGCTAGGACATCAGTGTTGTCTCATTATTGAAGCTAGGACATCAGCGTTGTCTTATTACTGAAGCTAGGACATCAACATTGTCTTATTACTGAAGCTAGGACATCAATGTTGTCTATTATTGAAGCTAGGACATCATCGTTGTCTATTGTTGAAGCTAGGACATCAGCGTTGTCTTATTATTGAAGCTAGGACATCAACATTGTTTCTGTGGATCATTCTGTAAAAGTGTAAAAGTATCCTGTTTCAAGACGATCAACATGTATAGATCCAGTTTCGGGATGATTAGCATGAATATATATATATATGCTGTTTAGTAATAATAATAATATTTTTAGAGCGCAAAATCTTGTCCCTAGAGACTATTCAAAGTGCATAAACACGCACACACACACACAAAGGCACCTGCACACATGACCATTCTGAGCATCCTGTTTGAGGGCTCAGCATGTACATACAATACAATACAACTTTATTGTCTCTGTGTAGAGAAATTTGCTTTCTGGCTCGTCATTTACATAAAAACATTCAGTAAAGTTAACAATAAAACATCAACAACTCAATGAAACATGGAGCTAAAAACCGCTCAAATACAAGGAAATTACTTAACACTAACAATGTACACATGCACGCACGCACGCACCCACCACCCACCCACACACACACACACACACACACACACACACACACATTATTCTTCTGGCTCACCAATAACTTAAAACATTCAATAAATTACAATAAAACTAAATTCCTTAACAAAACACTAAAATCGAAACACTCAATCGACCACAACATTATAAATTATAGGCAGCATTTATGAAGTAATATATTAAATCCAGGCAGTATATAATTCCTCACACGCACGCACGCATGCACGCACACACACACACACACATTATTCTTCTGGCTCACCAATAACTGAAAACGTTCAATAAATATAATAAAACAATCATTCCTTAAGTAAACATCAAAACACTAAAATCAACTGCAACATATAATATAAAGACAGCATTTATGAAGCAATATTAAATCCAGGCCATATATATATAATATACAAATTTCACACACACATATCCTGTTTCAGGATAATCAGTGTGTATATATCCTGTTTCAGGATAATCAGCATATATATATACTGTTTCAGGATGATCAGCGTGTATGTATCAAGTTTCAGATCAGCATGTATATATCCTGATTCAAGATGATCAGCAGGTATATATTCCATTTCACAATGATCAGCATGTCTATATCCTGTTTCAGGATGATCAGCTTGTTTAGCTCGTGTTTCAGGATGATCAGCATGTATAGCTCCTGTTTCAGGATGATCAGCATGTACAGATCCTGTTTCAGGATGATCAGCATGTATAGATCCTGTTTCAGGATGATCAACAAGTACATATCCTGTTTCAGGATGATCAGCATGTCTGTATCCTGTTTCAAGATGATCAGCATGTATAGCTCCTGTTTCAGGATGATCAGCATGTACATATCCTGTTTCAGGATGATCAGCAGGTACATATCCTGTTTCAGGATGATCAGCAGGTACTATCCTGTTTCAGGATGACAGCATGTATTTATCCTGTTTCAGGATGATCAGCAGGTACATATCCTGTTTCAGGATGATCAGCAGGTACATATCCTGTTTCAGGATGATCAGCATGTATTTATCCTGTTTCAGGATGATCAGCATGTACAGATCCTGTTTCAGGATGATCAGCATGTATAGATCCTGTTTCAGGATGATCAGCGGCTATCTGACATGACAAAGGCACTGGTGTTGTCACTGGGCGTGTGTTACCGAGCCTGTCTGCGCAGCAAGGAGGCCTACGACCAACACATCGTTGCTCATTTTCAGCCACCATTCACATTGCCCAACAATCAGGACCTGTTTGCCCGCATCATAGACAGGTAGGGCTCGTCATGCACAGGTAGGCTTTCATCATAGGTAGGTAGGTTCTCATCATAGACATTTAAGTGGACTTGGCTCTCATAGACGGATAGGTAGGCTCTCATCAGACAGGTAGGGCTCCTCATGCACAGGTAGGCTTTCCTCATAGGTAGACACTTGTCATAGAAAGGTAGGTAGGCTGTCATCATAGACAGGTAGGGTTCCTCATGCACAGGTAGGGTCTCGTCATAGACAGGTAGGGCTCCTCATGCACAGGTAGGCTCTCATCATAGATAGGTAGGTAGGCTCTCATAGACAGGTAGGTAGGCACTCGTCATAGACTGGTAGGTAGGCACTCGCCATAGGTAGGTAGGCACTCACCATAGGTAGGTAGGCTCTCATAGGTAGGGCTCTTCATGGACAGGTAGGCTCATGATGGACAGGTAGGTAGGCTCTCATCATAGACAGGGCTTCTCATGAACAAGTAGGCTCTCGTCATAGGTAGGAAGGCCCTCACCTGGACTCCTCATAGGTATGACTCCTCACCATAGACAGGTGGGGCTCCTCATGGACAGGTAGGCTCTCATCATAGACAGGTAGGTAGGCACTCACCATAGACAGGTAGGCACTCGCCATAGACAGGTGGGGCTCCTCGTGGACAGGTAGGCTCTCATCATAGAAAGGTAGGTGGGTATGCACTCGTTATAAATGGGTAGGGCTCTTTGTGGACAGGTAGGCTGTCATCATAGACAGGTAGCCTGCTATAGACCGGTACAGGCCCTCATCATGGGCAGGTAGGCCATCATAAGGGACAGGTAGGAACTTGCTGTAGGTTGAGCCTCATCATAGACAGGTTGGTGCCTCATCATAGACAAGTAGGCCCTCATCCTAGATAGGATCTCCTAGACTGGTAGCATGTGGACATGCAGTGTGTATTAGGGATTACATAGATTTTTGGAACGCAGATTTTTGATGACATTTTGATGGTTAGACCTCATGTGGTGTGGATCTGAATGGTCTGATTTAGTTTTTGTCACTTGGCAGGAAATGTGACAAGTACTGTCCACGTCCACCATGTTAAAGTGTTCCTGTTAAGTGAACCTGAGTGTGAACACCAAGTGACCAGGCTTGGGGGGGGGGGGGGGGGGGACATGAGAGACTGAGGTCTGGGGTTTCCAGAAGACAGGAAGCAGGATGGAGGGAGGGGAGTGAAAAGTGTAGTGGTGAGGGGGGGACGGAGGGAGTGAGGGGTGTAGTGGTGAGGGGGTGGAGGGAGTGGAGGGTGTAGTGGTGAGGGGACGGGGAGTGAGAGGTGTAGTGGTGAGGGAGGTGGAGGGAGGGGAGGGAGGTGTAGTGGTGAGGGTGGTGGAGGGAGGGTGTAGTGGTGAGGGTGGTGGAGGGAGAGGTGTAGTGGTGACAGGGGTGGAGGGAGAGGTGTAGTGGTGAGGGGGGTGGGGAGTGAGAGGTGTAGTGGTAAGGGGGTGGAGGGAGGGGAGTGAGAGGTGTAGTGGGTGAGGGGGGGGGTGGGGGGGTGGAGTGAGATGAGGGGATGGAGGTGTAGTGGTGAGGGGGGTGGAGGGGGGTGGGGGAGTGAGAGGAGTAGTGGTGAGGGTGATGGGAGTGAGAGGTGTAGTGGGGGGTGGGGGTGAGAGGTGTAGTGGTGAGGTGGGGGGTGGGAGGAGGGTGTAGTGGTGAGGGGTGAGATGGAGGGTAGTGGGAGGGGGAGGGAGAGGTGAGTGGTGAGGGGAGTGAGAGGTGTAGTGGTGAGGGGGGAGTGAGAGGGAGGGTAGGAGGAGTGAGAGGTGTAGTGGTGAGGGAGGAGAGGAGAGGTGAGTGGTGAGGGAGGAGAGTGAGAGGTGTAGTGGTGAGGGAGGAGAGTGAGAGGTGTAGTGGTGAGGGAGGGAGTGAGAGGTGTAGTGGTGAGGGGGGAGGAGAGTGAGAGGTGTAGTGGTGAGAGGGGGAGTGGAGGGAGGGAGAGGTGTAGTGGGTGAGGAGAGTGAGAGGTGTAGTGGTGAGGGGGAGGAGAGAGTGAGAGGTGTAGTGGTGAGGGGGGAGTGAGGGGAGTGAGGGTGGAGGAGGTGTAGTGAGGGAGGGAGTGAGAGGTGTAGTGGTGAGGGGGGAGTGGGAGGAGGTGTAGTGGTGAGGGGGAGGAGAGTGAGAGGTGTAGTGGTGAGGGAGGGGTGTAGGGGAGGAGGAGTGAGAGGGTAGTGGGGAGGGGGGTGGAGTGGAGGGAGTGAGAGGTGTAGTGGTGAGGGGGAGGAGAGAGAGGGGGGGGGGGGGAGAGTGTAGTGGTGAGGGGGGTGGGGAGGAGGGGAGGAGAGGTGTAGTGGGAGGGTGGGGGGTGGAGGGAGAGGTGTAGTGGTGAGGGGGGGAGGGGGAGGGAGAGGTGTAGTGGTGAGGGGGGGGAGGGAGGGGAGTGGAGGTGTAGTGGTGAGGGGGGGGTGGGTGAGGGGGTGGAGAGGTGTAGGGTGGTGAGGGGGTGGGGAGGGGAGGGAGAGGTGTAGTGGTGAGGGGGGTGGAGTGAGAGGTGTGGTGAGGGGGGGGAGGAGGGGAGGAGAGGTGTAGTGGTGAGGGGGTGGACGGAGGGAGGGAGAGGTGAGGGGAGGGGTGGAGGAGGGGGGGGGAGGTGTAGTGGTGAGGGGGTGGAGAGGGAGTGTAGTGGTGAGGGGGTGGGGAGGGAGGAGAGGTGTAGTGGTGAGGGGGGTGGGAGGGGAGTGAGAGTGTAGTGGTGAGGGGGTGGAGGAGGGGAGGGAGAGGTGTAGTGGTGGGGGGGTGGAGGAGGGGAGGGAGAGGTGTAGTGGTGAGGGGGGTGGAGGAGGGGAGGAGAGGTGTAGTGGTGAGGTGGGGAGGAGTGGGAGGGGGTGGAGGAGGGGAGAGGTGTAGTGGTGAGGGGGTGGAGGAGGGAGGAGAGTGTAGTGGTGAGGGGGGGGAGGAGGAGGGTGTAGTGGTGAGGGGTGGGGTGAGGGGGATGTGGTGAGGGGTGGAGGAGAAGAGGTGTAGGTGAGGGGTGGACGGAGGGGAGGTGTAGTGGTGAGGGGGTGGAGGAGGGGAGGGGAGTGTAGTGTGAGTGGAGGAGGGGGGGAGGGTGTAGTGGTGAGGTGACGGGAAGAGAGTTGTTTGTGAGGAGGGAGGGTGGAGAGACGTGAGTAGTGGTGGACGGATGCAGAGGTATGTGAGGTAGGGTGAGGAGGTGGTAGATGGGTGAAGAATTAGGAGCAAATGGTGGCAGAGTGGTAGAGAACAGCTGGTAGAGGACTTGAGCAGGTCCTGTAGGGTGGTGCAGGGGGATGGGCTGGTGCGGCCAGAGGAAAAAAAAGAGGTAGTTGCTGGTGAAAAAGGGGTCGGGGAAAAATTAAGGTGCAAAATGGTTTGGCACCAGCACTTAGAGAACAGCTGGTTAGAGACTTGAGCAGCGCCTTAGTGCACCCTAGCTTGGCAGTCCTGTGTCCCGTCTGTTGGCATCCTCGTGGACTGTTTCAGTTGTCAGGATGTGTTTTTGGACACTGTGCGCCTGGACAACAACATAGCCAGGAACCAAGCCCTGAAGGAGAATGTGTTCATGATGGTGGTGTGCGTGGAGCTACGCATTCCTCTCTTCCTGGTCGGCAAGCCGGGCTCCTCCAAGTCGCTGGCCAAGACCATTGTGTCGGATGCCATGCAGGGCAACTCCGCTCACTCGGAACTTTTCAAGACACTCAAACAGGTCAAGGCAGATTTTTATTTGTTTTGTTATTGTCGCTTTGTTTGTATTAAAATTCTGTATTAAGATGATATTCATTTACTGTGATTGTTCTGCTGAGAGACAAGTTTCAACATGTGATACTGAGGATGCTGTTTATATAACAGTAAAGTTCTTGATCTGTGTTACACATGTAGGGGAGCGGG
Organism: Alviniconcha marisindica; assembly: GCA_018857735.1. Classification (NCBI taxonomy): domain Eukaryota; kingdom Metazoa; phylum Mollusca; class Gastropoda; family Provannidae; genus Alviniconcha; species Alviniconcha marisindica. The sequence goes on from JABMCL010002554.1 coordinate 37,321, forward strand.
ATGGGGAGTGAGGGAAGCAGGTTGGAAGCATGAATGAAAAATCACAAGTCAGCAGTTGCTATAACATAACTTTTAATTACACCAACCAGGAAACAGCGTCTGTGTTGGAAAAGACACAAGCAAACAAAACATTTAGAACATGAAACAAACGTAAAGACTAAACAACAGTAATTATCAAATAAATACAGTAACCATGTAGTTTACTTGTAGGTTACCATAATACATGATGGTAACTGTGAAAAAATGATGAATAATCAAGCACATAAATTGTGTGTATGACTTGCACTTAAACTAGTATCTCACAGTGTCACGGTGAGTCTCAAAGTCACTGCATTACCAAGATCATTCTTAACTAAACAGGAAGAGTGAGATAATTGTTACAGCAGTTCCACTTAAGCACATAATGAGATGGACAGTGACACGGGTGGCACTTGGGACCATGCGTGAGTGGGAGGAAGTCAGTTATAAACTGACCGGCTCCAGCCTCGTTACTCAACGCATGTACAAAAGGGCTACAGCATGTCACTGTTACTGACTAGCAGAGCATATCTGTGAACGTCAAGGGTTTTTACTGACGTGGATAGTGCATCAAGAATCTAAGCTGCCGATCTGGCTGCATTTGTCTGCTCGGTTAGTGAACAGAGCCAAAGACCTAGTTGCCACCACTGGCGTGCATCACCAGCCGGTTCGGGTACACGCACAAAGACCTGGAAAGGGTTTACAAGCTAAGCAGAGTGAAAGTCTGCGTGCCAAGACGTGGCCATACAAAAGATGGATCAAAACAGAAATGAAATGTCTCACAGTTTATACAATCACCCCTATGCACTAAACCATATTCAACTAGTAAAATGAACATTCGACAGCTTATGAAGTCAGCATCTTCAAAATGTCAGCCATAATATACCTCCAATTTCCATAGAAGAACAGACTGGTAGGAAACAAATAAGTTGTGCTGCACAGAGATCTGCACGGCCACACCGACGTAGGACCCGTACTTTAGAGGGTTAACATCCAACAATGGCAGCACAACATACTGGCTGCATACATGTTGGAAGCACTGGTCATCTTGTGGCAGTTGAACACACAATGTACACTGACACCATGGTGGCTGCAACAAGGCAGCAGTCTGATGCCAGAATTACTGACGTGTTCAAGAACCAAAATCAAGGCACATTGTGAACATGGTAACATTATAAACATACATCATCTACATCAGTAAGAAACAATAGAACAACAAGCCATAGAAAAATAACTACTTACAGGCTCTGCCCTGAATCAGACGCATTGGACTGATTGGTGCCCAGGTAACGCGCACACTAAAAGGCGACCTGCTTCTGCAGGGACACTGGGTGAAAGAGGACGCGGCAAGCCAAACGCACAAGTTTTAACACTTTAGATAATTGGGGCCATAAAATTCCCACCCAATCAAAAAAGAAAAAATGCACTCGGTTACACATATATCTTTCGAGGGCTGTTTACCCTGTGGACACTCCAGCTCTTCCAAAATTGCTAGATGCACTTAAGAGAAAACCCAGTCTACAAGTTAAGATATGCTGACAACTATGAAATTCAGTTACATTGAACAGCTATGCCAGTTCTTTGGTTTACAAGGATCATGACCCTGGGTTTGGGTGAGTCATGTGAATTGAGGCCCAGGTTGAAACTGCAACAGGTATTTGTTGATGCTTGCAGGCCCAGATGGTCTCCTTCCAGTGCAGCCCCCTGGCAACAGCTGAGGGCATCCTGGGAACATTCCGACAGTGCGCTGAATTCCAGAAGGGCAAGAACAAGGACACCTTTGTGTCGGTCGTTGTGCTGGACGAGGTGGGGCTGGCCGAGGACTCCCCCAAGATGCCCCTCAAGGTGATGGATTAAATTGTAATTTAATCGCAAGACAAATGAAAAATATATTACAAAATGATGTGCTGTTCAGACTTCTGCCAAAATGGCCAATTATTTGATGTGACCATCAGACTGTATTATGTGTGTTTTTGTTTTATGCAATGTAATGTATTTTGCAAAATGATTTACACCCGCATATGTCGATGGCATGCAGCGTTTATTCTGCCAGTTATATATGACGGCTGTAGAGCTGTATATCTGTTGCATCATACAGTGCTTATTCTGCCCAATATGTATGACGGCTATAGATGTGCGTGTCTATATGTTCACTCTTTTGGCAGACGCTTCATCCACTGTTGGAGGATGGATGTCCAGGTGATGAAGTTCCGGATGACAACAAGAAGGTACCCCCCTTTCATATAAACTTTTGCTATTTCTTCCTCTAGTGTGGTCAGTTCAGATGTTGCCATTCAAAGAGTTGGACAGAAAGATCTGATGGAGAAGCATCTCCACCATTATTTTATGTCAGTGATTAAACAAATCAAGGCTTGTTGTCTAAGATTTTTTATTTTTTTAGCTCTTTAAGAAATAGTGACGTTCTGTAAAAGTAATAGCAGTTCAGAAATAGTGATGTTTTGTAATAGTGATAGCAGTTAATGTTGGAATGGTCAGAGCCCAAGCATGTTTGAATGTAACTTTTAATGATAAAAAAGATGATTATGATCTGAGAGAACTATGTTGATTGTTTGCTATAAAAGCAAACCATGCTGGATGTTTGTCATGAAAGTGAACCATATTGGATGTTTGTTAATAAAGTGAACCATGTTGGATGTTTGTCAAGAAAGTGAACCATGTTGTTTGTCAAGAAAGTGAACCATGTTGTTTGTCAATAAAGTGAACCATATTGGATGTTTGTCAGTAAAGTGAACCATGCTGGTGGATGTTTGTCAGTAAAGTGAACCATGCTGGTGGATGTTTGTCAGTAAAGTGAACCATGTTGGATATTTGTCAAGAAAGTGAACCATGTTGGATATTTGTCAAGAAAGTGAACCATGCTGGATGTCTATGTGAGTAATTGACACTGTAATTTCCCATAACAGGATGAATAAGGTATTCTTATTATGCAGGTGGCTTTCATCGGCATCTCCAACTGGGCTTTGGACCCGGCCAAGATGAACCGTGGCATTCTGGTACAGCGAGACGTCCCTGATGAACAAGAGCTCATCGAAACAGCCAGGTGATGTTTGTGACACTCTTTAGACTGTAGTATACTGTAGCATTGTCTTTGCCTGTAGCCACTTGCACTGCACAGGTGATGTTTGTGATGCTCTTTAGACTGTAGTATACTGTAGCATTGTCTTTGCCTGTAGCCACTTGCACTGCACAGGTGATGTTTGTGATGCTCTTTAGACTGTAGTATACTGTAGCATTGTCTTTGCCTGTAGCCACTTGCGCTGGACAGTGATGTTTGTGACATTTTTATTTTTGTATGACCTCATGGTTTGCCACTGTGGTAGTTGTCTCAGGTGACATATGTAAAGACTACTTTATGCTGGCTGAGCATCACCTTAATTGTAAATCACCACACCATTCACATGTGAAAGCTCAAACACAAATATTAGCTTCAGGCCTCAGGTTGTGACATTAGTTTATTATGAGTGGCAAATGCATTAAGCGCATTAAGGTATGCAAAACCTTTGTAACATTTTCCCAGATGTCTACATCAGTTTGTGGTATTTATCTAGGTGTGAGAATGATTGTTGTATCCCATGAAGGCTTCTGTTGTGAAGTGTTTAAAAAGCACACATGCACTATATATAGGTAGTGGAATTCCAGATAGTAGAATTCCAGACTCAGAGAGAAAATACACAAGATCAAAATCAAATAAAGTTGTGGGAGAGCCATATTGCATTGTTTTTGAAATGCTGTCAGCAGTTGATCTTTTGTGTTGTTGTTTCAGGGGCATTTGTACAACCCATGATGAGCTGGTTTTGATGAACGTGGAGCCTCTCATTCCTGATCTGGCCAAAGCGTACCTCCAGATCTTCCAAGATGCCAAAAGCATACGTGAATTTTTTGGATTGAGAGACTTCTACAGGTAAAATTAATTCACTTCCTGTTTTGGATCATAAATGGTGCATTTTTGCTTTAATTGTTTTAATAACATGGTCAGTATAGGATCCACCTTTGTGTGTAAATATGTGCTAAAATTACAATACTTGGATAAAGTTAAAACAAGCCAAGATATTTGTGATGGATGGAATACTGGCAAAATGAATTTTGGTGTTTGTTTTCCAGTTCATTCACAATGCTAGAAAGAATGGTTTGAAAGCTATATTGAGTATGAGAATACTTTATTTTGTGTGTTTTTTGTTGCCAATATTGTGTAAAAATGCCTGACTTAAAATATGAAAATAGATTGTTTGAGTGATTTGTTGATTTGTTTCAGTTTGGTGAAAATGGTGTATGCATTTGCTGCACAGTCCAAGCAGAAGCCATCTCAGCGCCAGTTGATTGCTGCCATCTGCCGAAACTTTGGTGGCCTTGACGCTGTTGACCCTGTGCAGTCCTTCAGGAGGTTTTTGCCAACCAGTTTGTGTGAGGAAAAGGTCAGAACTAGTGGTTGAAGATGTTCCGATATTGCAGGTTTTCTGAGATGATCATACCTTAGGAATGTGCGTTGTGTCACAGAATTTAAAGGAATGAGGCCTAGCACTTCAAATAAATGTAATAAATGCAGTGTCAGTTTATAGAATGTAGTTCTACATCCACAGAACACGCTCACAGTGCTTGACAAAGAGAGAGGATGTATAAAAACAGCAACAGCAAACAGAATAAAAACAGAACATTAGCAAACATAAACTAACAACCTGATTACATTGCATCCTTAATGAAAAAAAACAAAAACAATTTGCACCCCAAAACACCAGCTCCAAATAGCATACCAATATCATTTGTACAAAGCACACACTATCCATCCTAATATGGGAAGAAGTAAACAGAATGGAAATTCTGACTCCTCCAACATGCATACCACCACAGGTAGGGGGGAAATGCCCTGACCTCCACTCTGAAAACCAAAAGCTCTGACAGCTGCAAGAGCAGCTCAATGAAACTAAGGACCTAAGACACACAGGCCCATATGCATGAAAAACAAATAACTGCCCTAATTGTGTTTCCCTTCTAAAGGGTGACAACACTGAAAAAATGTGGTATGTGTGAAGTGCAGATAGGGCTATCCAACTAGCCCAGTTCATTTTCTGAATCATTTATGGTCTTGAATTAAAAATGGGATGCCGCCCCTCTTTTAATTAAAGACCATAAATGATTCAAGGATGTTTGAACAGGGGTCGTGCTGCCTTTCAGAGATTTGCGTCAACCGACTTGAAACATTATGTATTTTGCGTCAGTGATACGAAAAATGCATAGCCTACAGCATACACCTTGGAATTAGTGCACAAAGCGAAATTGATGGAGTTCACGATCTATATAGTGAGCAGACGAAAATGGTAAAACAAAAGTATCCGTGAACGAAAAAGTGCAAACGTTCAGTAAATATACTGTTCATAAAGAGTTTGAATAGATCAGGACATAGTACGCAGCATGATGAGCAGACGATGTCGGCAAACCCAGTTCTTGTCTACCGCTGGATTTGGTAACGAGTTCAAGTTGAAATCGAGGCTTCCGCCATTTTCTCTCATTCGTATTTGATGTCAACGCGCGTTTTGTTTATGGCTTCGTAGTCATCTACATTTGAGTAAATTCTGATACACGCGGACAGTTAGACTAGGCACATTGGGTTGTTTCAGATTCCATGTTTGGGATCGTGTCCTCTGTCTACTGACCGGAAATTATCACTGATAAGTTTAGCAGGATATTTCTTGCTGGCCCGACTGATACAGAGACCTATTATTCTTCCGGATACGGGTTCGCAAGGATTCGGTTCAAATAAATCATTGTCATTCTTTGGAAAAGTATGCGAATTTTATTCACAGACACGGCACTACTGACTATAACGCACATAGATCAGTGGGGGGGGAGGGGGGGGGTTATCGCCATACAGACCAAAATAATGGCAGCTTGCATGTTTATTTCATCGTCCAGATTCCACCCTTCATTGACTAGACTTGTGGCGGGGAGGAGTGCGGAGCCAAGGCTGAGATCACATGGAGTTTGCAAATTGATCTGGTGTTGAGTGATGCGGCAGCCACCTGTGAGCCGTAACTTGCTGAATCGGTGTTCAGTCATTTTGCATATGGTGACGCGGCAATGTGGCCAAAATGCGTACGGCACCCGAAAATGCAATATTTACGCAAAATTTTGCAATAAGCACGACTCCTGTTGAATTTTTGCATCAAGGCACACCATAATCAACACAGAGGGCAAAGAGGAGACTGGAAAATCTTGAATGGGAAGGGTTCATTGGGTCTCCAACATCTGCTGCAATTGCAGCAACCTTTCATTGAACACTGGACTTGGACTAATCAGTTTTTAGTTTTTGACTTCACATGCCTTGCATTGTTGGTGAAACAAGGGACTTTGCTGATCAGAAAATAAACACAAGCCAGTTGTTATATTTATGAGGCCATTGATGACGTCCACATGTGGAAGGAGAGCTGGACTTTGTGGACTCTTTAGCAAATGGGGATTAGTGGCTATCCGCCTTTATTTGCTCATATGGGCCCCAGTCAACCCATATAGGTTCAAAGTCGGCAAGAGCACAGTCTGCACAGTCTGTCTGTGGAGAGTGAGCTTCAGTGCCAGAAGAATTCTAATCATAACAATTTTGTTGTTAGAAGGCTGAGAAAAGGTATTGGCTGCTAACTGAGGCTTGGGCCAGGGAGTGGCTGTGATGTGACTGGCTTGTTAAGCAAATCACTAAGAATTTTCTTCAGATCCAGTGTGCTTCGTCAAGTTTGAATTAAAATATTTTGCACTAGCTAATATGATAACCTTGGCTGCATTGTTCCTAGTATACTTGTAGATCTGCACGTCAAACTTCAGGAAATACCTGAAAATGTTTATGTTGGATTTGGATTTGTTGATCACTAAGTTGTCTTCAGAGAGGTACTAACAGTAACTGAGATTCCAGGAGTGGGGGGAAAGAGGGAGACCATACCTAATACAACGCTATCACCACTGGAATGAACGTGCATTAAGAGCTGCAGTGGCTTGCATTACATTTTTCTTTTTCAAAGTCACAACAGTTGAAGCTGGTAACAACTGGTGTCTGTGGTTACCTGGAAAGTGGTGTGTTTCAGGCTCGACCAAAGGATCCTGACTGCACAGCGGCCGGTCTTATCAGAGCTGCTCTCCATGGGGACAACATGGGCGGGTCAGTGAACTTGACCATGTGGCCTGTCTGCCTGAAACTTTAAAATTAAAGATGGTTTATAAACAGGATGGAAGGTGGGGCTGTGGGTTAATGTGTACAGAACTCAAATAAGGTACATGTATGTATGAATGTGAACTCACAAGTTTTCTTGGTGGGGGGGGGGGGAGGCTATCTGCATGGATATACAAATATACGCTTTTTTGATTTTATTCGTTCATTATGTGTGATTGGTAACTGTTCTCTTGAGCATCTAACTGCCATCAGTTTCACTCATTTAAGTGCCTCCAAGTTACATGCTGAAGCAATGATTTGGATGCTGTGGAATGTCTGGGACTGCTCATCTGTGGAGGCAAAAGGAAACTGAACAGCAGTGATAGTATCTTTGAATTTGTTCTTGTGTGTTCAGAGCATTTTTCTTTCAGGGAGAGTCGCTACCTGCTGCTGCTGACAGAGAACTATGGAGGACTCACCATTCTGTCGGAAAACCTGCTGGCTGGTCGCCATGTTGTGCGCATCTTTGGCAGCAGCTTCCCCAAGGACCAGGAGTACACACAGGTTGGCAAATATGTTGTGTAGGTACACTGAGGTAGATAATATGTGTTGGTGCACACCAGTAGATGATACGATGTGTAGGTACACACAGGTAGATGATATGTTGTGGAGGTACACACGGGTAGATGATATGCGTTGCACACAGGTAGATGATGTGATGTGTTGTGGAGGTACACAGAGGCAAGCATTCTGTCTGAAAATCTGCTAGGTGGCTGTCATCTCCATCTGTAGCAGCATCTTTCCCAAGGACTAGGAGTACACACAGGTAGGGAAATATGTGTGTGCACACAGGTAGGGCAGTGTATGCAAGGTATGAATTTGGCCAAATGATAAACAACATTATGACACAAAATGCTGGCTTTTTCATTTTAGATTTGTCGGAACATCAACCGCATCAAGGTGTGCATGGAGACTGGGCAGACTGTCATCCTGCTGAACCTGGAGAACCTGTACGAAAGTCTCTACGATGCCCTCAACCAGGTGAGACTGTGTGAGGCCATCATCCAGGTGAATGTCAGTGATTCCCTCAACAAAGTGAGACTATGTGATGCCATCATCCAGGTGACTGTCAGTGATTCCCTCAACCAGGTGAGACTATGTGAGGCCATGATCCAGGTGAATGTCAGTGATCCCCTCAAGCAGGTGAGACTATGAGGCCATGATCCAGGTGAATGTCAGTGATCCCCTCAAGCAGGTGAGACTATGTGAGGCCATGATCCAGGTGAATGTCAGTGATCCCCTCAAACAGGTGAGACTATGTGAGGCCATGATCCAGGTTAATGTCAGTGATCCCCTCAAGCAGGTGAGACTATGTGAGGCCATGATCCAGGTGAATGTCAGTGATCCCCTCAAACAGGTGAGACTATGTGAGGCCATGATCCAGGTGAATGTCAGTGATCCCCTCAAGCAGGTGACATTCTGTAAGCTGCCTCCAAGCAGGGGAGAGGTTACAGCCGGACCCTCACCCCGGTCATCTTGAATATTGTCCACAGAGAACTTCTTCTGCCCTTGGGGGTGCACATGGCAAACTCCGAGACTGGAAAAGTAGTACATTTCTTTATCACCGTTCAATAGCTGTAGGTTAGTGTGGTACAGCAATGCTTGGTGGGGACCTCAACATCCATCATGTCATCAGTTGCCCGGAGAAGAGAGGCATAGAAAGAGGAAGCACACAACAGGCTTGCTTGAAAGGATAAGAAAGGGCCTTCGTCAGTAAGACAAACATGGGAACTGTTTGAAAGGCAGCGCTGGGGAAACTGCTGAGAGACAGGGTGCAACACATATGTGGGCTTTTCTTGTGCATATAGATACCATCTGGTACTGAGCTGAACTAGTGTGATTATACAGATGTAGAGCAAGTTGCATTTAAACAAGATGTGTTGCTGTATGCAATACCGTGCCGTGCTTGGCAGCAGTGCAGTCAGTGTTACATTATGAACATGATCATGAACTGAAAAATGGGGCTGTATGCAGTGCAGTCAGAGTTACTTTATGATCATGAACTGAAAGATGTGGCTGTGTGCAGTGCAGTCAGTGTTACATTAGGATCATGAACTGAAAGATGTGGCTGTGTGCAGTGTAGTGACTATTACATTATGATCATGAAGTGAAAGGTGTGGCTGTGCAGTGCAGTGAGTGTTACATCATGATCATGATCATGAACTGAAAGATGTGGCTGTATGCAGTGCAGTGAGTGTTACATTACGATCAGGAAGTGAAAAGTGGCTGTGTGCAGTACAGTGAGTGTTACATTATGATTGTGAAGTGTACAGTGTGTTGCAGTCCAGTGAGTGTTACATTACAATCAGGAAGTGAAAAGTGTGGCTGTGTGCAGTACAGTGAGTGTTACATTATGATTGTGAAGTGTACAATGTGTTGCAGTCCAGTGAGTGTTACAATCAGGAAGTGAAAAGTGTGGCTGTGTGCGGAACAGTGTTACATTATGATTGTGAAGTGTACAGTGTGTTGCTGTGTGCAATACAGTGTGTTACATTATGATCATGAAGTGAAAGGCGTGGATGTGTGCAGTACAGCAAGTGTTATAGTCATGAAGTGAAAATTGTTGCTGTGTGCAGTGCAGTGAGTGTTACATTATGATGAGGAAGTGAAAGGTGTGTTGCACAGCAAATGTTACAATCATGAAGTGAAAGTTGTTGCTGTGTACAGTGCAGTGAGTGTTACATTATGATGAGGAAGTGAAAGGTGTGTTGCTGTGTGCAGTACAGTGAGTGTTACATTATGATGAAGTGAAAGGTGTGTTGCTGTGTGCAGTACAGTGTTACATTATGATCAGGAAGTGAAAGATGTGTTGCTGTGTGCAGTACTATGCCATGCTTGGCGGTGACCGCTACGTGGACCTGGGGCTGGGCACACACCGAGTCAAGTGCAGAGTTGACCGGCAGTTCAGGTATGAGCTGGAGGGATTTCTTTCCTGTGAAGGGCATCATGTTTCAATGTTTCCTTGTCTTTCTGTAAAGGGTATCATGTCTCAATGTTTCCTTGTCTTTTGTTGGCTTTGGAGAGGTTAACTGAGGAACGAAACTTGGTATATTTATGATATGTTGTAAAAAGCAACTGTCAGCAAGGAATGCTTTGTATGCTGACTGCAACATGGCCATGTAGTCTTGGTCATAAGTTTCTCTCTTTTGTTTCAGCTTCTTCTCTCCCTTTTGCTATTATAACATCAATCTAATTGTTTCTTCCTTTACTATTGAAACATCATGGGACTGCCCAGTGTCTTTTGTTTCTTGTTTCTCCCTTTACTGTTGAAACATCATGGGACCGCCTTGTGTCTTTTGTTTCAATCTTGTCTTCTCTTTTATTATTAAAACATGGGACCACCCCGTGTCCCTTTGACTATTGTAACATCATCAAACTGCCCCATGTCTTTTGTTTCAATATTGTCTCTCCCTTCTACTATTGACACATCATGGGACCACCTGTTTCTTTTTCACAGGCTGATTGTGGTGGCAGAAAAGCAGGTGGTGTACGACAAGTTCCCCATCCCACTGATCAACCGACTGGAGAAGCACTTCCTGACGCTGAACAACATCATGAACAAAGACCAGCTGGACATGGCTGAGGCCCTGGAGAAGTGGGCCAAGGAGTTTGTCAGCACCGGCCTTGCCGGACCCATCACACGTGCCAGGGCAAGGTAGGGAAGTGTGATTATCATGAAGATAAAGACAGTGACAGTGTCAGCACCACACCTGTCAGACCCATGACATGCAACAGGGCAAAGTAGGGAAGTGAGATTATCATGAAGATAAAGACAGTGACAGTGTCAGCACCACACCTGTCAGACCCATGACATGCAACAGGGCAAGGTAGGGAAGTGAGATTATCATGAAGATAAAGACAGGTGAATGACAGTGTCAGCACCACACCTGTCAGACCCATCACACGCGCCAGAGCAAGGTAGGAAAGTGTGATTATCATGAAGATAAAGACAGTGACAGTGTCAGCACCACACCTGTCAGACCCATGACATGCAACAGGGCAAGGTAGGGAAGTGAGATTATCATGAAGATAAAGACAGTGACAGTGTCAGCACCACACCTGTCAGACCCATGACATGCACCAGGGCAAGGTAGGGAAGTGAGATTATCATGAAGATAAAGACAGTGACAGTGTCAGCACCACACCTGTCAGACCCATGACATGCACCAGGGCAAGGTAAGGAAGTGTGATTGTCATGAAGATAAAGACAGTGACACTGACAGTATCATCACCACACCTGTCAGACCCATGACACACACCAGGGCAAGGTAGGGAAGTGAGATTATCATGAAGATAAAGACAGTGACACTGACAGTGTCAGAACCACACCTGTCAGACCCATGACATGCACCAGGGCAAGGTAGGGAAATGTAATTGTCATGAAGATAAAGACAGTGACACTGACAGTGTCAGCACCACACCTGTCAGACCCATGACACACGATAGTGAAAGGTAGGGAACTGTGATTTTCATGAACATAAAGACAGTGACACTGACAGTGTCAGCACCACACCTGTCAGACCCATGACACACTATAGGGCAAGGTAGGGAACTGTGATTTTCATGAACATAAAGACATTGACACTGACAGTGTCATCACCACACCTGTCAGACCCATGACACACTATAGGCAAGGTAGGGAACTGTGATTGTCATGAAGATAAAGACAGTGATACTGTCAGCACCACATCTGTCAGACCCATGACATATGCCGGGTCAAGGTAGGGAACTGTGATTATCATAAAGATAAAGACAGGCAATTGACACTGTCTGAACCACCCCAGCTGGACTCTTGATGTGTGCCATCGCAAGGGAGGGAACTGCCATCATCGGAAAGATGAGGACAGTGATACTGTCAGTACCACACCTGTCAGACCCATGACACATGCCAGGTCAAAATAGGGAACTGCCACAATGGTAAAGACAGAGACACTATCAGCACCACACCTGCCAGAAAACTATGACATGTGACAGGGCAGGGTAGGGGACTGCCATCATGGTGAAGATAAAAACAGTGACACTGTCAGCACCACACCTGCCAGACCCATGACACATGCCAGGTCAAGGTAGGCAACTGTGATTGTCATAAAGATAGGCCAATGACGATGTCAGCACCACACCTGCCAGTCCCAGGGCAAGGTAGTAGATTGTGATGAAGATGGATGAGTTTCAGTACAAGACAAACAGGGACTGACTGCTTTCAGTGGATGTAGAAGCCCATAGTAGACTATAGTAACGTTTTTCATTCAGTACCCAAGGCAGTTTGCTTTGTCCTAAAGTGAGCACTTGGCAGCGTGATGTTGACATAAAGTGTTTTTGTTGGGGTGTTGTTGTACCAGGGATCTGCAGAAGGAGGTGGTAGTGGGAGACGTGTTCATGGGTTATCACCCTGATGCTGCACCGGCCATCATCCTCAAGGTGTGGGACATGCTGGACGTAGCCAACAACCCATCAGCTAAACGACAGGTAATATGGAGTGGACAGTATTATCTCCTTTCCCACTGTCTTCTCTCTTTAGCACACTTTTTTAAATTTATTGAGCCTTGAGCTTACGTCTGTCACATGTACAGTAACATTACTCAAGCATGCACGCACGAGTGCACAGATACGCTGGTACCAGCCACACCGTATACTATCCTAATGGCAATGAATATTCTGAGTGCCTCATCTGGCCTGGAATGAACAATAAATGCTGTAGGGCATGACAATTTAAAGCCTGCCGGCCGCTAGGCACCCAGGGCAGGACATTTTACGCCCATTAAGCACTAGGCACCATATGACCGGACATTTTAAGCCCACTGAGCACTAGACACCATATGACCGGACATTCTAAGCCCACTGAGCACTAGAGGCACCATAGGACTGGACATTTTACACCCATTGAGCACTGGGCACCATAGGACTGGACATTTTACACCCATTGAGCACTAGGCACCATAGGACTGGACATTTTAAAGCCTGATGTGCACTAGGCATCTGGGGCAGGACACTGAAGCCTGCTGCCAGTGAGCACTGAGTAAGTGATGCTCAAATTATGTCTCCATTTCTTACTGCTATAACACAGAAGTATGTTCAGCTCACATCCACACACATACAGCCTTTCATTCCATTTCAGCTCTGTGTGCATACAAGTCTCTTGTATGTGAATCCCTCTCATGGATGTAGAGCACGGCTTGGTACAGTTGTTTGCAAAAATGTTAGCGGTCTTTCACAGTTGGTTTACTGTGTTCTGATAAAATGTCTCATTCTAATACTTTCCTTTACTAGTGTCCTCATTCCCTGTTTATTGTCTTGTAAAAGCAGCTGCAATTTTAAGTTAAACATAAATATACCATTTTATTAATATACAGTATCTTTATCAGTTGGTCATGATCATTATCTTGTCAGATGCAAATGTATTACCTAGATCCTGTGTTTTATGCATGTATTTCGTTAGCTATGTATTGTGAGATTGATGTGACGCTGTACTATGCTTGGAGCTTGTTTTTAGAACTGGGACAGGCACATTATAAAAATATAAAAATATATTGTTAATATAACTGTCATGGTTGAGTTGGTATAAAGAAAACAATTTCATTCCATTCTTTGCTACAGCAAGAGTTTTCTCTCCCCTGCTAAGAAACTACTTTAAGCTTGGCATCTGTAACAGCACTGATGAGGTAATGCACATGAGATGAACCAGGTGCTGTACGTTACAACATTTGACCAGGTGTTAGCAGAGAGCCAGCGGCTGTTGCTGTGGTGTGCCACACCAGAAGCAGTGGTGCGTTTGCGTGAACCTGAGTGGAGCGAGGTGTACCATCAGGAGCAGCAGCACGAACACCTGCAGCAGTACCTGCAGCAACTACTGCAGCAGCATGCAGAGCAGTCCACCGTGGCCATGGCACAGGTATTCTCATGGCTCTGCAGGTTAAGATTTTCAGTAACAGGCAAGCAAGTAGAACACCATGCACAGAACATGCAGGTGTGCATGCATGCGTGCACTCAAACAGGTGTGCATGCATGCACTCAAACAGGTGTGCTTGCATGCACAGAGCAAACATGTGCATGCATGCATACACAGAAAAACAGGTTTGCATGTATGCACTCAAACAGGTGTGCAAGCATGCACATAGCAAACAGGTGTGCATGTATGCACAAAAACACATGTACATATTTATTACTGCAAATGCATTTGTAAATACATAACATACACATATACATGCATGCACGCACCCCCCCCCCCCCCACACACACACACACACAAACTTACAGGCACACATCCATGCTTGCTTTCTTATACTGGCATACACAGAGAACTTTGACATACAGGTGCACACACACACACGTAGACTTCTCTGATGAGATAATGAAGTAATCTTGAAAGAAATATATGATATACTGTTGATGCCTGTGATAAGCATTAGTAGACGTGTATATCCACTCAAGCACATTGGACTAAAAGTTGTGAAGATTTGTCAGGTTGTTAGCTTTTGTTTGCAGATTATTGTGTTAATTACTGTGTGTGTGTTCAGGTTGTTAGCTTTTGTTTGCAGATTATTGTGTTAATTACTGTGTGTGTCTGTGTTCAGGTTGTTAGCTGTTGTTTGCAGATTATTGTGTTAATTACTGTGTGTGTCTGTGTTCAGGTTGTTAGCTTTTGTTTGCAGATTATTGTGTTAATTACTGTGTGTGTGTGTGTGTTCAGGTTGTTAGCTGTTGTTTGCAGATTATTGTGTTAATTACTGTGTGTGTGTGTGTTCAGGTTGTTAGCTGTTGTTTGCAGATTATTGTGTTAATTACTGTGTGTGTGTGTTCAGGTGACAACCCATTCCAAGCTGCTGACAGAACAGGAGAGACTGGATCTGCGTCAGCATCTGCCTGTGTGTGCCATCACCCTTCTGTCTCTGCAGGCTTTTGACACAGAGCAACAGTTCTGCCAACAGCTCAGGTCAGAGAGAGAGGGAGAGAGAGAGAGAGTGTGTGTGTGTGTGTGTGTGTGTGTGTGCATGAGTGAGTGAGTGAGAGAGAGAGAGAGTTCAGATCAGTGTATTTTATTGCAGCTTGATGTGTTCACATTCTCATTTCCCTCCAGGCTGTTCTTCAGTGACAACCAGGAGGGTCACAAGTTGCTGGTGGTGCAATGTGACTGTGGGGATTTGAACCAGAACCTCATCAAGTGTGCCCAGTACTGTATGCAGGACCTGCGACCGGAGGACTCCACCCAGCACCATGTGATCTTCATCGTCCAGCTGCCGCGTGTGGCTGGGGCTTGCTTCACTGGATTCCTGGTTCGTTGACTGGCTGGAATTCTTCTGATAATTAGCAGTTCTGTTCTAAGAGTTGCACTGATTTTTATGATAGTTTCTTTGTCTTTAAAAAAACAACAAAAAACCTCAATTTGGTTGAAGTGTAGAGAAAAAAAAAGTAATTAATTGTTGAGGTGTTATATTTAGATCTGGAAGACCTTAAACAGAGTAAATCTGACAGAGAAAAAAGAACAAAAATTACAGAAGAAGAAGAAGAAGAAAAAAGAGTCCTGCTCCCTTCACTAAAGAGCCTACTGGGTGCATCAGTTTCTCCCCCCCAGGCTGAATCCAATTTTTGGCCCACAATGCCAGACAATAGAGGGGTTATCAAACATCTGATCTTTGTGGGGACCATTGTTATGTTGGTTGCCTAGGTCAGACACGTGTTTCACTCCCTGAGCAGCTCATTAGTAGCCACTTGCACATAATGGTGAGAGTTTCTTTGTATTTGTGATATTGTACAGCACTGTGAGCCCATAATCTTTTCATGGGGTGTAGCACTGTGCAAGCTATTATTGAGAGGCAGTCGTTGGTACAGCTGCTTTTTGGGTAGATTGACACTCACATCCTTCTCTTTTTGGGTAGATTGACACTCACATCCTTCTCTTTTTGGGTAGATTGACACCCACATCCTTCTCTCCAGTAAGTGTTTTCTCAAGTTTGACTGTTAGTGCTGATTTGAGTTGACGGTCTACAACTAAGGTTTAAAGTTTTGATCATTTTTGAAAGTCATGTCTGGAGACGGGACTGTAGTTGTGTTATGCTATTGTTTTTCTTGTGAGTTGGTGTCTGCCATGGTATTGTGTCATTCAGCGCTCCAGTGGAGACTATAACCTGTCAGTTGAGTGGCACATTGTGTATAACCTTGTGTGTAATGTTAATGTTGTGTATGACTGTGTAGTGGTCATATTGTGTATGACTCTGTGTGTAGTGGTTACGTTGTGTATAACTGTGTGTGTAATGGTCACGATTTTTTTGCCTAAACTGGGTGATGTAACCTAGTGGAAACATGACATATATTATGCTTACATTTAGAACTGGCAAGGAAGAGGGAGGTTGCCTAAAAGACTGCTGGAATAGCATACCATTGTGCTTTTCCTCAAGTTTCCCCACAGTATGATTAGTTCCAGTTTTACTCGGTTTAGAAAGATGTGTTTTGTTTAAACAGTATTCTACATGTGTACTCAGATGAAGAGTAGACAGAGCATTGGGTATGATTGGTTTGGGTTTGAGTGGAAGTGTATTAAGTTTGTGGTTACCGACTCTATAAGTGTTGTGCTGTTTCATTTTCATAGTCTAAATGTTGTGGTTGTTGGTGTGTTTGTGTGTATAAGTGTTGCACTGTTTCGTTTTCATAGCCTAGATGTTGTGATTGTCGGTGTGTTTGCTTGGCATGGTATCCTGACACTTTGCCCACATATTCAAGCCCACAAAAAACATGCATCCCCTGGCATGATGTGTGTTTATAAACTGGGTGACTCCCAGAGTGTTTAGCTAGGGAATGATGCAACAACATCTCTGTAATATCCAGACTTGTACCTGTCTTTTGAAACCCTGCTTCTTGACATGTGATCAACAGGGAGGTAACTGGCACTGCCTGCACATTGACGACCTGCGTGCCACAGACCATCCAGTTCCCCCCCTCGGTGTCCTGCAGACCCAGACTCCTGCGCATCTCCTCATGGCGTCAGTGCAGACCAGCCTTGAGCCGCTGGACGTCAACACCAACAAAGCGTCGCCTCCGGACTCCATGCAGTGGGAGGAGGGGGGACAACTTCTGGCAGCTGATGGTGGAGATGCTGACGGGCAGGAGGTAGGGGTTGGCAGCCACATGGCTTCCTGTCATCTGTTATTCCACCCAGCTTCCTGTCGTCTGTTATTCCACATAGCTTCCTCTGGTCTGATACTGCACATAGCTTCCTCTGGTCTGTTATTCCACCCAGCTTCCCATGATCTGTTATTCCACCCAGTTTCCTGTCTGTTATTCCACCCAGCTTCCTGTCATCTGTTATTTCACCCAGCTTCCTGTCATCTGTTATTCCACCCAGCTTCCTGTCATCTGTTATTCCACCCAGCTTCCCATGGTCTGTTATTCCACCCAGCTTCCTGTCGTCTGTTACTCCACCCAGCTCCCATGGTCTGTTATTTCACATAGCTTCCTCTGGTCGTTTATTCCACCCAGCTTCCTCTGGTCGTTTATTCCACCCATCTTCCTGTAGTCTGTTACTCCACCTAGCTTCCTGTGGCCTGTTGTTCCACCCAGCTTCCTGTGGTCTGGTATTCCACCCAGCTTCCTGTCATCTGTTATTCCACCCAGCTTCCCATGGCCTGTTATTTCTCATAGCTTCCTCTGGTCGTTTATTCCACCCAGCTTACTGTCGTCTGTTACTCCATCTAGCTTCCTGTGGCCTGTTATTCCACCCAGCTTCCTGTCATCTGTTATTCCACTCAGCTTCCCATGGTCTGTTATTTCACATAGCTTCTTCTGGTCGTTTATTCCACCCAGCTTACTGTCGTCTCTTACTGAACCTAGCTTCCTGTGGCCTGTTGCTCCACCCAGCTTCCCATGGCCAGTTATTCCACCCAGCTTCCTGTGGCCAGTTATTTCACATAGCTTCCTCTGGTTTGTTATTCCACCCAGCTTCCTGTGGCCAGTTATTCCACCCAGCTTCCTGTGGTCTGTTATTCCACCCAGCTTCCCGTGGCCAGTTATTCCACCCAGCTTCCTGTGGCCAGTTATTCCACCCAGCTTCCTGTGGCCAATTATTTCACCTAGCTTCCTGTGGTTTGTTATTCCACCCAGCTTCCTGTGGCCAGTTATTCCACCCAGCTTCCTGTGGCCAGTTATTCCACCCAGCTTCCTGTGGCCAACTATTTCACCTAGCTTTCTGTGGCCAGTTATTTCACCTAGCTTCCTGTCATCTGTTATTCCACCCAGCTTCCTGTGGCCAGTTATTCCACCCAGCTTCCTGTGGCCAGTTATTTCACCTAGCTTCCTGTCATCTGTTATTCCACATAGCTTATCGCCCTGATATTACCGCACTGGTTGACTAGGCATAAAACACCAATTTACTTACTTATTCCAAATAGCTTGCTGTGGTTTGTTATTTCCCTGGTCTGTCATTTCACTAGCTTTTCCTGGTCTGTAAGTTTAAGTTTGTGTAGTTGTCACATAATTGACAAGACTACACACAAGCTGATTGTTTGGTTTAGTTTGATATGTACTTAAGGTAGTTAAAAAGGTTTAAAAGGTTTCTGAGCTGAGCAAAATCTTTGCTGTTGACAGTTTTTTACAAGCTGTTTAAATGAGATCTTTCAAACTGTGCATGATGATAACCTTGATTTCTCTGAAGGTTATAGTGGCCCTTGCAAAATGGAACTGAATGCTGCGTTTCCTTGACACATTTCTATTGAGAGGAGTGCACGGTTTGTAGTATTGTTACATATACGGACACAGTTGTGATCATAATTTTTCAAGACTTTAATTTAGGTGTAAGAGATAGTGCAGTATCTGCCTGGACAAAGCCTTGTATTTTTTATTTTCTCAGATGTTGATGAGTGAGAGCTTTGAAAATGTACATGATCATAACCTCTGTTGAATGTCACACATTCATTCCAGTTTTGGTGGCTATTATACCCATTTCAGTGGCCATTATGATCATACCTGTTTCAGTGACCATTGCACCAGGCATACCAGTTTCAGTGACTATCAGTCATATCAGTGTCAGTGACCATTACAGTCATACCAGTTTCAGTGACTATTACATGCCATACCAGTTTCAGTGACTATTACATGCCATACCAGTTTCAGTGACTGTTACATGCCATACCAGTTTCAGTGACTGTTACATGCCATACCAGTTTCAGTGACTGTTACATGCCATACCAGTTTCAGTGAATGTTACATGCCATACCAGTTTCAGTGAATGTTACATGCCATACCAGTTTCAGTGAATGTTACATGCCATACCAGTTTCAGTGACTATTACATGCCATACCAGTTTCACTTACTATATTACACAGTCACACCAGTTTGAGACTGTTACTTGGTCAAACCAGTTTCAGTAGTAACCATAACTGATGTTGAAGGTCAAAGAAGGGGATGAAATAAATCAAATGAACCGTTGTTCTTTGTGTCAATGGTCTAGATGGAGGTTGATGTGGAAGATGTGCAAATGGAGCTGGAACAAGGAGTTGGCCCCTCCACAGATGCAGCAGAGAGTGGCTGGCAGGGATTTGACCCCCAGTACGTCAAGCACCTGTTCACTTCCAGCATACAGGCTGCGGTGGCCCTTGTCAGGGATGCTGAAGACAGCACAACTCGTGCCACATGTCGCATCACCATCCTGCTGCATCTGATGGAAGGTAGGATGGTTGCTCAGGTCTTATTCATTTTTTGTTCTTGTCATAGTTTCTTCCTTTTGCCTTTTTGTTTGCTTCTTGATTTGTATGAAATGTTTATCTGTAATCAGTGTTCTTCCATCAGTAGCAGAAGCCATCATGGTGAAGATTTTGTGACTATGTAAACTACCTAAACTAAAAGTATTATTGTCTTTACTGTGTGTTTTTAATTAAGAATGTTTTTGCAACCAAACTTGGTTTGTTGGTAGATCATCATATGCTTGAGTGTCTTGTGAAAATATTGGATTGCTGTTTTCAAAGTCAAGGTCATAGTGAACATTCAAAATGCCAATTAATGTTAGTTTAGATGGTATCTTCTGAACTGTTGCACCTTTTGTAACCAAACTTTGTATGGTGATGCATTGTTATAAGATGGAGTGTCTTACAAAAATTGGGTTGCTGTCTTCAAGGTCAGAGTCACAGTGAGGGCTCCTATAATGGAAGTGTGGCTGTTTCTACTGCATCTTTTGAACTGCAGATTTTAGTGTGTGCAAACAAACCTAGTTTGCTGGTACATCATCACAAGCAGAGTGTCTTGTAAAAAGATTTGATTGCTTTGTTCAAGGTCAAGGTCACAGCAGACATTAAATATTTCAGTTAATGTTTGTCTTGATGTTATCCTCTGGATGGTTGATCCATTTGTAACCAGACTTGGTATGGTGATGCAACATCATGAACTGGAGTTTAATACAATATGATTTCTTTGCTATCTTCAAGGCCAAGGTCACAGTGAAGGTTTGTATGATCCAAATGTGCCAATATCAACTATATATTCTGAACTGGTTGTCCTTCTGCAACCAAACTTAGTCTGGTTATACATCATCATGAGAGTGGAATGTTGAATTCAAGGTCAGGGTCACAGCAAAGGCTCAAGCTTTGTTAAAAGTTTGTCAATCCTCTGTTCTGCGGACTAATGATATCTTTGCAACAAAACTATGTGTGTTGGTGTACTACTATTATATTACTGCTACTAATAATCTTGTATGGCACTGTACCCCATAAAAAAAATGATGAGCTCATGGCACTAATAACCAGACTAAGTGCAAATGCTGACAGTATTACTGTAACTTAATCACTATAGGCATTTGCCACACAAGGCAGTGGGCCATGTTTGAACTTGGCATGACAGTATCTTCTGTAGAACTTGGTCTTTCATACCAGCTTTAGTGACCTTGATTTTTTTGAAGTGTAAAGTGACGTATCATGAAGAGTGAAGCAGGCCATTTTTGTGTGTGATGGATTTATCTTCACAGTTGACAGGATAATATCAAGAATCCATTTTTATATGTATCATGGTCATCCTATGCAGAGAATGCCGAATTCTTTTCTGGACTTCACAAGCTGGTGGGCAGCATACTGATGGAGAAGGAGCAACGTGCACATGAAGCAGACCGCTGGCTCTCGAAAGAGGCCGCCAGACTGGACCTTGTCAAGAAAGCTGGAACATTCAGGTGTGTAATTGAAGTCGTGGACCTGCCATCATTTGCTTTTTGACCACACAGACATTTTACGTGGATGCATCCACCCACCAGAAATGGAGATAACTTCTCTGAAGATGGCATGTAGGATCATAAAAACAGTCATGCAAGCTATCCTTTAACCCGGTGCAATGCGTTTGTCAGTGCACAACTACCCATACTGGGTGACCCCAGTGTTCAGTTGGGGAATGCTACAGCAGCATTGCCATGAAACAAAATCACCAGTGATCGTAGAGACACTCTGCTCTTAAGCACACCTTTCCATGGTTCAGATAGGAACAGATGATGCCATTTAGATGGCTCAGGCTTCAGACCCACTGAAGAGATGTGATGCATCAATTTTCATTACTTCCCATGCTAACATTATGTAGAATCCAGAAAAGAAAAGAAAACATTCAGACATTTCAGTCAGTTTAGGCAAGCTTGCATTTGATTGGAGCAAGTCTGATCTGCCTACCTCCCACCACATCACTCTCATGCTGCCTCACTCCTTAATGGGGCAGATTCCATTGCAGGTGACACAAACCAGATGGCCATATGGAAGTGTCTCGCACTGCCGGCCCATGAGTCTTGCCTGCAGGGTCCAGTTTCTGTGCAGCTAACTTTGGCCCTGCAGAATGTTTTCATTTTGGTAAAAATGGCCAATAAGAACAGTGGATCTCAGTTCAGTGAACAAGAAGTGAATAATCTGGTAAGTTATTATCAATCAGAAACCATCTTATGGTTGATCAGCTTCCTCACTTCATTGATTGTTCTGTCACCAGCTTCACTTCTCTTTGATCTTTCAGATGCACCTGGATGCAGGTGTACCTTGTATCCAGAAGTGCCTTGTAGTCAGGAAATAATGGTACATGCATTTGTTTTCACTTCCAGATGCTCCTGGATGCAGGTGTGCCTTATATCCGAAAGCACCTTGTAGTTGGGAAAGAAAGGTACATGAGTTTGCTTTTGCTTCCAAGGAAATAATGGTACGTGTATTTGTTTTCACTTCCAGACGCTCCTGGATGCAGTACCTGGAGAACAAGGTGGTGCCGGTGCTGGCAGGCGCCATCGCCTACCTGGACACCAACAACAACCTGGACCTTCTCTACAGCCCCGAGACTGATGCCCACCTCTCTTCCATGCCCCAGTGGGCACGCCAGGTGTGGCTGGAGGTGCTGCAGAGTGTGTGTCAACTCAACTACAAACACCTGCGCTCTGTGTCCGACAAGGACGAGCTGGATGAGTTCACCGTTCACCACACTGGGGCCGGTGCTAACCCTTTCTCTGCTCGCCTCCCTTTCTCCTGGCTCCTGTGGGAGCTGGTTGACAGCGCCATCTTGGGGGCCAAAAGCACTGAGGGTAGGCTGTGGTTTCCTTTCAACTGCAGTGATTTGGGATATCTTACTGGCTCAGTCATTATCTATGTTATCTATGAATGTTGTCATGAGTGATTTATGGATGCATATACTTTTCAGAGTGTGTTGTGGAAATGGTTAAATCTCCATGCACTTGGTGCGGAGAGTGTAAGGGAAACAGGAATGGAACTATCATGAGGGAGAAGGAGTCTTGGTAATTTGTACAAGGACATAAAATGTGGCTATGTCCATGACAGTTGACAAAGACAACAAAAGCGGTGTATTGTTGTTGACATGTGATATCTCTTGCCATCAGTGCATACATGCTGTTATACTCTGAAGGTTTTGTAGGGAATCCACCATTCTTTCGCTCCATTGCAACACTTTAGCTTGTTAGCAAGATGCAGCAGACTATTTGCGCAGAACACTGTTTGTGACATTCTGATTGGCTGAAAGTGCTCAGGTGATTGGCAGCCAGAATCCCCTTGTGTTGCCAGGTGATTTGCTGGACGTGGCTGGGGGCGTGGTGGAGCAGTCCCCACTGGGGAGGTGTGTGCAGAGGGTGCTGGCCGACTCGGAGGACAACCTGCAGGACCTGTTCCACCTGTACATCTCTGACCTGCTCTACTTCACCTTCCCCCTCAAGCCACCAGAACACCAGGTGAGAGGCTGTGCCTGATAATAATAATAGATAACTTTTGTATAGCGCTATTTTCTGGTGTACACAAACTCCCTGCGCTTTACAACATTCTCCAACGTTTTCTAAGTTTCACAAACATAATACATATAATTATGACAACTACAAGTATAATATACACACACCAAAGTGCATGTGCCATAGAAAGCAGCAATATATAAAGAAAAAGAATCATATTACTACCACCCTTAATCCATCCCCACTAGTCCCCACCCCGCCCCCAACTGACACACACACACACACACACACACACACATGAATATGAAACAGGTAGCGGTTAGCATGTACAAATCAATCAGAAGTCTTGGTGGAAGAAATACGTTTTTAGGTTAGCTTTGAAAGTTGGGAGGCAGGGAGAGGCTCTCAGGTTGGCCGGCAGCGAGTTCCAGACAGTCGGAGCAGTGTAACCAAAAGAGTGTTCACCGAAGGTTTTCAAGTTTGTTTTTGGAATTTTGAGCAGTCTTTCTGTCGAAGAATGAGGGGAGCGCAATGGTTGATATGTGCAGAGAGAAGAAGACAGGTATGGCAGAAGAGTGCCGTCAAAGTGCCGGAAAATGAGAGCGTTGCGAGCTTGTACTGAATGCGATATTTTACTGGGAGCCAGTGGAGTTCTTTCAAAAGCAGTGTGACATGATCATGCTTCGATTTTTTCAAGATGAGCTGTGCGGCGTTGTTCTAGATCTTTTGTATGCGTGCGATTTGTTCATCGGCTACACCTGCGAAAGTAGCATTGCAGTAGTCCAATCTTGACGTGATCATAGACGCAACAAGCTTTTCTGTGGAAGTGTTAGACAGGAACAGACGGATAGAGGCAATTCTCCTGAGTGCAAGAAATGTGTTGTTTCATTGACAGTGTCTGGTCAAGATACACTCCAAGGTACGTAACGGCGGTCTGAAAAGGAATGCAACTTCCATCTATATCTGCAGACTTGCAGCCGACCGAACTGATACGTACTGATGAACCTACAAGCATCATCTCAGTTTTTCTGTGTTCAGCTTCAGTTTGTTGCTTTGCATCCATGACAAAGTATCGCTTATACAGGATTGAATGTTGGACTGAGCAGAAGTGAAATCGCAAGGTGATGCAGTGTCAGAGATTTCTGTGTCATCAGCATACTTGTGATAGTCACAGCTGTGACATGCTATGACATCAGACAGGTGTTGTGAATACAGGGTGAATAGTACAGGTCCGAAGACTGATCCCTGAGGAACACCAAAGACAAGGGGTATTGGTGTGGACATCAAACCATCAACCACAACAGACTGCGTCATATCACTTAGGTATGACTCAAACCAAGACCGCGCTACTCCCGAGATTCCAAAAGTGCTCTCAAGTAGTCTTAATAGGATGGTTTTGGTATATTGCCTACACCAGAACACCAGGTGAGAGGCTGTGCCAGATGGTTTTGGTATAATGCCTACATCACACCAGGTGAGAGGCTGTGCCAGATGGTTTGGGTATAATGCCTACACCACACCAGGTGAGAGGCTGTGCCAGATGGTTTTGGTAGAATGCCTACACCAGAACACCAGGTGAGAGGCTGTGCTGGATGGTTTGGATAAAGGTAATGCCTACACAAGAACACCAGGTGAGAGGCTGTGCCAGGTGGTCTTGGTAAAAGTGAGCGCTATATTTAATGATGGTAATGCCTGTGCCAGAACACCAGGTGAGAGGCTGTGCTATATAGTTTTGTGTGCTTGTGAAATTAATTAAGTGAAGTATTTGTAAGGTGCAAAATCTTGTCCATAAACTATTCTAAGCATGCACGCACTCACACACACACATGCGCGTGCGCATGCAGTGGCACACATGAGCATACTGGCTATACAAAGCTTAGTTTACACAACTTAAAACAAGCAGCAAACAGAGACTTGAGACGGATGAAGACTGCAGCATGGAATAAAAAACATGGCAGGTTTCTAGTTTTGGGAAACTAAGTGTTTCAAGGTTTGACTTAAATGAGTAATGAAGTGCATGAGGAGAGGGGATATCTCAGCTGGTAGAATTATGGACTGACAAGCAGGTGCAATACTGATGCAGGTTTGCTTCCACAATGTGACCAGGGATTTTTCTTCCAGTCAGCTTTCAATGGACACTCAGTTCATACAACCCACATATTCAATGGCGTGCATTGACATGTGTACCCACTTTAAAAATCCCAGACACTGGGAACCATACCATTGTTTGGACACATGAAAATACTGCACACATTGGCAGAAATGGGTAACACTGCTGTTGTGGCTGCTGTAGCCTCTGCAAAACAGCTGGCTCAAGGGGTGCAGTTGCAAACAGATTATTATGGACTAGATTGTGATCTTCATTGTGTGTGGGTGTGTAGAGAAATGTGTGGGGCACTGGTATACCAATGCTGTTATACCCATGACCCCCTGTCCACAACTGTCTGTTATACCCATGACCCCCTGTCCACAGCTGTCTGTTATACCCATGGTCACCTGTCCACAGCTGTCTGTTATACCAATGACCCCTGTCCACAGCTGTCTGTTATACCAATGACCCGCTGTCCACAGCTGTCTGTCATACCAGTGACCCCCTGTCCACAGCTGTCTGTTATACCAATGACCCCTGTCCACAGCTGTGTTATACCAATGACCCTCTGTCCACAGCTGTCTGTTATACCCATGATCACCTGTCCACAGCTGTCTGTTATACCAGTGACCCCCTGTCCACAGCTGTCTGTTATACCCATGATCACCTGTCCACAGCTGTCTGTTATACCAGTGACCCCCTGTCCGCAGCTGTCTGTTATACCCATGATCACCTGTCCACAGCCATTATACCAGTGACCCCCTGTCCACAGCTGTCTGTTATACCAGTGACCGCCAGTCCACAGCTGTCTGTTATACGAATGATCACCTGACCACAGCTGCTGTGTGGGTGTATGGAGAGGGGTGTGGGACACTGCTTCAGTGCTGTCTGTTATATCAGTGACTCCCTGTCCACAGCTGTCTATTATACCAATGACCCCCTGTCCACAACTGTCTGTTATACCAGTGACCCGCTGTCCATAGCTGTCTGTTATACCAGTGACCCACTGTCCATACCTGTTATACCAATGACCCCTGTCACAGTTGTCATATCAATGACCCCCTGTCCACAGTTGCTATGTGGGTGTATGGAGAGAGGTGTGGGACAGTGCTGTCTGTTTACCAGTGATCACCTGTCCACAGCTGCTGTGTGGGTGTATGGAGAGAGGTGTGGGACAGTGCTGTCTGTTTACCAGTGATCACCTGTCCACAGCTGCTGTGTGGGTGTATGGAGAAAGGTGTGGGACAGTGCTGTCTGTTTACCAGTGATCACCTGTCCACAGCTGCTGTGTGGGTGTATGGAGAAAGGTGTGGGACAGTGCTGTCTGTTTACCAGTGATCACCTGTCCACAGCTGGCGTGTGGGTGTATGGAGAAAGGTGTGGGACAGTGCTGTCTGTTTACCAGTGATCACCTGTCCACAGCTGCTGTGTGGGTGTATGGAGAAAGGTCTGCAGCAGCTCCGCATCAGCCTGGTTTCACTGGAAGTGGGTCGCGGTCTGGTGGCGCTGCACATGCTGGTGGAGCAGATGCGACCTCGCCTTCAGGCCATCCTGGACATGGCCAACGTGCGGCCTGGCGCTGCACAAGCCCTGAGGGCTGGAGCGACTGGGCCCAGCTCAGAGCTGCTGGATACACCAGATGAAATGGTATTCTGCTGCAGTCCACAGCAAAAATCACCCTACAATTTCACCCAGGGGTGCATGGTCTTAGAAAAGAAGTGGCTTTTAATAAAATGTTCATTGTGATGACAGTAAGAAAACACAAAACTCATTGTGATGGCAGTAAAAAAACACAAAACCCATTGTGATGGCAGGAAGATGATAGGGTTCATTTCTGTTGGCAGTATTGAATGTTTATTTTGTTGGCAGTATGCAACCGGTTGACTGGGCGTAAAACACCAACTTACTTACTGGCAGTATGCAAACAATGTTTATTTTGTTGGCAGTATGCAAA
The DNA here is from genome assembly GCA_018857735.1 of Alviniconcha marisindica. NCBI lineage: Eukaryota > Metazoa > Mollusca > Gastropoda > Provannidae > Alviniconcha > Alviniconcha marisindica. The sequence continues at coordinate 64,751 of JABMCL010002554.1, forward strand.
CAATGTTTATTTTGTTGTCAGTATGAAGACACTGTTTTGTTGGAAGTATGCAGACAATGTTTATTTTGTTGTCAGTATGAAGACAATGTTTATTTTGTTGTCAGTATGAAGACAATGTTTGTTGGAAGTATGAAGACAATGTTTTTTTGTTGTAAGTATGAAGACAATGTTTATTTTGTTGGCGGAATGAAGAGGTGGATTTCAGAGGCAGTGAATTAGTAACATCAGTCAACCACATAAAGTATTTTAGGAAAAGAATGGCCAACACTGACTTTTCTTCAGAGACTATTTAAGAGAGATTTTTGAGGATTTCACTTCATATTAGCATTCACTGACTTTTACATTTCACTCAAGTTTTAATGACCTTGCCCCATTTATTTTGACTGGAGAAGGTGTTTTTTGTTGTTTTTAGTTGGGGGGGTGGGGGGGGGGGGGGTGAATAAGAGTTAATTTTGCAGTTTTTAGTGTGTGATTACTCAACAGTTTATCTTTTTGTGTGTGTATTGTGTGCATGTTGTGTATGGTGTGTGTGTATGTTGTTGTTGTATGCCTGTGTGTGTGTGCATACATGCCTTTGTGTGTGGGTGTGTGCATGCATGTGTGAACAGACAGAGGACATTGCTGTGCTGAGGCTTCTGTTGGAAGAGCTGCAGCCACGCCCGAGTCAGTTAGACAATGAGGACAGCTGCCTGGAGTGGGCCGCCCAGTACAGCACCATTGCTCCTGTGGTGCTGCGCATTTTGAGCGACAGTGAACTGGCGGAAGAGGAAGAGGGGGAGGAAGTGATGGCGGTGGTGGCCACTCTTCCCTATGGAGACAAGTGCAGGCAGCAGTTGGTGGCCATCAGGTGGGTTGGGATGCTGCCGCCTTCCCAGGCCACAGGGCCGCTGAGGCTGGTGTTAGTGTTATACCCACTTGTGGCCTGTTGCAGTGATGTGAGCAGAGGGATTGTTGTAGAGTATACCCCTGTGTGGCCTGTTTCAGTGCTGGGATTGCTCTAGGGGTTGGTGTTGGTTTTATACCCATGTGTGGCCTTTTTGTTTTAGTGATGTGAGCAGAGGGGTTGCTGTTCTCCCTCAATGCTAGTCTTGTTCATCACCAGTGAAATGTGGTTGCTGTTCAGTTAGTTTATTAATGTTTTAGTCTTGGTATTGCTGTTTTGTTTATATCTTTGTAGTTTCTCTATGCATGTGTGTTTTGTTTCCAAGAGAAAAATGCAAAGCAAGGTTGTTTGATGATTAAAATGGGCCTTTTGATTTGTACAGGACAAAACTGAAATTGTTGGGCATATCTTGCCTTTTTCCAGTAAGAAACAATCATAAAGACAAGGTCATTCTACATGAAAATGCTAAAATAAATAAACAAGAAGCAACATCTGCATGTGAGTAACAGAACACCTTAGGATAAGTTTCTACACCTTATTATCAACAGCCTCTTTGGGCAGGTGGTTGCCTGAAACAAACAGGATATGTCAAACATTTGTACACTGCTAAATGAAAAGATTTCTCTCTCATCTCAGTCTGACCAGCAGGCAGGAAATAATGCACTTGCAGCAGTTTAAAATGTATAAATGCCTGTTACTGGTTGACCTCATGGTGTACTTTGGCTGTCTGGGTTTGCCTGTGCAGGTGCCTATGGACTCGTGTTACCACCCTGAAGCTCTTCCTTGACTTCACGGGACCGCTGAGACAGGGGCCTGAAAAGCTTCGCAAAGCACTGAATGGTGTCAAGTTCAAACTGTTGAACAAGGTAGAATCACCGTTTCAGCAGTACTTTCAGTCAGCCTTCTGCACAGCTCATCTTTATGTGGGGAAGAAATTTTATGTAGGACATCGATTTTAGAGTAATAGAAGTTCACTCGTGAGAGTGGAATTTGTTGTAGGACATCAATTTTAGGATAATGGAAGTCCACTCGTGAGAGCGGAATTTGTTGCATTGTCAGTATGCTTGAGTTGACCAGTGCATCAGTCTCCAAGGTTAGTGTTCTCATCTGAGGCTCCCTCTTGTAGCCAATTTGCCACTCAAGGCTGGCAAGCACCTGTGGGGGTGGGGGTGGTGTCTGTGAGGTGCCCTTCCCTGTGGGAAGGACTTTTTAGGCAGTCCTTACTCGCCTAATAAACTTAGTCTTCTGTCTGGTGTTCTTCTACTATCATGTGTTTTTCTGTCCTGTGTTCTTCTTCTGTCCTGTGTTCTTCTTCAATCCTATGTTCTTCTACTGTCCTATGTTTTTCTGTCCTGTGTTCTTCTTCTATCCTGTATTCTACTATCCTATGTTCTTCTGTCCTGTGTTCTTCTTCTATCCTGTATTCTTCTACTATTCTATGTTCTGTCCTGTGTTCATCTTCTGTCCTGTATTCTTCTACTATCCTATGTTCTTCTGTCCTGTGTTCTTCTTCTATCCTGTATTCTTCTACTATTCTATGTTCTTCTGTCCTGTGTTCGTCTTCTGTCCAGTATTCTTCTGTCGTGTGTTCTTCTTCTGTCCTGTGCACCCCTGTTCTGTGTTCTTCTTCGGTCCTGTGTTCTTCTGTCATGTGTTCTTCTGTCCTGTGTTCTTTTGTCTCATGTTCTTCTTATGTCCGGTGTTCTTCTGTCCTGTGTCATACACATTTCCAAACTAGGAGTGTACATACTTTATTTCATAAACTGTTTTTGGCAGTATGATAGGCAAAGACCGACATTGACTGCTTGTAATATGCAAGTGATGTTAAACTTGTTGAGGTGTCTCCTTGTATCTAAAAGCCACTGTATTAACAGAAGGATTTATGTCAGAGATGAGAAAGATTTTGGGGTGGAAGTATGAACTCAGGCAGCTGGTCGCGGTCATGTGTCCACACTTTCCAAGATCGCCAGTCTCACCCATCCACTTCTTTTCATCTTTTTATTCAACCAAACCAGCAGCCGGTTCAGTGTTGACATTTTCCCCTTTGTGTCATATAAGTCAGTTTGATACTTTTTCACTTGCTATGACCTTTATTAAGTTATATATGCAATAGCCTCCAAAACATTGCTTTCATGTGCCAAAGGAGATAAGACTGTCAATATCTCAAGAAAGACATTTCTGTATCTACATTATGTATAATGATAAATTTGTATGCTCAGAAAACTTGCACTTTAAATTTAAAAATAAAAACACGGATGATTAAACTGTCGAGATACATGACCTAGAGCAGCAGTTTAATTACTGTTCAGTTCAGTTCAAGATGGTATCTGTGCACTTGGAAAAGCCCATATGGGCTCCACCCTGTCTCTCAGAAGTTCCCCCAACATTGTCTTTGAAACAATTCCTACAGTTCTAGTTTAAATACTGTGTTATTCCTGAATGTTTGTGATGTAAAAGAAATGCAGGTGTGTGAATTACTGACTGACATAAATGAACCAATTATCATCTCAGTTTGTTACTGAGATAGTCTTTGCACATGTTTGACTTGCACATGTTTGACTTCCTCCTTCAGACCTATGTGGTAATTAAGTGGGGATATTTCAGTGGTTAGAGCATCAGCTGACTCATATTTCAGTATCCATTCCACCCCTGAGTTATTGCAATAGCACGTAAAAAGTCTGGGTCATTCTGCTAAAAGTGCAGTGGCTGGTTACAGCTAAACATGCATGCACCCTTCGTATATGGCTTTGCATGAAGTAACATGGTGCATGGTTGTATGGTGTACAGTTTCAAGTGGCACCAGCCATGTAAGAACCAGACAGCACTGCAACTACACCCCTTGGGTGGATATTCAAAGCATGCTGTAAAAAGCTACATCCATTCGAGTCACAAGAGAACAGTGAGTCTGCTTCTGATGAGCAGCAGAGAATAGCGCTTTATGAAAGCGATCAACAACAGCAGCTCTGTGTTTCAAACATTGCTTTGTTTCCTACCATCAGCTGCTGCAGGATGAGGATGTGAACATGAAGCAAGAGAAAAGTCTGCAGCAGGTGGACAAGTTCCTCAAACATGCCAACGGCTTCATGATCAAGGGACTTCTTGGGTAGGTGACATCTTCACAGCAAGCTACGTTTGCATGTGAACCCATTTTATATTTTTACAGAGACTGCATGTGTGGGCAGGTGTACAGTTGTGTGTGTGCGTGGTGACCACAGTCGGATTTGATTTGATTCTGAAATATACAAAACATTTTTAATAATTATTTTATCATTTCAACCTCCATGTGGTTGGTGTGAGTTGCTGCCCTATTCTGCCATAATGCAGACAAGAAATTGGATGATTGAGCTTCATGATGGCATCAGGAGGATGGTTGGCTTCACTATTACTGTAGTCATTAGTTCATGCTCTGAGTTGACTGTTAGCTTAAGGGAACACATGTTTCATGTTGGCAAGGTTCTGTACCTGTTGTTATCTTCTACTTATCCACTTTCAAATCTCTTAAATCTCACTGCTCTAAGCAATAACACCAGTTGACATTACTGCTAAATACTGAAGCCAGATTTCGGGGGGGGGGGGGGGGGGGGGGGGGGGATGGAATTTTCTTTTATGGATGAATACAATTGTTGTAAAAAGTAGTTTTGCTCCAATGTATTTGTATTTTGAATGTAAGCACCTTGTGATTGTTGAGGGAAGGCGCAAATAAACATTCATTCTTACTATGATTTTCAGCAAGGTTGGCCAGTGCTCTTACTGTGAGCTGAAGTTGGAGTCAGCACCCGTAGAGCTTCTCTGCAAACACCAGCTGTGCAAGAGCTGCTATATGGACGCCTGCTATGGTAACCAGGCCGATGCCAGGTGTCCCCAGTGTCAGGCACCTGTGCCATGCGGCTTTGACCCCAGCTCCACGCAGAGTCACAACAGGTACTGCGTGCTGTTTTTGATACAAGCATCAAAAGGGGCTGAAGTTACAGAATCCAGTGTGAATTAAGCCGTGCCAAACCTCTAAGTTGGCTGATGCATTTGACTGTACAATAAAGTTGGTTAAATGTAACTTAGATTTTTAACTTGAACTTTGTTTCCTTGAAAGCTTTTTGGGGGTAAAGGCTCCGCTATTGTTTAGAGGATGTAGCTAACAGATTATGCACACACATTTGATTTCTTTTTTTTTAAAGAGAAGCGGCGGAGTTGCTGGGTCGGTACCAGCGGCAGGTGAGCGGGTTCCTGATGGCGGTGGTGTCCCAGCTGTGTTTTGCCGGCAGGGAACCCCCGGAACACAATGCCATCAAGCACATCTTCGGCTACATCACCCGCAGGTGAGATGAGGCTAGAAGCAGAAAGATTCCCACTGTCCCAGCTCTGGTCTTGGTACCCCTGCAGTGATGGCAGTGGCTGTGCATGTCTGCTTCTTGATGGGATGAATAACATTTGATTAAGCAGTGGAAAGAATGGGCGCTGATACATAAGTCGTACCAGTGTGCTGTTTCTTTTGTCATGAGCATTACAAACTGGATTCAGTTGCCATTTCAGGTATGTAAAGAAAACTATTTTATTCATGTAGTGCTGTATAAGTATATATTACAAATTCCAAATAAAAGAATATGGTGGACATTCAGTGCCATCATTTTCATAAGGGGGCATACTGTATGGTAGCTCATGAATAGAGCAGAAGGAAGCAACAAATTCTTAAATAATAGTAATAGGGAATGTACAAAGCAATTTCAGCAACTAAAAATGCTTTACAACTTAATTACAGAAAAACATACAACACATAGCTACTCACACAAAATGGCATAAAAATGCATTACTAAACATGTTTATTTATACAAAGCATGAGGTCATGAAACATGAGGTTGAATTGTTTAGTAAATATTGGTGCATGTGGGCATGCCAGAAGCTGATAATCTGCATATTGAGTTTGGTTTTAGCATCTGAATACCAGAAGCTGATAATCTGGCAAATTGAGTTGGGTTTTAGTATCTAAAACCAGAAGCTGATAATCTGGCAAATTGAGTTGAATTTCAGCATCTAAATACCAGAAGCTGATAATCTGGCAAATAGACCCCTTTCGTTTAGTTTTCTGTCGCACAGTGACAACCAATCAGAGTCGGCTACAAAGTTCTACAACTCCTTCAAAGCAGATGTAGGGGGAACATGCTGACACTGACTTAGAGCGTATCGAGATTTGACCGGGCTGAATCATTTGGGATGCCCGCAGACTTCGTAAAATTTCCAGTTAATTCAATCCATTGACTGAGAAAGAAGCTCCGGCACCTGGCTGGCCGTTGTTGTTATTATTATTTTATTTTATTTTCCTTTGCGGTGAGCCGGTAGGGTGGGGCAGGGGGTGGGGGCATTTAGTGTACACCAGCACAAGTGCATGCGATCCGCCTAGGTGTGTGTGGGGGGGGGTTGGTGTGCATGCATGTATGTGTGTGTGGGTGCGTGCATGGAAACCTGTGAACATGTGTGTGTGTGTGTGTGCCGTGTGTGTGTGTCCATCAGTGCAAGTGTGTGTGCGCGCGTGCAGGCGACTATGGGTGCGGGGTGTTTGTGTTTCAGTGTGCGTCAGTTTCACTTTGTTTTGTATAAGTATGTGTAGTGATGTATTATTATGCTATTGCTTTTGTGTGTGAGTATTTATACATTCTATACTTTAATTAAATGACAAAGCTCTTTGAGTCACTCAACTCACATCCATTATTTATATGCTGCAGGCTATAGTCTTTTGACTGTTGTGGTTTGATGGTGTGTTTACCATTAGGTTTGTTGGTAGTCCGCTGTTTCTATTTGTCAGGTCAAGCTAAGTATTTCTTCAAGTTATTCCATTTAAAGGAACGAGCAAACCAAACAAAGCAACAACAACAAAACAAGAACATATTAAATAACAATTTTAAAAAAATTAAAAGAAGAAAAAAAGAAAGAAAATGACCATGTATAAATGATTCAAAATTTAAGAGAGCGCATCAACAGACAGGCAATACTGATATGATAAACATTATTAGATAGAATAATATTGGTTACAGAAATGCGCTGTAAAATAAACAGTAGCTCACACAAATATGAGTAATAGGCTATATACTTGGCACAAGTATAATCACTATTCTCATCCTGTCTGCCTTCACATCCACACCCATACACCATATCACCGCCTCCCACACATCCACACGCACACATACATACACCCACCCTTGTATCTCAGTCTCTCTCTCTCTCTCATACACTGACACACACACGTGTGTGCGCACACACGCACGCACACACACTATCGCGTGTGCACACACGCTATCGCATGTGCACACACGCACACAAATAACTGACCAAGCTGGGTAGCCTCATAAATTATTCCTAAAACAGGATGAAAATCATGAAATTAGTGAAAGCTGTTACAGAGAGAGAGAGAGAGACACAGAGAGAGAATTAGCCTAAACAATTATAGTAAAATTTAAGGTAAGAGATCAGAAATTAAAGGTGTAAACACAGCAACACACTCGCCCTCACATGCACACTACACTAGTGACACGTCCTGCAGGCAAAACAGCCTAATTAATGCAGTTACTCCCCTGCCTCCCTCATGCACACACATTCACTCATTCTAACAACAATGGTATATACTGTAGTAATTAAGTGCACAGCTGGTACACTTGAATAAGATGGAGAAAAAATAAATGTAAAAAAACAAAAACTTCATTCTCAACAGACTGGGCCAGGGATCATTCTCAAGTCAGCGCCTCGGAATACGATACTTTGCCTTTTTACTGAAACTAAATGACAGACGTTCCGCATGATTCCTGGCTTTTATTTGACCAGTGGTGGAGTGAATTACACGGCAGTGATCTTTCCGCCCATCTTGTTGCCGTGAAATGTGAGGTTTTCACTACTACTAGTACTAGGGAAATACAGCTATGCGCTCGGTCAGCAACCAAGCTGACGTGTTCCCCACTACTTCCAGCAGATTTCACACGCCAGTCCATTGTGCATGCGCGAAAGTCTAAGTGAAAGGGGTCTATTGAGTTGGGTTTCAGCATCTAAATACCAGAAGCTGATAATGTGACAAATTGAGGTGGGTTTCAGCAAATATCAGAAATGATAATCTGGCAAAGTGAGCTGGGTTTCTGTATCTAAATACCAAAAGATGATAATCTGGCAAATTGAGTTTGGTTGGAGCATTTAAATACTGGAAGCTGATAATGTGGCAAATTGAGTTGGGTTTCATTGTCTAAGTACCAGAAGTAAAACTGATCTACACACACTCACAAAAAGTTGCACAACCAACTCACGGGGAAATGACAATTAGGCAAAAGTATTAACCAAAGAGCTAGAATTGCATAATTTTGTGCCTTGCGGACATTACTATGTCTTTTCTTTCTTCTTTTTCTTCTTCTTCCGATAATATCCAAGATCAGTGTCTGATCATTACTGATATTTATGGTGTGCGAGAAAAAGGGTGTGTGGCTGGTGCAGAAAATTTGGGGGGGGCCTGTGGCTGTGAAAAGTATGAGACATTGAACCTGCTTGTGGGTGTGTTGATGTGCAGGTCAAAAGGCAGGACCTTGCTGCAGACGAAGCATATGACAGTTCACGATGACCTGATTGACCCCACACCTGTCCTCCGGTCCTTCCTGCTCCGACTACTGCTCAAACACAGGTGAGAGGTGTGATCAGACAGTGTTGTGTTTGTCATATTGTTATCAGTGTGTAAAAAATAGGCAGAGTTTTGTATAGGCACATGTGTCAACACTGCCTTGTCTCTGTACATGTGTCTGCTTAGGGATATATGTATCCCTGCTTAGAGGTATATGTGTCATGTCTTTCTTTCTATACATCGCTTCCCTCAGTGTTACTGCATAAGGCCTGATAGTTTGAGGGGATTGATGCTCATTTCATGAGTGGTAATGCAGGATCGGTATGCCATGAGGGTGTATTTCTGCAAGATAAGACTTCACCTTTTGTAATTTTGTACATTTTTGTTGTTGTTTGCTTTGTTTTATAAAAATACAGTTCAGACGTGAAAGCAGTTTTTTTTTAATGTTTGGAATTGATTAGGTTTTTTCCTTCATGCTGTCTGGGTATTTATTAGCACAGATACTCACGATGGTGGTGGCAGTTTTTTAACAGAAGAAGAGGAAAGAAAAAAAAGACAGCCAGCAATGATGAGGGATATGATGATCATTATCAGTGACTACATGTGCCTCACCCTGCTGTTGCAGTTAATCCTCATAGGCTACGGGTAACAAGGTTTACTCATGAGTGTCAGTAATGTGTAATGCTTTATTCTAGTGCTGTACTTCTCAACCCTTTTCCATGGCTGTATTTTCAGTGAGAGAGAGGTGTACCAGTACCTGGATGAGTTTTTGAGGAACGCCCAGCTGGTGGTAGATCAGGAGATGGCTGCAATGGCCGCTGAGCAGCCTGGGACGCCAACACTGCTTGAGTTCAGCCTGCTCATCATTCATTGCATCGAGGTGTGTGTTCTGTTGGGGAAAGGGAGGTGGGCTGGGTGGGAGGGATTGAGGTGTGTGTTCTGTTGGGCAACAGGAGTAGTGAGGGGGGCCAGATGCATCGCCCTGCCCTGCCCTCTCTCTCGCTTGGGATTCCCACCCCCCCACCCCCCCAACCCCCAGCTCCATATTCCATCTCTCCCTATCCCTCCTCCCTCTCATGGATTTCCCCCCTCCCTCCTTTACTGCATGTTTCCATCCTCCCCCCTTGATTGCATGTTCCACCCCTCCCTGATCCCCCTTCTAAACTGAAGGTTACTGCCTTACTTGCACAGGATCTTCACCACGAGCAGGATGCCTTGACCTGTGCTAACCTCAGCAGAGAGGAACGACTGCTGTCACTGGCTGACATGCTGCATGACCAGATCCACAGCCTGAGCGCTCTGCCTGGGGATCTCACCACCCTCTACTCCCTGGGACGTCTGCGCTATGCTCTGGATGCCTGCGCACACATTCTGCACAACACTTTTGTCACTCCAGGAGGTTCGCCTGTCATCAGCGAAGAGTTGGAGGACTTGCTGTCTGAGCTTCAGTTTGCTTGTCAGAATGACACAACAGACTGGCCAAGGTATGCTGCCTCAAACTCCCAGGATGTGAGGGTCCTGTGATAGTGACTCAATCCCCATCATTGTATTTGTTTCTTGTTTGTGTGCTGCACTTGCAGAGGTCCCTTCTGTTGAGAACCCAGAACTGACAGATGTTCTCCCTTTAAAGCCTGGAGTATGTCAGAATATAACCATGCATGTTTGACCCATTGCCAGAAGTTTCTTCCTTGGCCTAACTTTTACCATCCTGGTCCACTGTATTTTTTGCCGCAGGAACTTCCACTGCTTGCATTTTGTACCTTAGGAAGTTCTGCTGTATGTGTTTTGTGCCTCAGGAAGTTCTACTGTATGTGTTTTGTGCCTCAGGAAGTGCTACTGTGTATATTTTGTGCCTCAGGAAGTTTTAATGTATGTGTTTTTTGCCTCTGGAAGTTCTAATGTATAACTTAGAGGCACAATGCAGGAAGTTCTGCTGTATGTGTTTTGTGCCTCAGGAAGTTATACTGTATGTGTTTTGTGCCCCAGGACCCACTGTATGTTTTGTGCTTCAGGAAGTTCCACTGTATGTGTTTTGTGCCCAGGAAGTTATACTGTATGTGTTTTGTGCCCCAGGACCCACTGTATGTTTTGTGCTTCAGGAAGTTCCACTGTATGTGTTTTGTGCCCAGGAAGTTCCACTGTATGTGTTTTGTGCCCAGGAAGTTATACTGTATGTGTTTTGTGCCCCAGGACCCACTGTGTGTTTTGTGCTTCAGGAAGTTCCACTGTATGTGTTTTGTGCCCAGGAAGTTGCACTGTATGTGTTTTGTGCCCAGGAAGTTGCACTGTATGTGTTTTGTGCCCAGGAAGTTCCACTGTATGTGTTTTGTGCCCAGGAAGTTATACTGCATTTTCTGCCTCAGCTCAGGAAATTCACTGTACATAAGGTGTGTGTTGTGCCTAACGAAGTTAAATGTCCACATGTGTACAATATGCATATTGTGCATCCATAAGTTTTCTGTCAATGTATGTATGTGTTTTATGCCACAGGAAGTTCAATCATTTTGTGTATGTAACTGTTTGATTGCCCTCTCAAAGTCAAAGAGGCCAGTCATTGAAAGGTTCTTCTTTGCCACAACAAGTCGATGCTGTACTAAAGGTAGATATTCTTAGAGCCCTTTATTCACGGGTCTTATTTGCCATCCAAAGGATGAAATGGAAATTACTCACATCTCCCAAGAGTGTCTGTGCAGTTTCTGCAAGAACGCTGGGTCTTGTGCCCGCCTGACACAGAGTTACACAAACACACTTCTGTACACTTGTGTGAGCTTGAGTTGCCCACCGACAGAGCAGATGGCTCCACAATGCCAGCTGACTCCACGCTCTTCACAATTCCCTCAAATTTGGCATATGATGTGCTGTGTGTTGGACAACACATGAACGCCATATTTCCAGTCAGCCACGTTCTCACTCCCCCAACGGTATATCGTTAGTGGTCATCTTTTCTTCATTTCATGCTTACATCATCACAGACTCACGTCATTACAGACTTATGTCATTGTTAAATCACAGCATATACTGACTACCACATGTACGGTGAGTGTCTTGGGGCATAGAAAGTTGTGTTATGCCTCCAGAAGCTCACTACATGTGTTTTATGTGGCAGGAAGTTTGTGATCAGGCAGCTATGTCGGGAGTATGGCATTCAGGCCTACATGACACTGGCCAAGATTGCAAAGCAGCAACGTCTGCTGGACTGGATCATAGTCCAGGAACCTGCAAAGAAGGTATGCCGTGCATGCAGGAATTTACTCAAGGGATTACATGTTATGCTGGCCGCCTTATTTTCAACATAGTGTTCAGTTCAGATCATCTTTGCAGCATCTCTGCAGTGGGTACAGTTGATTCAGAAATGAAGTCTCTGCTGATACACAGAAATATCCATGCTTCTCTCATTGAAGTCTGGAGTAGGTCAGGGTATATATATTTACAAGCTTCACATGTGACCACAGAATGTTCCTTTTTAACTTCAGCATTCTGGGTTCTTCCACTTAAGTTGTTTTGTATATTCTTAAAATTTAAAATGATGTGTATCATGAAAATTGAAGCATGTTTACTTGTGGTTTGATAGATTTTATTTCACCCAGATGGTGGTGTGCATTGACTTCTACTTTGAAATCCTGTGTTTGTAGTTTGGTGTTTGAGGTGTCCATCAAGCACTTTGTGTGCTCTGACCTCTACTTTGAAATTCCATGTTGCTGGTTTTGAGGGTGGAGGGTAGAGTACATGTTTAACAGGAGTTGGGTGTGCATGCAGTGACCTCTGTTTTGAAATCCTGTGTCTTTTTTGAAAGTTTAGGTGTCTGATAGACATTTTGCATGCACTGATCTCTATTTTGAAATCCTAGCTGTGTCAGTTTTGAAAGTTTAGGTGTCTGACGGACATTTTGCATACACTGATCTCTATTTTGAAATCCTGTGTGTCAGTTTTGAAGGTTTAGGTGTCTGATGGACATTTTGCATACACTGATCTCTTGAAATCCTGTGTCTGTCTGTCTGAAGGTGGAAGAGGTGTCTGACAGACATTTGTATGCACTCATTTCTATTTTAAATCCTGTGTGTCTGAAAGTGGAAGAGGTGTCTGACAGACATTTGTATGCACTCATTTCTATTTTAAATCCTGTGTGTCTGAAAGTGGAAGAGGTGTCTGACAGACATTTGTATGCACTCATTTCTATTTTAAATCCTGTGTGTCTGAAAGTGGAAGAGGTGTCTGACAGACATTTGTATGCACTCATTTCTATTTTAAATCCTGTGTTTCTGTCTGAAAGTGGAAGAGGTGTCTGACAGACATTTGTATGCACTCATTTCTATTTTAAATCCTGTGTTTCTGTCTGAAAGTGGAAGAGGTGTCTGACAGACATTTGGATGCACTCATTTCTATTTTAAATCCTGTGTTTCTGTCTGAAAGTGGAAGAGGTGTCTGACAGACATTTGTATGCACTCATTTCTATTTTGAATCCTGTGTTTCTGTCTGAAGGTGGAAGAGGTGTCTGACAGGTACTTGGTATGCAGTGAGCACTACAAACCCATCCGCGATGAGGTGGCAATGCTGAAGTTGGCTGGAGACCCTAAAGATCTACAGCAGATGCTGCAGGTGTGTTGAACTGCTTTCTCTCCCAGCTTTCTGGTGTCACATGGGCATGTTGATGAAGCAGACAGTTTTTGCTGAATGATTGATGTGCAGTGTTTTTTGCTTGTTTGGATTTATGTCAATCCTTCACCTGAGTCTCTGAAATTGTTACCGTAGTCGGGGGGGGGGGGCTGCAAAGCATGGGACTAAAAAGAGAGCCTGCTGCTGCCACCACTTTTTCATCTGCTCTGTGTGTGTGGTGTGTTTCTTTGTGTGTGTGTGCGTGTATGTTTTGTGTTAGTGTGGTATGTGTCACAGTGTGGATGTGTGTGTATGTATGTGTGCGTGAGTGTGTGCGCGCGTGTGCTTGTGAGGAGGTGAGTGTGAGTGTGCAGGTGTCTGTGTGTAATCATATAGTAGGTGGCTGTGTGTGAAATGCTTTAGTGTTAATGTATGTATTTACAGTATTATTTTGTGCTTTTCTGATTGTCATGACAGTACTTGTGCTTTTTCTGATTGTCATGTTGATATTAATATATGCATTACTTTATAGTACATGTGATTATTTCAGTGTGTGTGAAATGCTTTAATATCGAAGTACGCATTTGCTTCTTCTTTACTTTTTAAGTTTTTAAAAATTTGGTTTCAACCTGGCTTTTTTGTCAATTTGATATTGATGTATGCATTTGTAGTACTTGTACGTTTTTTGTTTTGTTTTTGATTGTCAAGCGGATTTTGATGTTGATAATGTACAGCGCCGCGAGCTTGTAAATTTTTACAGGGTATAGCGCTATATAAGAGTTATTATTATTATGTTGTTAATAGCAATCGTGGAGTGATTTATTACTTTGCAGTGGGGTGATATATGTGTTCAGTAATAAATTTAAGAATTATGACAACAACAACAGCAAAAATTGAAATTAAAGTAGCATTCAAATCCTGTGAGAGCACCCTGAAAAGCTTCTCTCTCTCTTTCTTTTTCTCTCTCATTTTTTCTCTTTCTTTCTGTCTCTTTGTTCCCCTCCCCCTCCATCTCTGCATGTGTCTCTCTCTTGTGTAATGATTCAGACATTAGAAATTTGGCCTACTCTCAACATTTGTCAAGTTTATGTCAGCAAGTGTTCCGCAAGCATACAGATTCCTCACATTCAAACAGTATTGACAAAACATATTGAAGTTGCTGCTCTAGGCCACAAGATGTGACAGTTTAATAACTGTTTCTTGCCAAGCTACATGGTACTTGTATTTCTCAAGTGAATTTAACAATTTCTGTTAGTGCATTCCTTGAAGCTGACTTAGTGCCAAAAGGTGTGCAAGAAATGAGGACAGAGGTATTAGAAAATAAAGTTGACAGGATGTGAGTGAGTAATGCATTTTTTGAATGAACACATGTGAAGTCATCCACCAGTGAAGGGAGAAGGCAGTGCTGCTCTTCGTTCCTGAGAAATTTGGCTTTCAGTGTGATTTGTTACAATATGTTGAACATTCCACATTACAACAAGCCCACACCACTGTGATGATAATCATGCAGTTAACTGCAAAAACCCAACTGATCTTACAAGATGTGTTCCACATGAGTATTACCAAGTGAACTGTTGATGTTCTGTGTCACACAGCCAATCTTGAACATTTTTAAATGAATAAAAAGCAACACATTTTGAAACACAAACAGTTATTCTTTAATAGGACAATATGTGACAAGGAAGATTTGATGATTTTTTTCTTCTTCAAATTTAAGCTTTCTTGTTGTAAACAGCAAATGATGTAAGAAAGTGTCGTACATTACTATTTCAACAAGATGTACAATGCTGTTTTTTTCTTGATGAAAATGATAAATCAGTAACTTTTTATTACTGTAAAGTATAAAGACACAACTATTTCCATGTGAACATTTTTTGCTGCATTAATTTTGTTGTAGTGGATAACATAGCGTTAATGACACAACATGGTACTTTGTTTTTCATAACAAAATAAGTAATACCTATTATTTAACAAACAAGTAAGTGTTTTGTAAGAGAAAATGGAGCAAGTAAGAGTTAGTGCAACTTTTGCTGCTTTTGGGTGTCACCGGAAAACACACATGCAGCCTGTCATCCATGCGTTTCTTGGTCATGTTGACTTGGATGCCTAGGACAAAAATAGTTGAACAGTTAACTTCAAAGCGAAAGAATTAATAATAATAAAATATTAAAAAAACATAATAAATATTACTAAAAACAAAATCACAGCCAAAGAATAATGCTATTAAGATTGGCACCTTACATTTTTAGAACTCTGGAAGGCAGACAGGCATGGTCACTATAATTACGTCGAACGTTATTATTTCCACAGCTCATGTTGTAATCGTAATGTTCAACACCTAACTTGATGACTTTAACCTGTGTAAATTCGAATTGTCTACCATATATGATGATTTGTTTAAAGACGTAGTTTGTAAACAAAATGAACTGCGTTAAGTGCAAGCAAAAAATGTAAAGAGTACGATCAGAATATACTGTTTATAACCAATCTGCTGTCGCACATTACAATATGAATATCATCGTATAACCGTAAGATTTGACTAAATCTCCGATGAACGTTTAAATTGGGTTTTACGGTCTTCAAAAATATTCCCACACACCTTTCGCATATCACAACATCTCTTCCATGCGGCCATGTGCTCAAAGCAAATGACCCGGATGTGTAACATGACTAACCGGATGTAGTGCAAAAGCGTGAAAACTTTTTTTTCTCCCTTTTGCTTGTTTAATCTAATACTTTGTTGAACGTTATTTCTTGCAACAATTTTATGAAGAATGGCAAAATATATTTTAAAAACTACCCAGACATTTGGCAGAAAAATAAAACATTGGCGCCTGATGCAGTGACGTACCACAGTACCAGATTGTCTGCGGATGCTGGTCATGAAATATTTCAGCACACATAACCTTCGGTCAAGGGACATTTCGGAGCCTCTAACTCCAAAAACAAAACTTAGTGATAATCGATTTTATATGCACTGTGTAAAGCGATATCTCCTCTGTGCAAATCGGTGACTGAGGTAATGTTTTGATTCGTCATGTACGTGAATGAAAGCATCGAAAGCACTCACCGTGAGTGTGTCTGTTTTCAGGGGTCGAATTCCATGGCTCTTTTTACCTTCAAAAAATAATATTTCTCCAGCTGCTCCAGATTTGGAGCTCATATTGTTTCCACTGTGATACTGACCAATTATGAATGCACACACAAAGCAACAACAAGGCAAAGTGTTTGATACGGATTTGATTGACAGTCAAAAATCCAACCCCCCATTTGCGCACCTTTTGGCACTAAGTCGGCTTTATAAGTTTTTGGACAATTTGATCACAATTATGACCCTCATTAAACATGGGGGCTGGTCCATTGGCCAGTCAGTGATCACTAGCTGTAACTGGGTCGTTGGCCATTGTTTGCTGTGATGTGTCTCCAACTGTGGACAATGGAAAAAGAAACAGCCACCACTGAGGATACAAAGAATGCAGTTTTTATTGCCCAGTTCCAGCATTCATGGATGCCATGGGACCCACCTGATCAGAGTTGCAAGAATAGAAAGGAAAGAAATGATGTACCTCTAAGGCAATTCACCCGGTGAAGATTTAAGCACAGGTCACCTGCTGTTTTGGTATTATAAAGTGAAGAAGACATCTTTGCCAAGTGGTACCTCAGCAAGTGGAAGAAGCTGAAATTAAGAATGGTTTTTAAGGTATGCCTTTATCTGGAAATGCCTCCCAACTGGAGGGATATGTTTTCTGCTGTGATCGTTTGTACTATGGAATTTCCTTTTTGGACTCTTTTAATCCAGTATGTCTGTTTATTATTATTAGTTTAAATGCTTATGCTGTTGCTCTGATGTTCTATTTACATTTTTTTATATCAGTGACCCATAGTAGTTAGCTGAATTGCCCTGTGAGGGATGATTAAAGTATATTGACTTGACTCCCTGCACAGTCATGTTTCCTTCTTATGCTGTCCCATCAGGCCCTGCCCGTGGCAGCGGAGCAGAAGGAAGTGTTACTGTTGCTGGCTCTGCATAGGGAGGTCACCATGTCCGCACTGCACCCCTTGCCACCCCCTGTCCGTACGGCAATGGTAAGCTTCCACAGTTGTCTGTCTTCTTTGGTTAAATACTTCATTGTCCCATGATAAGCTTCCACAGTCTGTCTTCTTTAGTTAAATACTTCATTCTCCTATGGTAAGCTTCGGCAGTTGTCTATCTTCGGTAGTAAATACTTCATTCTTCCATTGGAGTGTTTTGTCTCTCTCAAGGGAAATTTCAGGTAATGTTTCTGTGAGAAAAGCCAGCTGTAGCAAGAGTTGCACTACCTTGCTCTCTGATTAATACAGGTGTTGATGGAATTTGAAGTTTTGCCTGGTAAGCATTGTATCCCCTGGTGTCCACACCTCTGTATCATGCACAAACTCAGGTTTTCATCTCCACTGAGGTACAGCACACTCGTA
Organism: Alviniconcha marisindica; assembly: GCA_018857735.1. Lineage (NCBI taxonomy): Eukaryota > Metazoa > Mollusca > Gastropoda > Provannidae > Alviniconcha > Alviniconcha marisindica. Next base: position 82,264 of record JABMCL010002554.1, read on the forward strand.
AGATTTACTTTAAACCAACACAGGAAAGCATCCAGTGTCAAAGAGATGTTGTTGGAGCTCAAATGGCCCACCCTGCAAGACTGGAGGAAAGCAGCTAGAATCACCATGTTACAGAAGTTCACCACCGGTACAGCAAAAGTAGCATGTGATGATCTGCAGTAACTACCAGCCAGAACCCAAAGAGGACAGAAGAAGATACACTTCGGATTACTCACCTGTAGAACAGACTACAGAAACTACAGGTTTCCCCCCAGGACCACCAGGGACCGATTCACTGAAAAAACTTGTCTCTGACCCCTGACCGGGACCCCCCACCCCACCCCTACCTCCCTGGACAGCCCAAGACCTGCCCTGGGAGTCAGTCTCTTCCATAATGCGAGCCTGCCACTTCTTCCATCATGCAATTGCAAGTCTGCCTCTGAATAAAATAGGTCAACAGCTTCTTTTCCCCCCTGCAACCCTCCAGAGTGACAGAATGGTCAGTATTTTGACAGTGGTCGCTTATAGGAAGAAGCACAAAACTTCAGGACACAAAACTTCAACACACAGAACTTGCTTCTTCTTCAAGACATGGAAGTAAATCCTTCTTCAATGCGCAGAATTTTCTTCTTTTTCAAGACACATATCTTGCTTCTGCAGGACACAAAAGGTTCTTCTTCAAGATAGAGATCTTGCTTCTTCTTCAGCATGCAGGATTTACTTCTTCAACACACAGAATTTGCTTGTTGAACACACAGAATATGCTTCTTCAAGATACATATCTTGCTTCATCAGGACACAGAATTTTCTTCTTGAAGGTAGTGATCTTGCTTCTTCTTCTTCAACACACAGAATTTGCTTCTTCAACACACAGAATTTGTTTGAACACACAATTTGCTTCTTCAACACACAGAATTTGTTTCTGTGTTCATGGTACCAAACCCTCTTCTCGCATGAACAGCAGATGTCTTACTGCATGATGGTCAAAGAAGTTCTGTCAAGCACAGGTCTGGGGGAATGACCCTATCATTCTCCGTTTCCTAACCTGACTGTCAGACAAACATCACAGAAACAAACTTCCTAGAACAGCTTGTCATCTTGGCTTTGGTTGGCCAACACTTCTATGCTCAACACCGTGCAAAGCAGTTTGTCCATGGCCTGCCCATGAAATAGTAAATACTCCTGTTTTTGTTACCACTGCAGTCTGAACTGTTACTCACTTGACCAGTATCAGTATCAATTACACAGACCACTGATGGTCACACATATGTTAGAGACAATGTATAATAAGTATACACATGCTTAATTATGAACATTTAATTATTATCCATTTTACACTTAATTAACCAGTTAAAGTAGTCAAGAAAAAGTCAGTCAGATTTCGGACAGTATGATCAACTGATAATTAACATCCCTCAGCCATATAGGTGGTGGATATGGGATCGTTATGATTGTAGCATGTTTAATACTTGAGGTTATGTTTGAGTAGTCATTTTGTAATTCTCATGAATCAGTGAAAGTTGCGTCCTTGTTGAGAATGTTAGTCTATTGCATCTGATGCAGAACTAACATAGACTTTCTGTAAGAGCTATGTTTTATATAGCATTCTTTTGAAATTGGTATGTACTGGCAGAATAATCTTTTTTGTTGTTGTTTTATTCTGTTGCAGGCTGAAAATATGAGGAAGTTTGTAGCAGACTGTGACATTCTCCAAGACAAGGTAACCTAGCTATTAACTCCCTGCTGTCTTTGATTTAGTTTTGTTGTCAACTGAAACTTGTCCTTTAGTTTTATTGCTAGAAGGAACTTGCCTTCTCAAAATATGTATTGTTTAACAGGTAGAAGAGATCAAATTTAAAACTTGGAAGGTAGGATTTCTTGTCAAAATACCCGGTTGGTTTGATGTTAGATTTTGAAACCGAGTCTTGTGGATGATGTAGTAGTTCACTGGATGTACAAGACCATGTAAAGTGCCCTGGTTTACCTGCCAGACACTGTGGCCTCTTTGCTATTTGACACAAAAGGCGTGTGCTCTTAATGCCCAAGGAACAACACCTGGTCACTGAACAACCAAGTCTCTTTTTATCTCATCGATCTCATCCAGCTGTGTGTTCTGTTTTGCCAACTCTGCTCGTCTGCTGGTACTCGACTCCTTTGTCTTCCATCCGCTCACCTCAAGTCTTCTGGTCGGTGTGCCTTCTTCCATAATCACCATTACTCTGAAACAGTTTACCCAACACTCTTCTTCCATAGCATTTAAATCTGCCCTCAAGTGTGTGTTATTGTGTGTGTGTGTGTGTGCGCACACACGTTTGTGTTGGAAGTGATGAGAAGGACATTGAATGAAGTGTTGTAGTGTGTTGGTTTATGTAATTAGTGGGATTTCATTGTGCTCTTGCTTCTGTGTATATTTTCTCAACCCTATTGTTTTTGTGGTATGCACTTTGGGCTCACGTTAGGTGTAAGTACCTTGTAAATACTCTTTTACATTTCATTACAAAGGAAGGAAATTGTTTTTTAATGGCCAGTCAACCATGACCGCCATCAAGGTGAACAACACAAAAGATGCTGCAGTAGCTGTCAGTCAGAGCGGCTACTACACTTGACGGTGTTTCTGTTGGACATATCCTGCTTATTGTTCAAATTTATTTTCTAAATTCAGCAGGACAGTTTCAGTCAAAATCCTTAAAAAATTGTTTAAACAAATTAAAACGGGAAGAAAAAAAGAAGTATGTTTTGTTCACCAGTACATGATGAACAAAGCAAGCATATGTTGAGGACGGTTTAAATCCAAACATGAACTTTGGTAGCTGGATAAACTTGGTTATTTGTGTTTCTGTATGTCTGTAGAAAGGGGGAGGGGGGTATAGTTGTGTGAAAACCAGCTGGGGATCCCCTGCCTTTGTGTATGGTGACCTATTCTTTGCTGTGCATGTTGACATGTTCCTTTTTTTGTGTGTACTGGCATATCCCTTGTCTCCATGTATGTTGACCTATTCTTTGCTGTGCATGTTGACCTATTCTTTGTTTTTGTGTTGACATCCTTTTAAGTTGACCCATCTTTTGTGTTTGTGCATGGTAACCTGTCCCTTGCCTTTGTGTATTGAATTCTCTCTCTCATCTTTTTCTAATTTGACATATCTTTGCCTTTGTGTATGTTGATCAACCCTATGCCGTTGTGTATTGACCTGCTCCTACTCTTTGTGCAGGTTGACCTATCCTTGGTGTATATTGATATATATCTTTGTATATCATCCTGTTCTTTGTGTCTGTTGACACTTGTCTTTGTGTAGTGACCCATTGCTTGTTTTTGTGTGTTGACCCAGCCTTTGTGTTTTCTGTTAACCTACCCCTTTTCTTTGCGCGTTGACCAATCCCTGGTAGGTCTGTGTTGTCCTGTCCTTTGTGTTTCTGTGTAACCTATCTTTTGTGTGTGTGTTTGTTGATGATGATTGCTTTTATATAGTGCTATTCTCTGCTCTTGCATGTGATTCTACATGAGTGACTAGATTTTTATAGTGCGTTTTTGAATATCCACCGAAGTGATGTACTTACAGCGTTGGCATGGCTGGTGCCACTTGAAACTGCTGCCGTCTTGGGCAAGTTCTGTGTACACCATACAACCATACACCATGTCACTTCATGCAAAACCACATACATAAGGTGTATGCGTGTTTAGCTGTAACCTGCCACCTACACTTTTGGCAAAATGACCAGGATCTTTTACGTGCTACTGCGGCAACACTGCGATACCAAAATAAGAGTCCGCACAGAAAGTTGACCGTGGAGAAGAAAATTCTCCCGCTGCTCCTGCAGGGATTCGAACCCGCAACCTTTCAGTCATGAGTCCGGCGCTCTAACCACCTAACTATCCCTGTTCCCCTGCTGACCTATCTCTTGTCTATGTGTGTTGACATGTCCCTTTGTGTTGACCTATTCCCTGTCTATCTCTGTGTGTTGACCCACCCTCTGTCTAAGTAAGCGTTGATCTATCCCTTGTCTGTGTGTGTTGACATACCTCTTGCCTGTGTGTGAGTTGCCCTACACCCTGTCTATGTGTGTGTGTGTACCTATGCCATGTCTGTGTGTGTTGACCTATCCCTTGTCTGTGTGTTGACTGATTCCTTGTCTGTGTGTGTTGACCGATCCCTTGTCTGTGTGTTAGACTGTTACATATCCCCTGTCTGTGCATTGACCCTGCCTGTGTTAACCTATCCCTTGCCCTGTCCATGTGTTGACCTATCCCCTGCCGTGGCCTGTCTGTGTTGAACTATCCCTTGCCCTGTCTGTGTGTTGACCTATCCCCTGCCATGCCCTGTCTGTGTGTTGACCGATCCCCTGTCTGTGTGTTGGCCTGTCCCCTGTCTGTGTGTTGATCAATCTCTTTTTTTTTTCTTTTTTTTTTACTTACCTCTGTCTGTATGTGTTGACCCATCCCCTGTCTGTGTGCTGACTTATCCCCTGTCTGTGTGCTGACCTATCCCCTGTCTGTGTGTTGACCTATCCCATGTCTGTGTTGACCTATCCCATGTCTGTATGTGTTGACCTATCCCTTGCCGTGCCCTGTTGCAGGCTGTGGCCCAACAGCTGTGTGAGAACCAGCTGGGGGAGGCGGGGTCACCGCTATGTGTGCAGCCAGACCAGGACCTGGGGGTGCAGAGTTTGGTCTGTGTCTTGACCCACCTGCGACTGGCGCTGAGACCTGGCGCCAATGGCTCTCACCTGCTGAACCCGCTGTCCACACTCGTCTTTCAACCTGCAAACATGGCCGTGAGTGTTTGTGAATTTCTTGCTGCCCATAAGTCTTTTTGTTAATACATGTATAGGGGTCACGCTCATTGCAAAATTTTGCGTAAATATTGCATTTTTTGAGTGCCATACGCATTTTAACCCCATCGCTGCGTCACTGTATGCAAAATGGCAACACCAATTAAACAAGTTATGGCTCACTGGTGTCCGCCACATCACTCAGCACCCGCAAACTCTGTCATCTCAGCCGTGCAAGTCCAGTCAATGAAGGGCAGAATCTAGATGAAATAAATGCGTAGGCTACTGTAATTTTTGGTCTAGATAAGGGCACGGTGATACTTGTCCCCCCTAAAATCTGATCCATGCGCCTTATAGTTGGTAGCACCCTGTCTGTGAGTAAAATTTGCATACTTTTCCCCAAAACAAAAATGATTAATTTGAAACCAAATCCAAACGAACCTGTATAGATCTGGAAGAAGATCAGTCTCCGTATCAGACTGGCCAGAAATCATGTATTTTGCCAAACTGATCAGTAATATTTTTCGGTTAGTCAACGCAGGACATAATCCCAGACAAGGAATTAGGAACGACCTAGTATGTCTAGTTTGTCAGCGTATAATATTATCAGAATTTGCTCAAAGGTAAAAGACTATGGAACAAACTGAAAACAAAACATGCATTGACACCCAAATACGTGTAAGAGAAAATAGCAGCAGCCTCGACTTCAACTTCATCTTGTTACTAAATTCTGCAGTAGACGATAACTGGGTTTGCCAACATTGCTGCAGTTCATCCTCAGAAAATGATGTCGCATATGATGTTCTATGCACACTTTTTGTGAACGGCAAATTTACTGAATGTTTTCACTTTCTTTGTGCACAAATAGACCTTTTTATTATTTTGGTCTGCTCACTTTATAGCCCGTGAACTACAATCAGGTTACTCCATCATTTTGGCTTTTGCATTAATTTTAGGTTATGCTGTGTGCACTTTTTGTGTCATTGAAGCAAAATACTTAATGTTTCACGTCAGTTGACACAAATCTCTAAAAGGCAGCGTGGCCCTTGCATGTAAATATTTCAGCTTTTTAAACAAAATTCATGATCAGGAGAGTTATTACTTTGACAGGATTTTTTTCTTTGCAAAATAAAAAGATAGTCTTTTGGGAAGAGGGTAAAATTGATGGAAGGATTGTCATGTATGACTGAAATCACACACAGAATGTTACTTTTCAAGTAACCTTGAAGGAACTAGCCGTCTTAAAACATGTTTTGTGAACTACAAGTAGAAGAGAGAATAAAACTGAAAATTAAGGATTTTGTTTTAAAATGCTCAGCTGATTTTGTACCTGATGCAGAAAATAAGTTGTGAGTGCAGATTATTGGGACTGAATATACAAACACTATGTTGTGTTGTAAAATGTGCAATAATGTGCATGTCACTCCTTGCAGTCTCTATGGTGTTTATCACTGAGCAGTGTTAGCATGTGTCATGTATGTCAGGTTAGTTTTCTGAACATGATATGAAATGCATGTGGCATTTTGAAGCAAAATCCTTAGTCTTTATTGGATCTCCTCTTCCCATTGCACAAAACATGTGGGGAAGGCTAGTTCTTTTAAATGAAAATAACAGCTTTTAAAATCACACAGTAGCAAGGTCATCCAGACAATTCCCTTGTTTTTAGAAGCAATAGTTGGCTAATACTGTCATCTTGCTTTAGTTTTGTATTTTTTGTGCAAGAAACTTACGGTAGGGCTGTCTCTGCTTACAAAGAAAACTGTCATATATAGTGCTATACACATATGTCCCCATCACGCAAAGTTTGATCCACATGTTTATGCTGCTGTTGCAGAATGCATTTCTTCCAACCATGCCCGAAGACAATTTGCAGGAAGTCCTTGTAGCAATACGTGAAAAAGTTTGGCGTAAGCATGATGTTTACTCATTTTTAGAGTTGTTTTTCTTGTGTCACATATATTTTTGAACAATCATCTTATTGCAGTTGTTGATAGATCTTAATGTAATCATTTGGCATATAATTATATACATATGTACAGACTAGTTTTGATATGTTTTCTGTACCTTTTTACCTGTGTGTTTTACACACATGAAAAAAACATTAATATCTTAGTGCTTGTTCACCCCCCCCCCCCCTCCCCCGCCTCCCACCTCTCCCCACCCTTACCCTCCAAAAATATGTCTTAATAAGTGCAGATCCTTAATAGAAAAGAGTTAATGGTGCAGAGTGAGAATTTTCTTTCTTGAAATCCAAGGTAAGCACAACATAGCATGGTCACCACATGGGTGGGTGATTGTTGCATGATGGGCCATGTACCTACCCTGATATTTCTCTGAAGTCAAATTCTGTGCAGACTCGAAAAGTCCTTCAGATGAGACTATAAACTGAGGTCCCCCATACATATGTGCAAGCAGAAAAGATCACATACACTTGCTTAAGGTCCTGTAGTCCATATCAGTGTTCGGTGGACTATGTAAACACCATATAACCCAGCATGTATTAAAAAAATTCAGTCTTCAAAATGTTGAAAGTTAAACATGGTATGGAAGAATAAGGAAAGGTGAAAACACCTTACAGTATAAAGGGGGGCTTGCAAGTATCAATTATTGTAGCATTTCTAATGTGAAGAGGCAATGGCCAATGAATTCCAGAGAGAAGGATCAGAACATGAGGATAAGGTATGATCATCTTTAGTCTTGCATGTATTCATAGGAAGTTTGCAGAGGTGGGTGTTCTGTTGGCGCTGGAGTGAGAAGATTGAGAGGGAGAGTACAGCTGTAGAATGCCAAAAAGAAAAGCAGTGGTGGTGGAGGTGATGAATTCAAAAAAGAGGTGTGCAGTTTGGTAGGAAATTTAGGCTTTGACAGGCAGTGGGTGGAAATGTCAGAGCACTGGTGTGATATGTGTACATTTGGAGGTGCTCAGAGGCAGCATCGTTCTGGACTTTCTGTAGTTTAGTGAATACTGACAATGGGAGGCCAGCTGAGGGAGAATTGCAATGGTCAGTACAGTAAAGTAGGCCAGCGAGAGAAACAACACAAAGACTGTAAGGAAAGTCTTTAAAGTATTGTTTGGTGATAACTTTCATTCAGCTTTATCCATTTATACCAGGTTTGTACAGGTATGCAGTCATCCCACTGTAGCTGGCACTGCAAGAGTTTCATCTAGCTATTTGCATGTTCTGGTTTTTAGTTTTCCCATCTAAGACCTAAATTTAGAGGAAAAAAGAAAAAGAAAAAACCAACAGTTATCGCAGCTAATTTTTTTCATTTTTTTTTTCAGGGTGTCCAAATGGTCACAGATATTTGATCGGAAATGTAAGGATCTCTCTCTCTGTCTCTGTCTCTTGCTAAACAATTGAGATTACTGATGTGTTTTAGTTATATTGTGTCCAACTGTTCTACTGATTTTATTTATTTAGATTTTATTGTGTGAATAAAATTAACCACAGCAAACAAAATGCTCTCTGCAGTCTGTAAATTAGCCATGGTTTCCATGGCAACTTTTATGAAGGAGAGTAGGAGCAGTGTTGTAGCATCCCTGCAGTGGTGCTGTGCTGGGCTAAGAATTAGCCAGTGGTGCAGACTCTGCTGGTCACATGCTGGTGCCAGTTGGTGTGGTGTCACTTAGGCTGGAATGGCTGGTCAGCTAAGTCTGTCAAGAATTTTTTCCTGGTTTGTGCCAACTGATTAAAGCTCATGTCATCAGGGGAGATCACTGGTGACCATTTTCAGTCTCTGGAATAGTTGGTACAAAAGTGGGGTACTTTCCCTAAACAGCTTTGTGTGCTAAATTCATAATAAACAAATGTCACAACTGGTGACCTACAGCAGTAATATCTGTTTGAGTTGGTTCATGTAATAAATGTAGGGGTTGACAGTTAGGGCAATGCTCAGCCATCATAAATGGGAACAGAGCTTGTTTTTGACAGGCCTAAAGGTAGATTGCAAGTCTGTGCAAAGTGCTGTGTATGCAAAGTTCTCTGTAAGGCTGCCTGGCTTCCAGTGTGTGGCTTCCGGTGTGCCTGGCTTTCAGTGCCCCCAAAACTTAATGTTAAAATAAATGTTGATACTTTTAACACACAAACTTTATGTAATGGTAATACTCAGTTGCTTATTGAACCCAGCAGTTTTAAATTTTCATAAGAAATCAACATTTATTATGGATGAATTACTGCACCATACTTCAAATATATGACCTTGACCTAATCACCTTCCAAGACCCATTATCTGTTAGTGGTTCACACTTTTGCCATGGAGATATTTTTGCTGCTGTTTATGCCATTTAAAAACAACAACAGCATCAGTACTTGAGAAAAGCTTGACCCAGGATTATATGTTACTAAAATAGGCGCAAACTTTCAAACCTTGTGTGAGGAGAAAGCACATGGGTATTGGGTTATTTACTGTAATTTCTCCATAGAATGCATTCTGATTTTCATTCAAGGATATATAACATAGACCGGATTCCAAGGTCACAGGGTGCATTTGCATAATCCATAGCAGAGATATAAAATGGAACAGAAATATAATATAAAATGATCACTTTCTCATCACTCCTTATATAATTGCTTGTAATTATGTTGGAACATTTTTGTGCATTGCATGATGAATGGGCCTGATGTCCTCTTGACTTAACATTCTAAACACTAAGAAATCAACAATAGCAAATGGCTGAAGTAATAACTTTAAAAGCATTGTAAAAATGCTAAGAACAAATTCATAACCTGTTATTGGGTGTACTTGGAGTAGTGGTGTATTTCCAGTGAAAATCATGTTCAGTTCGGAATCAAACACATAAATGGTTCAAAAGAACACTATTTATTAGGACAAAACACAACATACAAATGTTTGGGTTATTCCCCTTTATCAAGCTACAAAACGACACTTAAACAACAGTTAAATGGTAAAATACTAAATTGAAATGGAGTGCTAAGACACTTAAGTGTTTTGGTTGAGCTATGTTGTTTTCATGTTCAGTTCAGAGTAATAGTACTTATGTTGAATCCTTGCATATTTGCCCTACTTTGTGATTGTGGGTCATTTGAAACCTGTATTGGTCTTTCAGTGTGGACAGCCAAATGAGAGGGGACTGTGTCCCTGTGGTGTTAGGATTGGAGGAGGGGCTCAGAATGTGGCTGACACTGGGTAAGCAAGAGTGCCAACTTGTTCCTGTGGTGGGACATAATACATTCCAGTGGGATGGTCCTGTCCCATGTTATAGGGAGTTTTTGTTGTTGTGTGTGTGTCTTAGCCAATCTCTCAGGAACGTGCGTAATGCAAAACAGAATGTGCAACAAGTAGAAGTAATGAATTGTAGAATATTGCAGATGAATTTTTAGTTCCTAAGCTCTTCTCAGTGGCATAGTTTGCATCCATATTTAGTTGTCACCTTAAAGGGACTACATTTCTTGACTCCTTTGCTATAAAATGGATGCTGACCAGAGCCTGGTAAGACTGTGTTTATGCAGCTGTTTTCTGTGTGCGTGCAGTGTGCCACCTCATTAAAGCAGAGCTTCACTCACAATATTTTAGCGAGACAGATGACCTTCAAAGGTCTTGCCATGTGTACAATGTGGGGTCACTATATTTAAATATACATTCTTTACAATCATAACATCGTTCTCTGTGTGGAGTATGGAAAAGCTCTTTTCATTGACTTCCCACAAGAATAGACCGAAATATCCTGCTCATTTTCTAACAGAATCCTTGTTGTATTCAACAGAACGTGTAAACTGGGATAGGAATTCCAGACAGTGGAAATATTAGAGAATCTGTTGTCCTGAACATGGTGGAATTTACAAAGTTTACTAGTAATAGTGTTAAGAAAAATGCTTTTTAAAACGCGTTCTGATGCAAAAGCAGACATGCCTACCATAACATATTTTCAGTATTTGTTCTGGAGCCACATTCAAATTAATAAAGCATTACTGAAATATGGAGTGCTTTTCAGAGCTGTTGATTTGTGGTTCTTTAAAAATTATAACAACAACAAAACATTGTTTGGAAGAATCTCCTACAATTTATCTGTACACTGAAGTCACAGTACAGCTGTCTGAATTATGTTCTGCATGTATATCTTCATATATGTGCAGGAAAACATTTGTGTGATAATAATGATAATAACCTCAGATAATAATTATAGACCATAAGGCAATACTGCTCCCCCCCCACCCCACCCTCCACCCCCCCTCCCCCAACAGACACACACATGCATGCATCAGCATCTGTGCAGATAATAAAAATCCCAAATACTGCATCCACTGATAGGAATGAGTAGTGTGCTCTTGCACCTTCTGTGCCTTAGCCAGGTAAGGTAACCCAAATTTCCCACTAACACAAATCACACACATGCATAACTTGTCACAGCTAGCCTAGGCAATTTTGTATATTTTTAGATCAGAGTGCTGTCAGAATATACCCCCACTGATATGCACTGTCCTGCAAAAAGGGGCAAGAAAAAAAGAGTGTACAGCCCTTAGTCCACAGAGTGTAGGAGTTGGAAGAGTCCAGTGTATGATTGCTTGGATAGGAATGGCAATTAGTATAATATGGAAGTAATTCTGATGGTTCCTGTGAATGTATTCAACTGTACTTGGAGGGAAAGGATCTCATCCTTTGTGTTTGCATGCCCTTAGGCTTATCAGTTATCACATACTGTCCAGGTGCAAAGGAGATGAATGGTGTTGATGCTGAATTTTACCAAATACTCTTTGTCATTCCAGTGGGTCATTTTTTGCCTCATCCAATTTCAGATCAGATCAGACGCAGATGGGCCACATCCTGGGGCCGGCAGCGCAGCGCGGCCAGGAATCTGTACCAGAGAGACGGCTGTCTGCTGTAGAGTGTGTTCTTCTCCGATTCTTCACCCATGCTGCCCTCTACCTGGGAGCCAGCAACCCAACACAGGTGGCCATGTCATCTCTGTTGCATTATCAAGTTGGGTCTGTTGGATTCAACAATACAAACGCAAGACTCATGGCTTTCGCACCTCCTCTTGCTTTGGACCCCACATTTGGAATTCACTCCCACAAGACCTTAGAAACTGCTCAACCCTGTCATCTTTTAAAGCCAAATTGAAAACCATCCTCTTCTCACAGTATTTCCATCCTAATATCAGTACCCCGTTTCTGCTACAGTCAGTGTGTGTATGTGTTTGTAGTGCATTTATTTTATTTTTTATTTTTTTATAATACTTTATGTAAATTGTTTTGGTACGACTATGCTCTGCATGTGTATAGAATATCATATTTAGGTTAATATGTATCATGTGAGCGCTCAGAGCATTGATGAGCGCATGATAAATGTACATTATTATTGTTATTTAGTAACAATAAAATAAAAACTTAAGGATTTTGTTCAAAATGCTCATTTGATTTGATACAGACTTTAGGAGTTACAGTGGGATCAGACATCATCAAGTTTGTCACTCACCTGTTGCACACTGCTGTCCTGTAATGCTTGTCTTTGAGCAGTGTGAGCACGTCATGCATTCACCAAGAAAAGGAATTTGTATGAATTCAATATAAAATCAGCAGCATATTTTTGAGAGGCAGGATCCTTATTGTCAAGTTTTTATTTCAGTCTCTCCTACCATTGGACAAATAATATTTTGAGAAATCTAGTTCTTTTGCTCCCTATGCAGGAGTTTGCATTCACCTCACACAGGTCAGGTTACAGCAGCTGCCTACCCTGTTTCAAGCAGGAGCTGTTCACCCGTCAGCCTTAACTATGAATCGGGACTACGGTAGGCCAGGCCTAAACTAAAGTCCCTGACTTTAGAGTCTGAGACTTTGAGTTAGGCAAAGTTCGTATACATGGACGCAGACAATGGTCGAGACAACAGAGTCACTGACTTCGCACTGATAAGAAAGGGGTCATCACACGCGTCATCGCTTGTGCTAACTTTAGACTGGGCGATCCCTTCTGGACATGCGCACCGACACTTCCCTGCAATGTATTTCGCATGCACAAAGATCAGTAAACATGCACATTAGGTGAAGGCATGCCTGGCAGGCCCCGATTCTGGATGTGATTCACCATGTTTTACTTCTGCAACACCCAAGCGATCTCGATGAGGTCCTTATTCATAAAAAACGCTAATCTATCGACATCTTCGATGGAATATTCTTCTTGGCATTTACTGAATCGAGTAACCGTAGCATCGTCTGCTGTGTCGGCCATTTTGGACTTGTCAGAAAGGCGAGTGGATGCTGTGAAATCAGGTAGCCTACGCTATGCAGATGAATTTAAATAACAAGAAAATAAATCAAGTGAGAATGTAAGACGTTCTTGCAGATGAACTTAAATAACAAGAAAATAAATCAAGTGAGAATGTAAGACGTCAAGCAAATTTGCTCTCATAATAATTTGCAAACATTAAATTGTACGATCATATTAATCAGTCATTATGCCTGCGTTGCTTGGCTAGTGTGACCTTTCTTCCCTCCAAAATGAAAGAGCTTTGACCGACGAACATCTAGTACCCATTTGACGAAGTAAACAAAAGATGTCAATATCACCTCATGTGAGTGTTCCAGTAGTAAAATACGAACAATCAAAACATACAGTCTTGATTATTTCTTTTTTTAAAATAAAAATAAAATAAAAAGAGAGAGAAGCCGCTGGATTCAGACATAAAGACACAACAACAGCAAAAAACAAAAACAAGAAAAAACAACTTTCCAAGCATAACGAGGCTAAAAGCAGTTATAGTCCCGGGCCTACGGCCTTTAGTCCAGCGAAATCGCTAGCCTAAATATTGGTTGTTTAGGCCCGAGGTTCGGCCTGGACTTTGGTATAGTCCCGGTCCATGGTTACCATTTTGGGGCCATTGTCAATAGCCTTGAGATTTAGGCCAGCCTACCACTTTAGGCCCGATTCATAATTAAGGCCCATGGTGTGGTGGAGACTATGCATCAAGTTTGCCATGTCAGCTAGGGTAGCCATGCACCCTTTTGTTCTTTGATTGCCAACCACCTAGGGATAATTTTTGAGAGTGGCTAGGAGCATATGGATGTTGCATTGTGTTCACACAATGGAGGGACTAGATGCTGGAGCTCATCAGAAGATGTGCCCACAGTATTAGAGCTCTTTCAAATCTTTTCCCTAGATACTCTCTTCAACTGCAGAAATTGTGGAAGGCAAGGAGTGTTGCATGGATCAGTGTTAATGTTATCTGATTCTCAGTTATCTGCATACTGTTTATTCAGACAGCAGAAGAAAAAAAGATTATGTTCAGATACCTGTAAATGCGCTTGGAATGAGCTCACAGTGCATGGAAACAGATGATTTTTACTGCATTTAAGGTATAATCACATGTAGGGAGTGCAGTGGTCAAGCCTATCCCAGCAATGCCCCCCTAACCCCCACCCTAAAACTGACAGCTGCTTCACAACCAAACTCATACATCTAATCCTCCCCATTGTGGAATAGCAGACATGCAGAAAGTAATTAGGTTCCCCTCTGCTGAGGTCCCAGAACTAGCAACGGTTTTCTGTTCATAACCTGGAGTAGGTCAGAATATAGCTTTGCATGCCTTACCAACTGCCAGAAAGTGCCTGGTTTCTGCATTCTCAATTTTTTGCACCATTTTATTGCAGATCCTTTTTAGCGGCATGTGTCATTACAATGACTCAGACTTTTATTTGTGATGTGATGAAATGTGTTTTGGCCTTGTATATTCTCAGCTACAATCGGTTGTGGGAAGTTTATTGTTTTGTGACACTCTGGGGAGATACCTGTAAATACCTTTTGACATGTTGCAGTTACTGTTTGGTTTTTGTCAGTTGTGGATAAATAAAGTATATATGGCTATTGCTGGCTGGTTGGACTTGTTTATGTTTGTTGTTGACTGTATCTGCGCACAGAAAATGTTGTTATATCTTGAAGTGAAGAGTGAAGCAGACTTTCTGTTGGTGATATTAATAATATTGTGACTTTTGTTTCACAATGGTATGACCTTCATGTTTGACTGGGTGTTCAATATCAAGGATTAATTACCAGGTCTTGTGTTGTACTTGCAGGCTGTTGTAGTGTGTCATTACACCCTGTGTTGTACTTGCAGGCTGTTGTAGTGTGTCATTACACCCTGTGTTGTACTTGCAGGCTGTTGTAGTGTGTTACATCACACCCTGTGTTGTACTTGCAGGCTGTGGCTGTGTGTTACATCACACCCTGTGTTGTATTTGCAGGCCATGGCAGTGTTACATCATACCCTGTGTTGTACTTGCAGGCTGTGGCAGTGTGTTACATCACACCGTGTTGTACTTGCAGGCTGTGGCAGTGTGTTACATCACACCCTGTGTTGTATTTGCAGGCCGTGGCAGTGTTACATCATACCCTGTGTTGTACTTGCAGGCTGTGGCAGTGTGTTACATCACACCCTGTGTTGTATTTGCAGGCTGTGGCAGTGTTACATCATACCCTGTGTTGTACTTGCAGGCTGTGGCAGTGTGTTACATCACACCCTGTGTTGTACTTGCAGGCTGTGGCAGTGTGTTACATCACACCCTGTGTTGTATTTGCAGGCTGTGGCAGTGTTACATCATACCCTGTGTTGTACTTGCAGGCTGTGGCATTGTGTTACATCACACCCTGTGTTGTACTTGCAGGCTGTGGCAGTGCGTTACATCACACCCTGTGTTGTATTTGCAGGCTGTGGCAGTGTGCCAGATGGTTGTACCCAGGATTGCACCAGGCCAAGTGGCACAATTCTTCTGGGAGCATGTCCAGCGTGACCTGCAGGTACTGCAGAGAGTGCTGGGGCGCAGTGCTGATGACATCTTCCTGGTGCTGCATCATGTCTGCCATCTGATGACTTGGACACAAGCAGGTTTGTTAATAAAATAAGTCAAATTTTATTGAGCAGCACATTGTGAGTTTTCAAGGGATGATGATTGCTCAGGTTCACAGAAGCAGAAAGTAAACCATTTTATGACAGGAGAATGACAGTGAACTGTATGGACAGCTTTCTTTGCATTATAAAAATGCAATGCTTCAAACACCAGCTATACTTCTAACAAATGAAAAACTTGTAGCACTTGACAGACATTACATCACACAGACCTGAATCATCTGACATAACTCTCACCTGGCATGCGAGTAAATACAAAGTACATAAAATCCACCAAAGGTAAATCCTTAAGAAAGGATGACCCCCAGTGCCATTTCAAAACACACTTGACAACACAGGTGTAACAGCAAGACAAATCTGAGCATGTCTGGTTGTTTTGTCTACAATATGCCTGTGCTGTTTTCTTGACTATTAAGGCTGGATGTGTGGACAGAATGGCAAAAGACATGCTCAGGTTTGATTTAAAAGCTATGCTCAGGATCAGAAGAAAAAACACACTTAGAACATTAGTAGTATCATGGTTAGTGTTGGCAGTATTGCTCACTGGATAGCAAGTTTAGGGCATGGACTGCTGATCTGTCAATGGAATGTTAGCTTGTTACAGAGTACCAGCTTGTCATTGAGTCAGTTCGTTATGGAGTGTTTGATGCAGTGTCAGCTTGTTGCAGAGTGTCGGTGTATCATCAAGTGTTTCACAGTATGCCAACTCATTATGAAGCTTTGGCTTTTTGTGGAGCATCTGCTTGTCTTGGAGTGTCAATTTCCAAGAAGTGTCAGTATGTCATGGAGTGTCAGTTTGTCATATAATGTCAGCCCGTCATGGGGTCTCAGCCTGTCATGGAGCATCAGCCTGTCATGAGTCTCAGCCTGACATGGGGTGTTAGCCTGTCATGAGTGTCATGAGTCTCAGCCTGTCATATAATGTCAGCCTCAGAGCCTGTTGCGTAGTGTCAGCCTGTCATGGAGTGTCAGCTTGTCATGTAGTCTCAGCCCGTTGTGGAATGTCAGCCTGTCACAAGTATTGGCCTGTCATCAAGTTTCAGCCTGTCATGGAGTGTCAGCTTATCATGTAATGTTAGCCTCAAAGCCTGTCATGGAGTGTCAGCTTATCATGTAATGTTAGCCTCAAAGCCTGTCATGGAGTGTCAGCTTATCATGTAATGTTAGCCTCAAAGCCTGTCATGGAGTGTCAGTTTGTCATGGAGTACAAGCTTCAATGAAGTCTTTGGCATGTGGCACATGACACATGCACAGACACGCTACATGTAACAAATTGAATAAGTTACAACCAAGCACAGAATGGAATCTGATGAGGGAAATATTGCTCTTGCAATGTACTTTTATTTTTTATCTGGTGGAACTTGTATGTATTTTTTTGTTTGTTTTTGTTTTATTGTTTGAAAAAAAGATCCAAACACAATAAGGTTCAAATGAACACTTATTTATTTTAACACACACAATATGCATTTGTTTTTTTTGTTTTATCTTGTTTTAGAACGCTAGCAGTCATTCTGTTTCAGATTTTTTAATTTTTTTAGCAGGGTAATACACTGTTGTCTTTCATGCAAATTATATATATTGTGCCAATAAATAGTATATCATCACTTGAAATTTTAAAAGGCATTTCATTACTTACATGTTCGCGTATCATTTCCCTTTTTTCTTTTCTCTTTGATGAAGATTTTTTTATCAGTTGCTGTTTGTGTGTGTTTTGTTTTCAGGCGGAAACCCAGTTTTCCTGAGATCAAGAGCTGAGAGAAACCACTGGGAAGGACAGTTTACAGCTACTTATATTGCTCCTACCATCAAGGTTAGAAAAATCTGAAATAAAGTTGCGTGCCAACAGTCAGAAAATTACCGGTTTGATACTTGATCAAAGGTGCCATATGCTTTGATAATAAAGGCTCTGTGAACATAGAATTAGAAATGTATATATGTTTTTGGACTTTTTAGATATGCCATATGTTATCACAATAAAGGCTATGAACTGTGTTATGGTACAGAACAGTTTGTTAGACTTATTTCATGCCAAGTTTTTCTCTGGAGAGAGAATGGTAGGGAGCCAAGATCCAAGTGAGATGTATATACTATACCTAATGCTACACTGTCACCAGAGCGATCCTGCAGTGAGATGGGCAGTGGTGTGAGCCATTTTAATAGTGCAATAAATGTGGATGGCAGAGTCACAGTTAGACGGTGTCTATAAGCCCCAGACAATGTCTGTAAACCACAACATTTTGAAGAGAAGGGAGAGTCAAAGCAAAATCATAGCAAGATGGTTCTGCTTGCCATCCTACCACTATTCTGAGAGGCCAAAAGGGCTCACTATAGAACTATATGTTTGGGTCATTTTATAATTAGATATCACTGATCTACTATATAATCAGAAAGTAAATGATATTTTGTTATTTGGTAAACAGATTGTTTAATTTGTTGTTGAAACCTTTTTGGTATGTATAATAGATGTTTTTCTTTTCTTTTGCATACATCTTGCTAACAGACCCTGGACAATATTGTCTGGAGTGGAAACCGGGCAATTGTGTCAGACACCCGACAAGGTATTCAGGTTTTTTGTTTGCTTTGAGTTTTAATGTAGCAACCATGGAAGCCAGAACTACCAGGCCAGTTGTCTGCCCCCTCTCCCACCTGCCCCATCCCCCGCCACCCCATCCAGGCAACTCCACAACTGCCTGAACACCCTGTCTCAAAACAACAAGGTTGTGCTCAGTGAATACCAGTGCATTTTGGCGTCACTGGGTGGTAGATGGACCGACCTAAGAAGGTGCAAAACTTCTCAGTCCCACACCTCTCCCTCCTGCAGAGTAGCCGAAGACATTTTTGAAGCAGAAGCAGAAAACTGAGTGGAAGGCAAGAAAAGATGTCTTCGTCCCACAAGACCAGATCAACATGCCAGATAGGAAGTCGAGTTTCTGCCTTTGCGGGCTCAAGCCTTTTGGCAGATTGACACAGATTTTGGCACCAAACTCTGGGGGCTCACTGATGGCCTTATGCTGATGCAGCCATTAGACTTCAAAATCCAGCTTGACCTACGTCAAATGCAAAAGAAGAAGAATGTAGCAACCAGTACCGTTATAGTAACAGTAGTCATTGTGACAGTAGAGGAATTTATGTCAAACGTTAGAAGAACTGGTTTTTCTTGTGGAGTGTGGGTGTGTGGTGTAATAATAAGTTGCTTACATGTAGGATGCAAATAATAGTAAAGCTGGACCACAGTTAACACAGCAGAATGATACTGTTTAAAACAGTTATTACACACACACACACACACACTAAAAAAAATGTTGTTAAATAATTAGATTTTTGTTTCAGCTCAGTTCAAGATGGTATCTTTCACTTAGAAAAGCCTGTATGCACTCCGCCCTGTCTCTCAGAAGTTTCCCCAACATTGCCTTTCAAAAGCTCCAATGATCAACTGATTGATGATGCCCCTTTCCTGGATTGTTAAATGTTTCCTCGATTGATGTCTGAAGTCTGGCGCAAGATCTTTGTTGCTTTCAATTCTTCTCAGTAAATGTCTGCATTCATTTAGAGCTGTTTGGTTGCATAAGGCAAGCATATTTTTCCATGCAGACGAGTCCATGTACCACTTGCTGTCTGATTTTTCTTCATTAGTATTAGTATCCTCTTACTGTTACATGCCTGTGGTCGTTGGTGAGCTACTCAAGTGTGTAATCAGTGCAACAAACAAAATGATGGTTCACACTGGCATTAGATTTCTCATAACCCCTCTGCTTCCAGTTTGGCTTGGGGGGGGCTAAAAATCTGTTTCAGCTCTAGGAGGGACTGATGCATCCAATAGTCTGTGAAGGAAGTAGGCTTTTGTTCTTTTTTTGTTGTTGTTTTATTTTCTTCCGATTTTGTACCGTTAAGGCTTCTGGACCTAAATAAGATAATGCCACAACAGTCCATTATTTGGTTGTTTTTTCCTGCTATTCTCTGTCTCTCTATATATAATATGAACACTTGAAGCTCATGTTTTGTGTCTTCTTGGGACTGCTCAATCAGCACATTACCATCATCTAACTTGAAGTGATAAAGTGTTGTTTACTTATTACAACACTGCAAATGTTCATGTTTTTCTTTCCAGCCACACTGAAGTTTGGTGTATTTCCTGTTGTAAATCCCTGTGCTTACGTACCTGTGCCACAAGCTTTTTGGTGTATTTCCTGTTGTAAATCCCTGTGCTTATGTACCTGTGCCACAAGCTTTTTGGTGTACAAATCAATCTTTTCATTCACACATTTGTGCATGCATTGGTACTGTTGTGTGCAGGAGAGAGTGCGCTGCTGAAGTTGGTGTATGAAGATGAGGTTCAGGCAGCAGATCTGGGTGTGCAAAATCTGCAGGCAAACCCATCAGTATGGCGCTACAGACCACGCATCACTGTCGACCAGTTCTTCAGAGAGTTCCATATGCAGGTGGAATCATGCGCTGGCAGGAAGAATGACCATCCTGTCCTCAGACTTTTCAAGGCAGAGGTACAGTCTGAATCTGTTTTTCCGAGCACATTGTGTGATAGGTGCAACACTGAGGAAAAAAAGTTTTTTTTAGGGCTTAGCCTTTGAGTAAAAGGTGATTCCTTTTTATAGGAAAGCTTCATGTTACCATATTGGCGTTTACATGCTTCCCCAATAGAACTTGAAGGCTAACCTGGAGGTGTATGAAACATAACCTGTGCAGTTGTTTTCCTGCAGACCCAGGAGAACAGATTGGGTACATAGTGTCCACCACTAGTCCGGCAGCTGTACACCGACTTGAGGGGATGTTTGAAAAGTTTCTGCTTGGGGAGGTGGGTGAAGAACCAAACAGCAGTGTCTGTTTTATCAGTGTTGCTTCACTCAGGCAAGGGCTCCTTGTTTTATCCTTTACTCAGGCAAGGGCTCCTGTTATTTGTCTTGTTCAGTTTACCTGTGCAGCCATGCCATTAATTGTTCACTTTGTTCTGCAGCGCCACATCATCCATGCCCTGCACTACGTGCCTGCCATTCTGGCTGGACAGAGGCAACTGATGATGCAGCTTCACCGCCGTCTGGACAGAGCTGAGGCTGCCACTCTCACCATCGCTGAAGTCATGGATAGGAAAGGTTTGCAGACGTCTTTAGTCATTGTATATGTTTTGGCCAAGTTGTCTTGCACTAAGTTCTTTAGTCGTTGTATATGGTTTGGCCAAGTTGTCTTGCACTAAGTTCTTTAGTCATTGTATATGGTTTGGCCAAGTTGTCTTGCACTAAGTTCTTTAGTCATTGTATATGGTTTAGCCAAGTTGTCTTGCACTAAGTTCTTTAGTCATTGTATATGGTTTGGCCAAGTTGTCTTGCACTAAGTTCTTTAGTCATTGTATATGGTTTGGCCAAGTTGTCTTGCACTAAGTAAGAGTTTGTACCTGTGCAGAAGCTTGTACCTGTGCACATGAGTGTGGTATTTTTATCTTTTATGATTCGCATTTTCTTTTTTTAAGTGTGGGTCTGTTGTAATGTGTTCAGCCAGTCCTCATGTAGGGCAAGAAAATCTTAACAGTAAAGTTTTACGCTTGAGAGGAAGATCTTTCAAACTTCAGATGCTGTTGAGTTTATCCCATTTAATCTGTTGTCAATGATTTTGGCCTTTTTTCAAGTTCATAAAAATGTGAAAATTAAATTTGTGTTTTGGGGGTAAGCCATTCTGATTGAACCGAGTGGGATTGTTATATACGTTGACAAGGTTACATACAGAATGCTTATGCAATAACCACTGCCGTTTGTCTTCAAAGTAGGTATATCATGACATTTGCAGTTTTCTTTGTTTTTTGGCAGAACCTGTCAAACTGTGACAGGTATTCACCATTTACAGCCCCAAAACGAAAGGTGCCACATCTGTCATCAGGGGAGATTACTGGTGAACATTTTCAGTCTGTGGAATATTTGGTACAAAAGTGTGGTACTTTCTCTAATTTGGTTGCACAGATTAGTGTCCTAAATTCATAATGAACAAATGTCACAACTGGTGGCCTACAGTGGCAGTACCTGTGTTTGAGTTGGTTCATGTGATGAATGCAGGGGTTGACAGTTAGGGTGACACTCATCATTAGATACATCTCTGTCACTCATGAGATTCATGGCTGTATGTTTGACCACTCTTGCAGGACTTGTGATGTGTGTGGTTCTGTCTTCTTTTAATAACAGAGTACACTGGTCTAGAGCATCTACTGAGCAACTTCTCAAAAACATGGGAGATTGTCAAGGAACATCTCATTGGATTCCGTAAGTGAAATGTCAGAATTTTGCTAGTCAGTTACACAAGGTGATGCATGTATGCATGCTGTGGTTGGCACTGTGCTTGATACCATTGATATAGACAGAAACATCTTGAATGCACTAAGGATATGTAAGCATGGTACTGTGCACATAAAGATGTGCATACATGCATCTGCTTTTCTGGTGTAAGTTGATAAAAAGTTAGTCTATATTGAGTAATAGAACAGTTTTCACTCTATTCAACTGTGTAAATTACAAGAACAGTTGATCAAGTTTCCATGGTTGATTTTCTGGACCAGACTTTTGGTAAATACACTACTGGTATCTGTATTATGACCATTAAAGTAAAACATGTACAGTTTTTGTTGTTGTTATTACTGTTAGAAGGACTGTGTGTTCTACAGACCCTGTGGAATGGGTGTTGTCTGCCGGACTTACACGTGTCTCAGTGTCAGATGACCTTGTACCTGTAAGCTGCCGTGTAGCAGTCTGACTGTGTAATTGTGCAGAATGTCCAGACCCTGTGGAATGGGTGTTGTCTGCCGGACTTCACGTGTCTCAGTGTCAGATGACCTTGTACCTGTAACTGCTGTGTAGCAGTCTGACTGTGTAATTGTGCAGAATGTCCAGACCCTGTGGAATGGGTGTTTCTGCCAGACTTGCACGTGTCTCAGTGTCAGATGACCTTGTACCTGTAACCTGCTGTGTAGCAGTCTGACTGTGTAATTGTGCAGAATGTCCAGACCCTGTGGAAGGGGTGGTTTCTCTGCCAGAGGAGTTGCACAACGCCAGTGTGACGAGGGACAGCCCCATTGCTGTGCTGTTGCCATCAACACGTGGCCACGGCCTCTGCTCCTACATCCTCCTGCAGTTCCTCATCCGCAAGAACAACGACTTCCTCCGCACCTATTGCCCACTGGTCAAACAACAGTCAGTCTTCTATTCCTTATTTTTTGAAAGTTTGTTAAGGCAGTTTTAAAATTAAGGTATGGTTTTTCATGTTGTTGTTTTAAACTTTATTATTGTAATAAGAAAATGGGGGGGGGGGGGGGGGGGTTCTTTAAAAAGAAAATTCTCGGGGAAGGTTCTGAAAGACACCTATTCAATTTTGTGTTGATGCTTTCCCATCTTTCACACTATCAAACTGCTTCATGTCAGGTACAACAGCCTTCAAGAGGTCAACATAAGAGCCGTCACAGAGCATCACCTGGTGGGGTCATCCCCCGAGCGTGACCTGCTGCCAATGGTGCTGACGCACTGTAACTACAGCCTGATGGTGGGGCAGGCGGCCAAGCTGGACTACGACTTTGCTGCCTTCCAGCAGCAGCTACAGGACACCCTGCTGCAGTGCAAAGCCCGTGTCCAGCGATCGCCCCTGGGGCATATCCCTGTGAGTTCAGCTCGACTGTAGGCTGTATCCCTGAGTTCAGCTTGACTGTAGGCTGTATCCCTGAGTTCAGCTTGACTGTAGGCTGTATCCCTGTGAGTTCAGCTCGACTGTAGGCTGTATCCCTGAGTTCAGCTTGACTGTAGGCTGTATCCCTGTGAGTTCAGCTTGACTGTAGGCTGTATCCCTGTGAGTTCAGCTTGACTGTAGGCTGTATCCCTGTGAGTTCAGCTTGACTGTAGGCTGTATCCCTGTGAGTTCAGCTTCACTGTAGGCTGTATCCCTGTGAGTTCAGCTTCACTGTAGGCTGTACCCTGTGAGTTCAGCTTGACTGTAGGCTGTATCCCTGTGAGTTCAGCTTGACTGTAGGCTGTATCCCTGTGAGTTCAGCTTGACTGTAGGCTGTACCCTGTGAGTTCAGCTTGACTGTAGGCTGTATCCCTGTGAGTTCAGCTTGACTGTAGGCTGTATCCCTGTGAGTTCAGCTTGACTGTAGGCTGTATCCCTGTGAGTTCAGCTTGACTGTAGGCTGTATCCCTGTGAGTTCAGCTTGACTGTAGACTGTAACACTGGGAGTTGTGTGGTGTTTAGCTTCATTGTACTATTTGTAGGCTGTAGTGCTGGGAGTCGTATGATGTTCAGCTTCGCCGTAGGCTGTAGGACTGGCAGTCATACGGTTTTCGGCTTCTGAATAGATGGTAGCCTAGCTTGGAGTCATGTGGTGTTCAGCTTCATTTTCGGCTGTGGCACTGTGAGTCATGGAGTTCATCTTCATTGTAGCACTGAGAGTCATATGGTAAGCTTCAGTCTAGGTGGTAGCACTGGGAGTCATATGGTGAGCTTCAGTCTAGCTGGTAGCACTGGGAGTCATATAAGGAGCTTCAGTCTAGCTGGTAGCACTGGGAGTCATATGGTGAGCTTCAGTCTAGCTGGTAGCACTGGGAGTCATATGGTGAGCTTCAGTCTAGCTGGTAGCACTGGGAGTCATATAAGGAGCTTCAGTCTAGCTGGTAGCACTGGGAGTCATATGGTGAGCTTCAGTCTAGCTGGTAGCACTGGGAGTCATATGGTGAGCTTCAGTCTAGCTGGTAGCACTGGGAGTCATATAAGGAGCTTCAGTCTAGCTGGTAGCACTGGGAGTCATATGGTGAGCTTCAGTCCAGCTGGTAGCACTGGGAGTCATATGGTGAGCTTCAGTCTAGCTGGTAGCACTGGGAGTCATATGGTGAGCTTCAGTCCAGCTGGTAGCACTGGGAGTCATATGGTGAGCTTCAGTCCAGCTGGTAGCACTGGGAGTCATATGGTGAGCTTCAGTCTAGGCTCTAGGACTGAGTCACAAGGAGAGCTTTAGTCTAACTGCAACTATGTAAGATGTGATTTGCACCAACATCTACCGATCTCCCCTTTGGCTCATCTGTCTGAGCAGAACTCTGTATTTAGACTGTAAATCACAAGGCCTGCGTGGGCATAAAACACCAAATTACTTACAAGGCCTGCATGTGGAAACAGTTGTGTGTGGTTGATTTTCTGTGCTTGATGTTGTTTTGTGTGTGTGTATTTTTCAGGTAGAGACAATGGTGTACAGGGCAGACACCACCAGCTCTAGGCTGTTTAAGGTCTTGCGGGAGAAGATTGACCAGGTTGGTTTCCTCATCTGCACATCAGCAGCTCTCATTGAAACAAATCCTTTGCACCTGCTAGTAGATGGAATTGTCCTATGTAATACAGCTTTACAGCAACAACAATTACTTTTGGTAGCAGCATGTGAGGGTCTTGCCCACTTAAAAGGATTTAGCATTGCAGGCGCATGTCTTGGTGGTTTTAATGTACCAAACTGGAAATAACGATCCATATTCTTGGTCCATCAGTGGTTGCTTTAACTGGCATATTGTTTCTAAAAACCTAGCCTTAACTTGAAGAGTGTATGAATAATGGCAAGCTGGACAAACAAAGCTTGTTGTTTTGAATGAAAAATAAGATGGAGGTTTTGACACAGTTACATAATATGTGACCTGACCTATTTGTTTCTTGCGCATTTCATCAGCTGTCAAATACTTGAAAGACAATCCGGACTTGTGTGTTCAACTGATTCAGGAGTGCCTGAGTCCCGCAGAACGTCGACAGATTGTGGAGGACTTGCGTGACCAGCTGCCGGACATTTGCCAGTCCATCGACAACCTCAACACGGCGCTGTCCTTCCTCAAGGCTCTGGGCGGTGAAACATCAGTGTCCCTGCACGAGTTCATGTCCTCCACCCTCAAGATGAAGCGCACCCTGTACAGTCACAAGGTGTGTCTGCTGTATATTAGGGCTCAGATCAACTCGGTTCTTCTTAGTCTGGTCTTTCTGAAGAGGGACTTATTTTTTCTACAGGGTCTAGGTTGTGTACACATCAGAACAAAATTGTAAGAAAATAGAGAATGCAGTTTACCCAAATACTCTTCACTTTAGAAGTTCAGCATCTTCAACCTGCAGGTGTTTATATATTGGTTAACAGTGTTCTTTGCTATTTGATTTGTTGCCTGGAAGATTTTAGATATCAAGTGTTTTTGTTTTTTCTGTGTATGTGTGTGTTGTGTGTGTTCCAGGCCCAACAGCTGTGCTGCCTGACTCATGTCCAGTCCCTGTGGATTTTGCTCTGCTATCAGAGAGCTTCCATCCTGGCTGCTCACCACCAGGTCAGTGTGTGTCTATCAGAGAGCTTCCATTCTGGCTGCTCACCACCAGGTCAGTGTCTGTCAGAGAGCTTCCATCCTGGCTGCTCACCACCAGGTCAGTGTGCGTCTATCAGAGAGCTTCCATCCTGGCTGCTCACCACCAGGTCAGTGTGTGTCTATCAGAGAGCTTCCATCCTGGCTGCTCACCACCAGGTCAGTGTGTGTCTATCAGAGAGCTTCCATCCTGGCTGCTCACCACCAGGTCAGTGTGTGTCTATCAGAGAGCTTCCATCCTGGATGCTCACCACCAGGTCAGTGTCTGTGAAAGAGCTTCCATCCTGGATGCTCACCACCAGGTCAGTGTCTATCAGAGAGCTTCCATCCTGGATGCTCACCACCAGGTCAGTGTCCATCAGCTTCCATCCTGGATGCTCACCACCAGGTCAGTGTCCATCAGCTTCCATCCTGGCTGCTCACCACCAGGTCAGTGTCTGTCTGTCTGCTATGTAAGACAAGATCCTATAAGATAGTAGGATTCTATTCCAACAACCCAGTCTGCAGCGTTCAGTCATCAGCATGCAAGGGGGCTAGGTGTAATGAAAGGTATAGATGTTGAATTGCAGTGCATATGCTTGTTTCACTTGTTGTCACTATAGGTCTTCTTCTGCAGGATGCCTTTGATGGTGTGGAGAAAGAACTGCATGAGGATCTGACCCCTGAGCAACGGAAAGAGCTGGAGGCAATGTGTCAGCGCATGTCCATTGAGCGCCTGGAGTTGCTGCTCCTGCAGCTGTTTGAGTGCATCATGCTACACCTCTCTGAACCACGGAATCAGGATGATGATGTGCGACCAGAAAACTATCGGTGAGTACTCTTAAACACCCAATAGAAATAGAAGGACAGCAAAGAAGAGATACTTTTATCATAAGTGAGACTTGTGTTTAGAAAAGTCAAATTTTGTAGCATTTGACTTGATCTGTTGTCAAAGTAGAATGGAATAATAATTGCATTGGAAGGGATTTCTGGGGTTCACAGACATTAATCTAGGCAGTTCGTGGGGGCTGTTGTTTTCTACTTTGGCATGCAACTTTTGGACATTCATGTGACCAAGGAGTGATGATCTGCACGGTATTGCCATTCACCTCTTGGAGCCTGATGTAGTCACTGGGTTAGCTGTGTGTTTACACGGTCATGGCGGTCACCTCGCCTGATGTAGTCACTGGGTTAGCTGTGTGTTTACACGGTCATGCCGGTCACCTCTTGGAGCCTGATGTAATCACTGGGTGAGCTGTGTGTTTACATGGTCATGCCGGTCACCTCACCTGATGTAGTCACTGGGTTAGCTGTGTGTTTACACGGTCATGCCTGTCACCTCTTGGAGCCTGGTGTAGTCACTGGGTGAGCTGTGTGTTTACACGGTCATGCCGGTCACCTCACCTGATGTAGTCACTAGGTTAGCTGTGTGTTTACACGGTCATGCCAGTCACCTCACCTGATGTAGTCACTGGGTTAGCTGTGTGTTTACAGTCATGCCGGTCACCCCTTGGAGCCTGATGTAGTCACTGGGTTAGCTGTGTGTTTACACGGTCATGCCGGTCACATCACCTGATGTCACTGGGTTAGCTGTGTGTTTACAGTCATGCCAGTCACCTCACCTGATGTAGTCACTGGGTTAGCTGTGTGTTTACAGTCATGCCGGTCACCCCTTGGAGCCTGATGTAGTCACTGGGTTAGCTGTGTGTTTACATGGTCATGGCATTCATCTTTTAGCTGCAGTATCATTTGTTCTGCAGCTTATGACTATATATGGCTTGTGTACATATAACACTAGGAGGACAAACCAGCTTACTAGTAATATTACATTTTGGCCAATTGTAGATGTAATATTGGTAGGGCAAGCCAGCTTATTCTTCTCTGGCTGATGTCAGTTTCTGTTGATGTCAGTTATGTAGGTGTAGCATTGTTAGGGTAAATCAAATTATTACACCATGGCTGATGTAACATTGGTAAGACAAACCGGGCTATTGCTCTTTGGCTGATTAGATGTTACGGTAGTAGGACAAACCACGTTTTTTTTTTTTCATCTTACAAAAACCAGCACAGCATCACTTCATTTTGCCCATGCACCTGAATGCCAGGGGCCAAACTGTAGCTTTTGATTTAGGTGTGCTGCATACAAAATGCCGTTTTTTTTCCCTCCAAAATAGCAAGTTGATCAGCAGTGGCACGTGGTATTTGGAAACAGGCATTCACATTGTCTTGTCTGCAGGCTGCATGATGTGCTGGTGACCAACCTGGATGCCCCGCTGTACCACACAGAACCTGTGGAGGTGAGGTCTGGGCTGCTGACTGCTGAAGACCTGACCCCCTTCCCCGAGTCACTGCAAGGTCGGCATGCCACCACCACCTGGGTTCTGTGCCACTTCCACCTGGCCAACAAACGACAGCAGCTCTCTTGACCCATGTGCTGAATAGACATCTGTGATTTTTTCCATCATGGAACATTGTAATGGTAGCAGCAACTTAAACTGTTAAAGGGTTTTGAAGGATATCTTCAACTTTCTGATTTTGAGGGTGGGATAAATTATTCACTAGTAAAGATGTTTGATGTATGTTATTATGGTATCCATTGTGGAGCCCATCATTGATATGCCTATGATATGAATGCATACAAGTTTCCATTTTATGTGTGCATTTTTTTCTTTCTTTTGTATTTTGTTATTCCCTGCAGACAGTTTGGCCAATATCCTTTACCTGTGGCAGTTATCCAGAACTATACCTGCTTACATCTACTTCAGTGTGCGGCCTTGATCACATTTCACAACTGTCCAGTAGATCAGTGTGAAGGAATGATGAATGTGCTCTCTTTGGACATTGAGTCCTCGACATTCACACACAATAACACCAGCACAAAAATGGCTAGACACATGTATGTTGTGCTTCTTTTCTGTTTTACCATTTTTACTGGACAGGTAATTATTTAACATGACCAGTTAACAAGGTGTATAGAAATACGTTTTTAATGTCTTTCAGACACTAATGCTTCAATTGATTTTTGTTGTTTTATCCTTCTGTTTTTTTACAGATTTGTTTCTTCTGTTGTTAGTGTATATATTTTAATTGTGTTATCTGGATCAAGTTTACATTGTTGCTGGTGATCTTTAGTCTTATTGCTACATAAACTGAATATTTAATTCAAGACTGTGTCCTTATGGAAAGAAAAAAGGACCATGGTTTTATTTTTTAAAATTGCATGAGATAAGTG
Organism: Alviniconcha marisindica; assembly: GCA_018857735.1. Taxonomy (NCBI): domain Eukaryota; kingdom Metazoa; phylum Mollusca; class Gastropoda; family Provannidae; genus Alviniconcha; species Alviniconcha marisindica. Next base: position 111,428 of record JABMCL010002554.1, read on the forward strand.
CAGTTGATCATTCCTTGCTTCGTAATGCCAATATTAGATGACATGTAGATATTTATGCAAAAATCACTCAGTTGCTTCAAATGCTTCAAGTACATTTCATTCATATGCTGCATGTTTTACATTCTCTCTCCATCAGTCTGTGTGTCTCTCTCTCTCTTACTGCTTTGTGCTTTTGTGGTTGGCCAGTGCTCTTTCTCTTACTGCATTCCAAAGCAATGGAATTTCTCTCTTCTGACACCCATTTTCTCACACCTTTAAAACTGTATTAAATTTAGACTCATCTCTAAAAACATCTGGTTTAAGAAAATCACCCCCACACCCCCTCCCCGGGGCCCCCCTCTTGGTTACATTCCTGCTGTGTGCCTGTGACGTGGTGTGCAATGAATACAATCTTATGTTCATATGTTTGAGGTTTTAAACACCCTTGTCAGCAAGATACCATGCAATAGAAATGAACACTACTATTATTTTCTACCTTTTCAGCTCATATCATTGCTTTGCAGAATCAATGTGCTTGCGAATTGACTGAACCTGGTCATAGATTCTCTGACTGTGACCAGCCATGTAACACCCCCCACACTTGATTTGTCAATTCTCGAAGGACTATATATGCCATGTAACACCCCCAGACCTTGTTATTTGGTCATGGATTCTCTGAATGTGACTATATATAGCCATATAACACCCCCAGACCTTGTTATTTGGTCATGGATTCTCTGAATGTGACTATATATAGCCATGTAACACTCCCCAGACCTTATTTGGTCATGGATTCTCTGAATGTGACTATATATAGCCATGTAACACTCCCCAGACCTTATTTGGTCATGGATTCTCTGAATGTGACTATATATAGCCATATAACACCCCCCAGACCTTCTTGTTATTTGGTCATGGATTCTCTGAATGCGACTATATATAGCCATGTAACACCCCCCAGATCTTGTTATTTGGTCATGGATTCTCTGAATGCAACTATATATAGCCATGTAACACCCCCCAGACCTTGTTATTTGGTCATGGATTCTCTGAATGCGACTATATATAGCCATGTAACACCCCCCAGACCTTGTTATTTGGTCATGGATTCTCTGAATGCGACTATATATAGCCATGTAACACCCCCCAGACCTTGTTATTTGGTCATGGTTTCTCTGAATGCGACTATATATAGCCATGTAACACACCCCAGACCTTCTTGTTATTTGGATGGTTGTTATTCTTTTTTTTAATTTTTTCTCTCATGCCAATGAACTTGTGTTTTAATATGTTTTTGTGTATGCACTGAACCCCCTCCACCCCTGTACATTATATATCAACGCCTGTGCATCTGTTCTCATTTTCCATTTCTTTATGTATACATATGCCTATGTCCTCATGTCACAGTTTGATGTAGGTTTTGAATTGTACATGGTTTTCATTTCATTTCTTGTTATTTTTCCATGCATGTAGCTGTAGCATTAACAGTTTTAGTCCTTCATGGGTGAGGGCTGGATGTAAATAGATCCTAAATCATGTGCACAACCCTTGTGGAATACAGTTTATTCATTCATCCATTCATTCATTCTCTCACTGTCCCCTTCTCCCTCCTTCTAGCTTTCTGTTCTTGATCTGGCTGGTCTTTTGTTTCCTGTTTTTTTTCTTATTCTCTTTTTGTTTCTGCTTAAGTAGTCTAATTCTCTTCTTCGCTCGCATATTGCTTTTTTTCCTGTCTTTTATTCAGTGTCACATGTATTCTTGTTTAAATGAAATTAATCATGTACTTTTTGTTCTTAACTATCGGTGTGTGCGAGTGTGTGGTTTATATCGCTTTGTTGTCATTCCTTGTTTTGTAGATATTAAAAACAATTTCTCTGCTTATTTGAATTAATTAGATGTTTATAAATAGCTGTCCTTCTAGTGTGTATATATATATAATTTAAGAGGGGCAGTATTGAAGGGACTTACTCTTCAAAAAATGTGTTTGATGTTTGTATGTGTATGTGTTGTTTTCTATTGGTGTTTCGGCCGATTTTGTGGATTTGGCTAGAGTAAGGGTTTACATATGAGAAGAGTTTTGATAGGTGTATTTGGCCATGATGGAGCTTGATCATCTTGAGGTGACCCTAAGCAGTTGACAGGACGCTAAATCCAATTACCACAAAACATTTTCCCCTTCTCTGTAATTAGCGTATGCACATATTTACTTTTGTTTTCACATTCTTCCCTGGCATATTTGACCAAACTGTATACCTATGTAGAATTGGTATCTTGCCCATTTGCATGTATGCTTTGAATCGTCTTTCTTTTCATTCTTTTTTTGCGTCAATGTTTGTTTCATTTTCTTTTCTTTCTTCTATGTGGATATACTTAGAGTATTAATATACTTAATTTTAGACCTGTACAGGTGAGGGTTAGATGTAAAAGAACCATGAGGTTAACTCACTACCCTTGTGAAATACAGCTCATTGATTTACTCTCTCTTTCACTGTCTCTGTACTACTTGTATGAATAAAGAGAATACAGAAAGTCTGATAGGTACGGTGGCGAAAAAAAAACTAAAAACTTTCAGAGTGCACATCTCACTGTTCAGCTTTTACTGCGCATGGTGCGATTCAGGCTGGCTTTGCATGGCACTGGGGTCAGCTTCACCACTGACGTATATTGTATACATGCTGCAGTCTTCTATGTGGTACTTACAATCAGCGCTTTGTTTAACTATCATCAGAAACATGTGTGAGGTGGTCATGTTGTTGGCTTCACAATATTCAATGGTTGTACAGTTGTTTAACATCATGTAATACTGGGCACAAAATATCAACACTAATGTTGTAAGGACTTCAGTGCAACCATGGCAACCTTTTTTTTCTGCATGTGGCTTAAGTTTGCAGACCACTTTGTAGACTTCATTTGAACTGACAGTCTGCAAGTATAACAATTATTATGTTACTATTATGATGGCAATTGTAAATGCTCTGGATGGTGTTTTCATAATCTGCCTGTAGTGATGTGTAAAGAAAAAAAGGTCACACATTTTTTTTACTGCAAGAGGCACATCGTGCAGTGTTCACTCAAGATGTGTTCACTTCCCTTTTGTGTGTGTGAATTGTCTAACTGATGGCATTGTAACTTTTGTTGGACTGTATGATAATGCAGCACAAACACTTGTACCAACTGTGTGACAAAGGATAGCAGTTTGTGTATTGGATATGTTGTTGCAAGGCTGCAGACCGGGACTTTTCTGTATACTAAAGGAATTTGTGCATTGTCAACACTTTGCCTGTTGTAATGGTAAAATGCTGAAGGAATATGTGCATTGTCAAGGCTTTGCCTGTTGCAATAGTAGAATGCTGAAGGAATATGTGCATTGTCAAAGCTTTGCCTGTTGTAATAGTAGAATGCTGAAGGAATATGTGCATACTGTCAACACTTTGCCTGTTGTAATAGTAGAATGTTCAAGGAATATGTGTCAACACTTTGCCTGTTGTAATAGTAAAATGCTGAAGGAATATGTGCATTGTCAAGGTTTTGCCTGTTGTAATAGTAAAACGCTGAAGGAATATGTGCATTGTCAAGGCTTTGCCTGTTGTAATAGTGTAATGCTGAAGGAATATGTACATTATCAACATGTTGCATATTGTAATAGTATAATTCTGGAAGAATATGTGCATTGTCAACGCTTTCCCTATTGTAACAGTAGAATGCTGAAAGTATGTGTGTTGTCAATGCTTTGCGTATTGTACTAGTAGAATGCTGAAGGAATATGTGCATTGTCAAAACTATTCCTGTTGTAACAGTAGAATGCTGAAAGAATGTGTGCATTGCCAATACTTTGCCTATTGTAATAGTAGAATGCTGAACAAACATGAATGATATCAACACTTTGCCTGTTGTAATAGTAGAATGCTGAAGAAATAATTTTATATGTATTATCAACATTTTTGCCTATTTTATCATATAAAGATACTCCTGGCATTCAACACATCCCAATTGTAACCATATAAGTATGATATTTTCATTTATTACTGTTTAGCTGTTGTTTTAACTGTTGTTTCGCAGCTTTGAAAAAGGGGCTTACCCTGAGAAATTCATGTTTTGTACTGTCATATTAAAGCAACATTCTTCTTAACCGTTTATGTGTTTGAACTTTGCCCATTCGCTATTGTAGCAGTAGAATGCTGAAAGAACATTTGTGTGTTGATAGTAAAATGCTGAAGGAATATGTGTGTTGTCAGCACTTTGCCTGTTGTAATAGTAGAATGCTGAAGGAATAGGCATTGTCAACACTTTGCTTATTGTAAGAGTAGAATGCTGAAGGAATATGGGTGTTGTCAATACTTTGCCTATTGTAACATAAGAATGCTGAAGGAATATGTGGTGTTAACGCTTTGCTCATGGTAGTAGTAGAGTGATGAAGGAATATAAGTGCATTGTCCACATTGTCGTAACTTGTTCTATTTCAATAGCAATGTACTGAAGGAATATATATACATGTTGCTAGTACATTGTTCATTGTAACAGTAGAGTGAAGGAATATGTATTATCAACATTTTGTCTGTTGTAATAGTAGAGTACTGAAGGGATATGTGTGATATCAACTGTAATAGTAGAATGCTGAAGGAATAGGTGTGATATCAACACTTTGTCTCTTGTAATAGTAGAGTACTGAAGGAATATGTGTGTTATCAAGACTTTGTTATTGTAACAGTGGAGTGCTGAAGAAATATGTGTTAACATTTTGCCTATTGTAATGTCTGTTGTCTTAGCAGAGTGCTGAAGAAATATGTGTGCTATCAGGCTGTTGTCTTAGTTGGGTGCTGAAGTAATATGTGTGCTATCAGTCTGTTGTCTTGGTAGGGTGCTGAAGGAATATGTGTGCTATCAACCCTTTGTTGTAATGCAAGTAATATTTTTTCAGTTGTGCAGTTTTTCTTGAATCATTTTTATGAAAAGTTGGTGGGATGTTTTGTTATGTGATGTGCATAAAAGGTTGATGTGGTATTTTTGATGTGCATACAAAGTTGGTGGGGTGTTTTTTTATGTGATATGCAGAATTTCCATAAATATGCTGCATTTTTTTGTATCCAACAGCTTATTTTGTGCAAATCTTTTGCATCTTTTTGGTATCCAACAGCTTGTTTTGTGTAAATAAAGCTTCTGTATTTTTTTGTATCCAACAGCTTATTTTGTGCAAATAAAGCTTCTAGTTCTGCAAGTGTTGACTTCAACTGAATTTTCTCTCTTGCTCCCTCACTTGTTTGTTCTGTGTCTCCTGTGCATTTGGCGGTGTGTGCCTTGTCTGTGTCTGCGACTGTGTGAGAGAACATGTAAGCAAATCTTAAAGGTGAAGCTATTAATTTTAACACATCTGCACACCAGCTACAAATGTAAAAAAATAAAATAATAATAATAATATAAAGACTCTTTATAACTTAACGTGAGCCTGAAGTGCATAATATTTCACAAAGCAACAGGGCCAGCAAAAGTGTATGGAATGAAGATAAAGAAACCACAGGCAAATACAATGCAACACTTTTTTCAGTGACTTGTCCCCCCCCCCCCCCCCCCCCACCCCTCCAATAATCATCATGCTCAGTGTATCTTATGTAATTTCTGATTTTGAAACTTGAAATCGACTTTTGCATGAATGCTGATGATAATGAGTTCTCACAACGTGCACCACCTGATCATGAATTTCGTTTCGTCCAGTCAGGCACTCAGACATGTACTGACGTTTTGTCATGGATGAACTTGAACAGCAGTAAGCTCATGTTGAACTCTGACAAAACGGAAAACAGAAGTAATAGCTTTTGGCACTTCATCTCGTCTCAGACTGGTAGACAAAAATTCGGCAAACTTTGGGGGATAGCAATATCCCCTTAAAAACTTTGTGAAATGCCTAAGAGTTAAAACTAGCCACACTCTTTCCATGTATAATCAAATCAGCGCTGTCACGCATCTTTTCTTGAATCAAGACGCCTTGCGTCCATCCAGCCATATACTTTAAAAAAATACTTCTGCCAGACATGCTACTGCTTTGATAGCCTAGGAAGTATTAGGTAGATGCATATCCTGCAAATTCCACCACTACAAAAATAAGTCGGCAAATTCTGCCATTCGGAAGTGCGGCTGGACATTGAACCTGCAAATTCCACCATAATGAAGTACTGAAAACAGCCTGCAAGTTCTGCCATTAGGAAGTACGGCTTGACACTGAGCCTGCAAATTCCCACATTAGGAAATACTGGGCACAGAACCTGCAAATTCCCACATTATGAAGTACCCGGCATGGGACCTGCAAATTCCGATATTATGAAGTACTAGGCATGGAACCTGCAAATTCCGACATTATGAAGTACTGGGCACAGAACCTGCAAATTCCGACATTATGAAGTACCCGGCATGGGACCTGCAAATTCCGACATTATGAAGTACCCGAAATGGGACCTGCAAATCCCGATATTATAAAGTACTAGGCATGGAACCTGCAAATTCCGACACTATGAAGTACTGGGCACGGAACCTGCACATTCCGACATTGGGAAATACTGGGCACTTAGCCTGCCGCTGCTGTCAACCTGTGATCTCTCTCGCTCTCCACACCATCTAACCCCTCTGCTGCTCCACCCCCACCCACCCCCCCCCCCCCCCCCCCCCCCCCCCTCTCCACACCGCTCAACCCCCTGCTGCTTCACCCCCCCCCCCCTGCTGCTCCACACCCCCACCCCCTGCTGCTCCACACCACTCAACCCCCTGCTGCTCCACACCACTCAACCCCCTGCTGCTCCACACCACCCAACCCCCTGCTGCTCCACACCACCCAACCCCCTGCTGCTCCACACCACCAACCCCCTGCTGCTCCACACCACTCAACCCCCTTCCAAACCCCCTGCTGCTCCACACCACCCAACCCCCTGCTGCTCCACACCACCCAACCCCCTGCTGCTCCACACCACTCAACCCCCTGCTGCTCCACACCACCCAACCCCCTGCTGCTCCACACCACCCAACCCCCTGCTGCTCCACACCACCCAACCCCCTGCTGCTCCACACCACTCAACCCCCTGCTGCTCCACACCACCCAACCCCCTGCTGCTCCACACCACTCAACCCCCTGCTGCTCCACACCACCCAACCCCCTGCTGCTCCACACCACCCAACCCCCTGCTGCTCCACACCACTCAACCCCCTGCTGCTCCACAGCATCCTGCAATTGGAACTCTCGCCTGTTGTGCCCGTAACTGTTCATTTCGCGCTGTCCAGATAAATAGGACCTCATGGAAGTTTCTGTTCGCTTACTGATCCCAGAGAAGAGAGGTCAGGACTTCAGCTCTAAGTGTCCAACCCGCACTAACTGTCCAGATAAAATTGGACGTTATGCCAGTTTCTGTTCACCTACCGAGCCCAGAGAAGGGAGGTCAGCACTGTCTGTCCACTTTCAGCCTGAAGTGTCCGACCTGAACTAAATGTCCAGGGCCATGGCAATCAAGAAATGTCTGTTATTGTTCCGCAATGTTTACTGCGTGTTTATGAGTCGTGTTGTATAAAAATGTTTCCAGAATCTAGTCAGCTGGTTTGTTAACTCACCCATTGATACCCACTGATCCGGTCAGGTGTGCTGATGAACCGCGTAAGGCCCAATGAACACACGGAGCCACAACTGAATCGGAACGCTCGTCGACCACCACTCGGTGCCAGCTGAACCAGCCAGATTCAGCAGGTGCCATATACGTAATATAAAGTCATGGACTTATATATAGGTCCATACGGCGTAAAGCAACTTCTTTTTCTTCTTTTTTCATTTCACCGCCACGGCTGATGCCACTGTTCACGGTGTGATTAACTGACGAGCGTTTCACAGATTGTTAACACATCATCGTTGAGGCCGTGAGCGGTTTCTATGTTTTTGATAGTACTTTTTACTTTTTACTCTTTCTGTTCCTTCCTTCCTTCTTTCTTTCTTTCCCGCTGCCTTTTCTTTCCAATTAACTTCTTTCTTCCTTCCTCTTTCAGTCACTGGACCTGTTCGTCGGTCTGGAAAAATCGACCGTTGTCCGAGTCATTTAGTTAGTTCATGCTTGGAGCCCAGTCAACCACATAGGGCTAAACCGTTGTCTGAGCCAGTTAGTTAGTTGATGCTTGTCCGAGTCAGTCGATGCTTTGAGTCCAGTCAACCACCCAGGGTTATATCAGGGTTAAACCGTTGTCTGATTCAGTTAGTTGATGTTTTGAGTCCAGTCAACCACCCAGGGTTATATCAGGGCTAAACTGTTGTCTGATTCAGTTAGTTGATGTTTTGAGTCCAGTCAACCACCCTGGGTTATATCAGGGCTAAACTGTTGTCTGAGTCAGTAGTTGATGTTTTGAGTCCAGTCAACCACCCAGGGTTATATCAGGGCTAAACTGTTGTCTGATTCAGTTAGTTGATGCTTTGAGTCCAGTCAACCACCCAGGGTTATATCAGGGTTAAACCGTTGTCTGAGTCAGTTAGTTGATGCTTTGAGTCCAGTCAACCACCCAGGGTTATATCAGGGTTAAACCGTTGTCTGAGTCAGTTAGTTGATGCTTTGAGTCCAGTCAACCACCCAGGGTTATATCAGGGCTAAACTGTTGTCTGAGTCAGTAGTTGATGCTTTGAGTCCAGTCAACCACCCAGGGTTATATCAGGGTTAAACCGTTGTCTGACAACCACCCAGGGTTATATCAGGGCTAAACCGTTGTTTGAGTCAGTAGTTGATGTTTTGAGCCCAGTCAACCACCCAGGGTTATATCAGGGCTAAACTGTTGTCTGAGTCAGTAGTTGATGTTTTGAGTCCAGTCAACCACCCAGGGTTATATCAGGGCTAAACTGTTGTCTGAGTCAGTAGTTGATGTTTTGAGTCCAGTCAACCACCCAGGGTTATATCAGGGCTAAACCGTTGTCTGAGTCAGTAGTTGATGTTTTGAGTCCAGTCAACCACCCAGGGTTATATCAGGGCTAAACTGTTGTCTGAGTCAGTAGTTGATGTTTTGAGCCCAGTCAACCACCCAGGGTCCTGTCTGGGATAAATCTTTGTTTGACGACCACAGCTAGACTACAGTGCAGCTGCGGTAAAGCGGAGATAAGGAACGATTTCCATCTCCACAACGACAGTGCGTTCCATTCCTGGCACGGTAATGGAGACAACTTTCCGCGACCTGTAGCTCGTTTGTGTGGGCGCTGGCAGGACCCCCACCATTGACCGTGCTCTCGGCGGCTCCCAGACAATGCCGGCTGACTTTCGCTAGCACTCCCGCCCTGGACGCGGATCACCTCCCCGGGCACAACGGCATAACCGTCATCCACAGGCACTTGGTGCCGGCAGGTTTTTTCCTGCGTCTGGAACTCGGCTTCTCCCCGGTGACAGGCCCGTGGTAACCACTTTTGACCAACAATTCCGGAAGTGCAGCCATCGTATTTGTAGTTGTTTGTTTTTGTAATATTTTTTTTTTATCGTATTTTTTAGGCTTTAAAAAAATCTCACATGACCATTATGACGAAGAAGCGTTTAAGACGTACAATAATAATAATAGATAATTCTTGTAAAGCGCTATCCTCTAACACGAGTTAAACTCACTGCGCTGTACAAACAACTTGACAAAAACCACATTTACATACATTTCAACAAACTTCACCATTCACGCCATATACACACGCCAGCATACACACGGTCCATTGCCACAGGAATGCATGGTCTGCCTAGTCCTGTGAAAAAGGCCTGTCCAAAGAGGAAAGTCCTGAGTCGGGCCCCGAACCCAGACAGAGTGGGTACACCTCGCAGACTGGCAGACAGCGATTCACTGAGAGACAAAGAGACAAAAGCAAAGGGGGAAAAACGGTAAGACAATGAGATCTAAACACATAAAAGGTTCAAAAGAACGCTGTTCATTAGGACACAACACAACTTGCGAATTTTCGGGGTAATCCCCTTTATCAAGCTATAAAACGACACTTACACAACAATTAAACGGTGTTAAAAGACGAAAAATGAGATGAAGAGCTAAATCACATACCTGCTTTTGTCTTGTCCGGTGCCGCTTGGAAGCATGTTTGGAAGCTTGGAAGAACAGCTGAAGATTTTGATAAGATAATAAATAAAGAGATACATGGATTTTTCCCCCTTCTAATTTCTAATAAGACAAAAGCAAAAGAAAAAACGATAGGATCATAAGTAAACAGATAAATGACTTTTTTCCTTCTAATTTGTGTGAAGCATTCATGAAAGGAGCCGTAACTAAGTAACTCGGTGTTTCACGCCTGCTGAACCATTACGGTTATATCAGGGCGAGCAAGCGAAAGAACCGAATTTCTCACATAGTATCGTGTTGACTGCATTAACTATGGCAGTGGCACGGTATTGCGGGTGCCTGTGGTAGCAGCACCGACGTCCCGCCGCTGGGTATTCAATGACAGCCATCGACAGCGGCCACAACTCGGTGCTGTGCAGGCGGGCAGTGGCGGGAACGGTACAAATGAACTTTCCCCAACAATGGGCGGCCCAGCTTGACGGCAGCGTAGGATCAAGGGCACCAGCCACACCTCAACAGCTAATGGACCGGACAAAGTCGCGGACACTCACTCGCTTGACGGCGCGCGTGTCGGTTGCCCCCCCCCCCCCCCCCCCCAACCCCCCACCCCGTTGTAGCGGCACAATCAAAAAGTCTTTTGGCGTGGGGGAGAAAACTGCTGTCGTCTCATTGGCACAGTCATCAGCTGGCCACTGCCGCAGTGAAACGTGATGTTCAAGCGACAGTGCACTTCCTTAGGCTCCAAGGCGGATGCATGTGTGGTAAGTACTGGAAAACCACTGCAACCACCTAAAGACAACAAATAACGGCTTTAAAGCCTCACACGTGTGTGCGCGGAACTTCAAAACAAAAGCAAAAATATACAAGAACTGGCAAATGCGCGCGCGCGTGTGTGTATGCGTGCGTGCGTGCGTGCGTTGCGTGCGTGCGTGCGTGCGTGCGTGCGTGCGTGTGTGTGTGTGTGTGTGCATCTTTTGCATAGTTGTGCTTGAATGTTGATGTCTACATTATGTGGTTTGTTTTTCTTTCCGTTAACATTTTCCATCTCGATGTACATTATGTGTGTTATGCTATGCTTGTTAAGTTAAGCGCTTTGAGCCGCAGGGTAGGCGCTTTACAAATTCCCATTATTACTATTAATAAATGCCGCGCGTACTGACAGACAGACGGACAGACACACACACACACACTGACGCACAAATAACTAAGGATGAGAAGCTTGACTAAGTTAGTCAGTAGCCTACCAATGACGACGGTAAATATTAATCAGTAACAAGCTGACCGCCCTCTTGACTCGCCGACTTAACTGGCCCTCGATCCTCACTGGGCCAACTGGAAAGCGATGCCGGAAAAGGTGTGAGTGTCGCTCATTTGAAGTTTCTCCGCGTTGAAGGCCGACACGACTGACAGACGAACACACACCACAACCCCATCTTCGTACACACTGGATGACAATTACACGCAGCCGTAACTATGACCAGTATGTACGAGTGTAGCTGCATGTGCATCGTCAAACGTTTTAACCGAGTTGCAGGTACATCGATGTGAGGGGAAAGACTAGCGAAGAGTGTGCGATACGAATGGTATTACTTCAAGTGTTCAGATTACGCCTCCATTTGTTTAAAAAAAAAGAGAAGGCCATTAGGCATACATGGTGTTCTATGCACACACAAGAGAGAGAGAGAGAGAGAGAGAGAGAGAGAGAGAGAGAGAGAGAGAGAGAGAGAGAGAGAGAGAGAGAGAATAAATTGATGTTTTACCAGTGCGGTTATATCAGAGAGAGAGAGATTGATAGATTGATTGATTGATTGAACTTTATTACACAAGGATAAAGGTTTAGGCACGAATGCCTGTCGTTCAACCTGTCCTTGAAACAGTTACAAACACTTATATATATATAATATATGATCATAGTGGGAAAATCAATGCCAATCGATAATTATGAACAATACAAAAGAGTAATAAATCAAATCACTGGGAGACTATACATGTACATATACATGGGAAACCAAGAAATTGTTAGATTTTTTTAATATTTTATTTTGGTGTTTTGTTTTTGTTTTGTTTTAATGACAATCTGCTTCTGAACCATTTAGAAAGTTGTGTTTTGAAGCTGGTAAGTGAATTGCATGATTTTATTTGATTTGGGATGATATTCCACAAGGATGCGCCTCAAAATGAGAAACTAGTTTTAAAAAGGTCTATTCTAGGTTTGGGCAGAGTTATGTATCTTGATGTGGCGCGAATGTTGAACAGATAAAAAAATAAAATAAAATAAAAACTGTTTAAGGTACGGAGGTGCAAGATTTTTGTATGCTTTGAATACTAACACTGCCTTGTTGAACATAAGCTTTTCTTTGAGTGGAAGTATTCCCAAGTACCGTAGCTTTGTATCGGTTGATAAAGAGGAATCAGATATCATCAATTCTGCAGCTCTTCTGTGAAGAGAATTAAGTTTGTTAAATAAGAAATCACTACAGCCGTCCCAGACAGTTGATGCATATGTTAGGTGAGGGGAAATGTGAGCATGGTAAAACAGCTTGCGCTTAGGAGTGTCCACAAAGTGTCTGAGCTGTGACAACAGATAAAGATTTCTTGAAACTGTTTTACATGTGCCAATAATGTGTGGTCGCCAGCTAAATTCATCACTAATAATAACGCCAAGGTGCCGGTGCTCATGAACTTGTTCAATATGACTGTCTTTAAGACTAAGATTAAGGTGAAGCGGGCGAAGCTGATGTTTTTGCCTGGTAGTAAGTAGTATACGTTTTGTTTTTGCAGGATGTAAAATCATGGCATTATTGTCGCACCAGTCAGATGCTTCATTTCTGCTTCTCTGTAGTTCATTTTGAACAGTGTTTGTATCTTTATCAGATGTATTTAGTGAAGTATCATCCGCAAACATGTCACAGTTAACTTTATTGCTAGTAATATGCTGGGGAAGATCATTGATGAAAACAGAAAATAGAAGCGGTCCTAAAACAGATCCTTGAGGAATTCCACAACGAACAATGCCTTCATTAGAGTATTCACCGTTAACATAAACACTTTGTGATCTTAGCTCCAGATAAGATTTAAATAACGAGACAAATGGGGAGCTTGCTGTATATAAGGATAATTTCTTAAGTACATTATGATTAACAAAATCTAAAGTTTTTTTAGGTCAAGAAAAACAGCACCTTACCTCAGAGTTGTTGATGGCAGAAAGCCCGTTATCACACAGTTTGGCTAATGCTGTGTGGCATGAGTGTTGAGGACCAAAACCTGATTGTGACTGGCATAATAGATCGTGTTCAGTAAGGAAATTCAGTAAGTGTTTATGTATATGTCTTTCTATCGGTTTTGAAAGCAGGGTAAGTATGGAGATGGGACGAAAGTTGTTTCGTTCACTTAAATCATTGGTTCTGGGCAGAGGAATCACTTTAGCTTTTTTTAGGATAGTTGGGAAGACATTGTTAAGAATAGATAAGTTATATATATAGGTGAGAGGCTGAGCTATATATGGGAGAGCTAGTTTTAAGAGAAATGGATTAATATTATCATGTTCCATGGATTTATTGTGTGTGTGTGTGTGGTGTGTGTGTCAGAGAGAGAGAGAGAGAGAGAGAGAGAGAGAGAGAGACACACACACACACACACACACAGAAAGGAGGGGGTAGAAAACATGTCGCTGTGTATATATATAATTATAAGCTCTAGTGATATAATTATTTTAAAATGATATAAAGTCTGAGGGCATTTTTAATGTCACCTACTCGTCACGCTGAACGCCGTTACCGCTCGTTTGCAGGCTGTGCGTACCTTGTGGTTTTGTGTATCCCTGTGACTAATGATTTTGTGTATCCCTGTGACTAATGATTTTGTGTATCCGTGCCACTCGTGATTTTGTGTATCCGTGTGACTCGTGATTTTATTTATCCTTGTGACTAGTGATTTTGTGTATCCCTGTGACTCGTGATTTTGTGAATTCTTGTGACTCGCGATTTTGTGTATCCTTGTGACTCGTGATTTTGTTTATCCCTGTGACTAGTGATTTTGTGTATCCCTGTGACTCGTGATTTTGTTTATCCCTGCGACTCGTGATTTTGTGTATCCCTGTGACTCGCGACTTTGTGTATCCCTGTGACTCGTGATAGTGTATCCCTGTGACTCGCGATTTTGTGTATCACTGACACGTGATTTTGTGTATCCCTGCGACTCGTGATGTTGTGTATCCCTGTGACTCGCGATTTTGTGTATCCCTGTGACTCGTGATAGTGTATCCCTGTGACTCGTGATAGTGTATCCCTGTGACTCGCGATTTTGTGTATTCATGTGACTCGTGATAGTGTATCCCTGTGACTCGTGATTTTGTGTATTCATGTGACTCGCGATTTTGTGTATTCATGTGACTCGTGATAGTGTATCCCTGTGACTCGTGATAGTGTATCCCTGTGACTCGTGATTTTGTGTATTCATGTGACTCGTGATAGTGTATCCCTGTGACTCGTGATTTTGTGTATTCATGTGACTCACGATTTTGTGTATTCATGTGACTCGTGATTTTGTGTATCACTGACTCGTGATTTTGTGTATCGCTGTGACTCGTGATAGTGTATCTCTGTGACTCGTGATTTTGTGTATCCCTGTGACTCGTGATTTTGTGTATCATTGACTCGTGATTTTGTGTATCGCTGTGACTCGTGATAATGTATCTCTGTGACTCGTGATTTTGTGTATCCATGTGACTCGTGATACTGTACATCGCTGTACCTCTTGATTCCGCCGGAGAATGATGTGAAACGCAGTGACTGAGTTTGTGTACACCAGAGAATAGCGCTATACAAAAGTTATCTATTATTATTATTCTGTGTTATCGCTTTGACTGTGTATCGTTATACCTCGCGATTCTGCGTATAGCTGTACCTCGTGATTCTGTGTATCGGCTATACCTCGTGATTCTGTGTATCGGCTATATCTCGCGATTCTGTGTACTTCTATACCTCGTGATTCTGTATATCGCTGTACATCGTGATTCTGTGTATCGTCTATACCTCGTGATTCTGTGTCCCGCTGTACCTCCTGATTCCGTATATCGCCATATACCTCGTAATTCTGTGCATTGGTGTGACTCGCCTTTTAGTTGGAAAGTGCGCTATATTAAATATTATTATTATCAAAATTATTATATTATTACGTCTTCTTCGTTGTCGCCTTCCTGTCCGACACTTTAAGTGAGAGTTGTTGAGTTGTATTTAGTAGTTACTTGACAGATAACAGCCAATCAACCGCGGAGTCCATACGGCGTCATCAAATTACAAATAAAGTCTGATTCACTGTTATACTTTATGCCTTTCCACAACTGTTTTGGTCCAAGAGGATTGGTGGGATGGGAGGTGGTGTGTGTGCTGAGCGGCCCGTACATAGCAGTGCATTTATAGCCACAGACCGGCAAGTGCGCCTCAGGTAAGCTGTTGTGAAAGCGTGTATCAATGAACTTAACATCGTTCTTCGCGCAACTCTGTTTGTCACTTGGCGATAATGTCACAGCAAGGTGTACTGTATTTCTTCTGGATATAAAATTGCGTTTAAGCAACTTAGTTGAGACTGAACAGTGTCAATGCTGATCGCAGTGAAATAGGTAGATTGCGAGAGAGAGAGAGAGAGAGAGAGAGAGAGAGAGAGAGAGAGAGAGAGAGAGAGAGAGAGAGAGGGAGAGAGAGAGAGAGAGAGAACTCCATTCACGCCGCTCAGGTATTAACATCCACGTAACAGCACAGCTACCATTTTTTTCGATCAGATTCCAATGCCACGTACGAAACTTGATACCCCAGATCAGTGGAAAACCCCACAGAACAAACAGTCCCCGGTGGAAAAGCTCCGACAATAACTTGTCCATCATGCCCAGTGTCACGTGCAGAGTGCCGCGCTGTCTGGCGGTGTTGGGAGGACAGAAGCCGCCGGTCGATAACACGATGATCATTTCGGACAGGAGCGTGCCGCCTCTCTCAGTCCACATTACCGGGAGACACAATCAAGCCGAGGTGTGCCATTAAAGTGCTGCGTTGACGAGAAACGACAGAAGAGGGGAACCGGCCTGGACACGTCTAGCTGTCCGCACACATTCAATGTTGCTTTACGTCCACAGAGACCGTACGGACTATTGGGGACGGGGAGCCCAGGACGGCCACCTCGAATTTTACACAGCTCCTGAACTTCGTAATTTCAGTGTTGCTTTACGTCCACAGAGACACTACAGACACAGGGATGGTGAGCCCAGGACGACCACCTCCCTTTTCACACAGCTTCAGAGGTCTGACAGTGGTCCAAGACGATTCCTTCCTTCCTTTAGTACGTGGGCACAGCACCCTTGCACTCTTCCCCTTTCTTGTGCCCCAGTCCTTAGCCTGTACTTGACCCTATGACCTTTGAACTGCGGTAGATACAGGGCCAGTGAATCGTAACCATTTTAATACCGGAGGTAGGCTATAGTACAGTCCCCTACATTTCAGGGATCCGCCATTATTGGCATTGGTACGCCATAGTGAGCGCAGTTTGAGCGGATAGGCCACACTGAGTGTGATTCCAAGTATGCACAGAAAACAAACTCGCCCATTGATACCAATCTTGTACTCACCCAGCTTTCGCTGGCACAAACGTGGTACGGTTATTTGCCTTGGTAGCCTAGGTGATACCGAGTGCAATGACCGTCTCCAGGAGAACAGCCGAAGGCAGGGCATTGTTTCTGGCAAAGTGTTAGTGGGAGTGTGTGCACTGATGCGTCTGTGTGTGACTTAATTAGCTGTTCATCAGTGGAAGCGTGTGGTGGAAGCTATATATACTACCAGGCCGCCCCACCTTGCTTTTCTGGTCGCTACGCCGGGAAGGCAGTGAACCTGGCGTCACTCAGAAGTGGTTCAAGTCAAAGTAGCTCAGTAGTTCTGGGCTGTATTGTTCCCGCTGTTTATAATAGTAATGGAAATCTATACGTTTGTGTTTTATCGAACGACTTTTATACCAGTCTTCGTGGCTGACTTAATTTCAAGGTCACATTGGTGTCGTTGCAGTTAAATTTGCAAACTGTGTTTATCTGAGAAGTATGCAGGTAGTCGGTTTTAACGCCCAGACATCATTGTAGGTCATGTTATAATGGGGTTTTGCGACGAAAATAACCTTTTAATTTATCGCTCAGAGTTACATACGTCAACAGTGACTGAGATCACGACAATCGCCTTGCTTCGGACTTGGCGAACTGACTTACAGCAATAGTTTCCTTCCAAACACACTGCGCTTAAACAAAACCTTTCAATCCTTCCTTGCTAATCAATACCTCCACTGCGCTTCACATTTTACATCCGGCAGTCTGGGTGAGGTTGTCAAACTTCAAGCTGCCACCAGCGCCAGGAATGTTCACAGACGTTGGCTTGCTCGATCCTGTCGCCACTGGCCTGTGCCATGGAAATTTAAGCATTACAACCCGGTTTTCCAGGACAAGAATTTTCAAGACGGGACAAAGGAGGGAATAAGGGGCATGTCGAGGGCTGGCCTCTACGTGATTGTTTTTATCTCCGCCGTTCCTCTGTGTGCGCGCGCGTGTGTGTGTGTGCGTGCGTGCCGCGTACGTGTGTGTGTGTGTGCGTGCGTGCCGCGTACGTGTGTGTGTGTGCGTACGTGTGTGTGGTGTGCGTATGTGTGTGTGTGTGCGTGCGTGCGTGCGTGCGTGCGTGCGTGCATGCGTGCGTGCGCACGCGCGCTCGGTGTGTGTTGAGTATTAACGTAAAGAGATCCGCATTCCAACTTAACGTGGAGGATGGGGTGCTCTACAGATCTTCATCTTTAAATACATTATTATTATTGTTGTGAGCCGGTCTGGCCTAGCGGTAAGGCGTTAGGCTGGTAAGCAGAGGGGACACGGTTCAAATCCGCTTCGGCTCTCCTTTCTCTTTAAATGTTGTGGTCTGTGGACACTGTCTTGCGACTTTGTCCCTCACAATTAATGAAACATTAAAATGGCTCTCGTCGCTGCCCATCTTAATGCAGGAGACATTCTGGCGGTGATAGTGTAGCGATAGGTATACAATCTACCCCTCCCCCCCACCTCCATACCCCCTTTCTCCCCGTCCCTAATACGCCTGATGGTTTCTGTGCACGTTAAGCAGCATACTTACTGATTATTGTTCTTGCTTGGTCCAGGTAAAGAAGGCAGAGTGGGTGACCTAGCTGTGCCAAGTGCCTGTGGTCGTCTGTGGTGATGTGGTAATAAGCTGCTGTCACCGCCGTGCGCTCGCAGTCGGCTTTTTCTGCAACCGAGTGTCAACGGCAAAATCTGTCTGTGATGTTTTTCTTCCCGCAGAAATCGGTTATTAATGAGACGGGGCCCAGGGGACAAATCAAGGACTACTGATTTAGATTTGTGTTGCTATTATTGTGGGAAGAGGGTGGGGTGCCGTGGGAGTCCTTTAGCAAGATGGCAGCTGAATTTTAACGTCCCGTCAACCGTACAGGTCACCTCAGGATGATCAAACTGTCACAAGCAAATGCATACTTAAAAACTATTCTCATATATATCTGTATCTCTCTCTCTCTCTCTCTCTCTCTCTCTCTCTCTCTCTCTCTCTCTATATATATATATATATATATATGTATCTATATATCTATACAACACACACACACACACACACACACCACACACACACACACACACACACACACACACACACGTAAACCCTTCGTCAAGTCAAATCCTCAAAACCAGTCAACACACAAATATAAACAAGACACCCCGGAAAACGCAGATTTTCAAAAAGTCCCTTCAATATTGCTCCTGCTTAAAAAGAAGAAGAAGAAGAAGAGCATATATGGCTAGGACATACCACCTACCATCATGTATTACTCAACAGAAGCCATACAAAAAACGCCTATGTCTAAACCAAAACAAACAAAAAACAGTTCAGGAGCTGTGTGAGAGTCGAGGTGGCCGTCCTGGGCTGTCCGTCCTAACGAGCCTTCTGGTTTCCGTGGACGTAAAGATTTATTGAACCATGCTTCGGCATTGGTCACAACTTGTCCCTGATATGTCAGCCGACATCTGAGGACATTAAGCATCACTTGATCATCATGAACCAAAAAATGAATGTTGGAGAAGAGAAAGGTCTTGAGAGAGAAGTGCCTTAATCCCCTCCTTCCCTCCACCGTGCCCCCCCCCCCCCCCCCCCCCCCCCGTGCTGTCGTCTCGCCAGACCCGGTGTGCCCAGTGCTGATAGCCTGGTGTGACATCAGGCACAGAAAGCGATGATCAAACCGATGACAGAACCGTTAAGCCAAGGCCGCCAAGGTGTCACCCGTTTACGTGCGAGAAACAAGACGGAGCGACGTGAGCACACACACACACAAGATCATGGCGGTCTCGCACACACGCCCGGTGTGAATATTTCACTGTGCAAGTGTTGTGGCGCAACTGCACCTCCCCCCCCCCCCCCCCCCCCCCTCCCCCGTACCCCTCCACCAACCGCCTCGCTACCACACCGCTGCGGAAGACGGGTGGGTATGTATCGTAGGTACAGCTGGCTGGGTCAGGCGGCGCTGGGACTATCATAAATCTGTCATAAATTTGGGACGTTAATCTCAAAGAGTATCTAGTGTGTTTTGTGAAGAGAGTGCGGGCATAACTGATGTGCAATCAGATGGGATTGCGCGTCGCTAGGTAGCGGTCAGCGTCTGTAAATATTGCAGCTACAGCCAGCGCTCGCTCGGAGGCCGGAGGCGGAGGGGTAGCGGGGGTGGGGGTGGGGGGTTACACTGGTTCTGAGCACAACAAAAATCTGAAGCCATTAGTTGTCGCGCAGTTCTGTGTGCACTCGTATAGGCACCGTGACGCACACAGACACTCACATGGGCACAGTGACGCACACAGACACTCACATAGGCACAGTGACGCACACAGATACTCACATAGGCACAGTGACGCACACACACTCTCACATAGGCACAGTGACGCACACAGACTCTCACATAGGCACAGTGACGCACATAGACACTCCACAGTGACGTACACAGACACTCACACAGGCACTGTGACGCACACAGACCCTCACATAGGCACAATGACGCACACAACCACACAGGCACTGTGACACACACACTCACAGAGGCACAGTGACGCACACATACATTGGCATAGTGACGCACACAGACACTCTCACAGGCATAGTGATGCACACAGACACTCGGATAGGCACAGTGACGCACACGGACACAGTGATGAACAGACACAGGCACACACGCGCATCAGCACACCACACACACAAACGCACGTGCATACATGGATGCACGCATATGCGCGACCACACACACACACATACTCACACACACGCCATACACACATACAAACACACACACACACACACACATACACGCGCACGCGGAAGTGTGGACAGCAAGTTGACAAGCGCAGCAAACAGCGCCCTCGCTCTAGGCCTGTTCAGAGTTACCGCCAGGCAAGCCCTGCACGTGTCCAGGGATACAGTCTTTACGAAATCTACAAAAAACCACAAACACACACACACACACACAAAAAAAAAAGGACGAAGGTCGCTGAGAGGTTATTTGTCTACAGTGAAAATGGGGACACTGCGGAGTGCGGTGCTGGTCACTTAGTAAAAAACCCACAACAAAACCTGTCATGGCAAGCATTTCACAATGACTTCACGAGAACATTCTTCCAAGCACTGGATACAAAAACAACAAAGCTCAACCCAAAACAGATAGGTGTCTTTAGCTCTCCATCTCATTTGTCATCGTTTTTCACCGTTTAACTGTTGTCTAAGTGTCGTTTTGAAGCTTGATAAAGGGGATTACCCCGAAAATTCGCATGCTGTGTTGTGCCCTAATAAACAGCGTTCTTCTGAACCTTTAATGTGTTTGGATCTTGACAGTGACGGAAAGGCTGGACAGTATAATTATAACTTCGGCACGCACAACGCATGTAGGACCCGCACAGCCACCTTAGCCCGAGTCAGGACCCTGCTGCGTGCAACTCTTTTGAAACAGGTCTATACACACAGTCAAA
>JABMCL010002554.1:137500-152500 GCA_018857735.1 Alviniconcha marisindica
TTCGCTCCTGATGCACGCACCACGACAGTTTTTGTTACCGGGCATCACAGTCTGCTTTGGTGATATCGGACATGGCAGTTTGCTTTGATATCGGACATGGCAGTTTGGTTTGATATCGGACATGACAGTCTGGTTTGATATCGGACATGGCGGTCTGGTTTGATATCGGACATGACAGTCTGGTTTGATATTGGACATGACCGTCTGGTTTGATATCGGACATGACCGTCTGCTTTGATATCGGACATAACCGTCTGCTTTAATGTCGGGCATGACAGTTTGCTTTGATATCGGACATGACAGTTTGGTTCATATCGGACATGACAGTCTGGTTTGATATCGGACATGACAGTCTGCTTTGATATCGCACATGACCGTCTGCTTTAATGTCGGGCATGACAGTTTGCTTTGATTCGGCGAAGCCAGTTGGGAACGAGGAACAAGTGCTCACGTGACACCCATTCAAAGGAAAAACTATCAAGGAAATAACCGATGATAACAAAAACAAACCTTGCGCTTAGTGCCCCCTGCTCCTCCTGCCCCTCAAAAAAAAAAAAAAAAAAAAAAAAAAAAGGAAGAAGAAGAAAGAAAGTACGATGAAACTCACAAATCTCCTATAACACAGAAATCTCGTCTTGATCAATAAAGTAGATAAATAAGATGGGGTGGGGTGGGGGGTGGGGGTGAATAAAACATGTCCATATTAGTAGCACCATGCGGTGTTTTGTAAGTGGTGCTGGCATGTAGACATGAAGACTACGTGATGTTGGCCTATATTATAATAATAATGAAATACTTGTAAAGAGCGAACCTCTACTAGTCTAGTATAAAAATAAGAGCTCGGCGCGCTGTATAGAGAGCACGTTTAACACCCAACATAAAGCTGAGACACCACAATAAGGAGAAAACGACAACAATAATTAGAAGCAAGTGAAACCACAGAAAGCCAAACAGCAAGACGTACATTACACACCCTTCACCAAGACAGCGTGTTGGGGCATATAATCACGAATCATGAGCTGGGGGGGTGTGGGGGGGGGGGGGGGGGGGGATTGGGGGGGTAAGGGGGAGGGGGCAGCAAATAGAAGTGCCTCGTGTCCTGTAAACGTAAAACGAAAGAGTGTATTGGTCTGACTGTATATTCATTGTACATGTTCTCTTTGTAGCCAGTGTGACGAGGACAGAACAAGACACAGGAAGACGGGTTCATTGTGTTGTGGGTGTCGGCTGCATGAGAGAGCCCCATGTAGCAGCTACAACATTGCTGTCGACGTGAAAAGAAGTGAATGTGAAACGAGTAACGATTCAAGCGTACTCATCGCGCCGAACAGACCCTTTCAAGCAATCCCAATCAAAATGAAACACTATGGGAGTATGTTATTTACGGAATCTGTTTTGTGGTTTTGATGACCCATTTCACTCGTTGGTGTTCACGCTCTATGGATCTAAATAATGGAGCACTATGTCTGACAGTGTTGGCAGTAGGCAGACGTCGGAACAAACCATGAGCTTGTTGCTACACTGGGTTTTGTGACGGTTATTCAAATAAAACGCGAGTGTTCTTGTGACACGGATGTGAAATACTCGTACGTGACAGGATCAATGGTGGGCTATGATTTGAAACATCAACTATCAAAAAACAAATTATACATATAAGAAAAATGGAAATATTTTTATGCTGTTAAATTTACATACTTCCGTTTGACAGCATTACAAGTGAACTTGTGATAGTGCAAGCCTACCTTATTTTTACAGTTGTAAGCCGAGTGGTTTAAACTGAAAACAAGCATGCCAATGAACTTGTACATTTAAACTAAACATGGTGCTTAACGTCCACAGAAACCATAAGGCTTATTAGAAACAGACTTGTACATTTAGTATATTTAAACTTGAGAGAGAGAGAGAGAGAGAGAGAGAGAGAGAGAGAGAGAGAGAGAGAGAGAGAGAGAGAGAGAGAGAGAGAGAGAAATGGAATACGGAAATTTTATTCAATAAGGCCATAGCCCCATTTGAGAGAGAGAGAGAGAGAGAGAGAGAGAGAGAGAGAGAGAGAGAGAGAGCGTTACAAAGTGCAAGAAATAGGTATCGCTGCATCAGAAAGTAACGCACTTTTTTTAAAATTATGAACTAGATCTAGTACAAAATCCAAACACAGATCTAGTACGTTGTATACGTTTACTGCTAGTGGGTTAACGATACTCTTTAAAAGCTGTTCACGCGCTTAACAAGAAAAAGAAAGAAGAAGAAGAAAACCACTTCCTTCAGGGAGAATCTACGTGGGAGCATAACCCCCTTTCCAGGTCCGATTCAATTCCTAATGCTAGGTGCAATCAATACTATGGGAAGCCCCTGAAAGCAGGAGCGTATCACCTTCCACCATAGGGTGACTAGCAAAAGAACTGAACCTGGAAAGGTGCGATTTTGTTTTTGATCGCCGCCAGCCAGGCGCGTTTTGCTAAAGGAGAGCTTATCAGTGGCACAGTGGTGAATTGCCGATCTGTCTGGTGAAAAAAATCTAAAACACGACCGTTGTATTGAACGACGGAAGCTGAAGTGCGTCGAAATTATTATCCAATTGCCTTCTCTTTGGCGTCATTTTACACAGTTGTTGCAACATTACTGAAGATAACGTTTAGCACACACACTCTTATCACTTTACCAAGGGTGTCACTGTCAGAAAGGGGCTGTTTGTCGCGGTGGGAAAAGCAACTCTCAAAAGCGAAGTGAATGAGGATTGCACCGGTGCACACGCGGCCTACCTTTGATTTCAATGTCCTGAATGATTTACCGTTCGGATAATACAACAATAACCACTTCTCTGGAGTGATCAGCACATACCGAAACAAGACTGATTACTCGTAAAAGATTTACAACCTTGTCTTCCTGGAGACAGAGAGAGAGAGAGAGAGAGAGGGGGGGGGGGCGGGGGGGAGAGAAGGGGGCGGAGAGTCGTTTGTTAGTTTAATTCGAACTATCTCCACAGAGGCACTGGCGGGGACCAAAATCCCAGGAGGTGGGGATTGGGGGGAGGGGGTGGGCGGGGGGAGGGGAGGGGGAAGGGGGGGGGGGGGGTATAGAGGGAGGGAGAACTACACCTAACGCTACGCTGTCATCACCACCAGAATGACGCCTACATTGAGATGGGCAGCGATGAGAGCCATTTTAGTGTTTTATTAATTGTGAGGGGCAAAGTGATGAAACTTTCCACAAAACAGAACGTCTGAGAGAAAGAAGAGCCCTAGCGGGAATCGAACCCACGTCGTACACTACTAACGCCTTACCGCGAGGCCAAGCCAGCTCACAAGGATCCGTTGAAATAACTTCGAGACTTACTGTGTTCGAACTATTGTAAATTTGATAACTATTTGAAGTCTCAGTTGCAATGTCACACACACACACACACACACACACACACACAACACAAGCACGCACACCCACACGCACACCCACACACACACACATTTCCCAACATTCTGTCGAACTGACCAGGCCGTTGGGCCAGTTTGGGCAGGTTAATTTTTTTAATTTATAAATGATGGGGCAAAGTAAGCAGTAAATCTGGTTGTTCTGCAGATTTGAAAAATGCAGCTTTGACTGAAAAGCAGGCCTACCTGGATGACCGCGGACCCTCATCGGTGAAGACTGGGACATTGGACAGTAGCCCTCGGCCTTAATTCTCGCGTGAGGAGCGATGGCTGACGGTGGCGCCTCGTCACCGTTCCGTGCACGTGGAGGAAAACTCACGTCCCATCCACCTGCAGGCACGGGGCGGAGGGGCAGCGTTCTCAAGGTGGTCGAGCAACACGCCTCGCGCCGTCGGTCGTCTGCTACTGCGTCTC
Source organism: Alviniconcha marisindica (assembly GCA_018857735.1). Taxonomy (NCBI): domain Eukaryota; kingdom Metazoa; phylum Mollusca; class Gastropoda; family Provannidae; genus Alviniconcha; species Alviniconcha marisindica. The sequence goes on from JABMCL010002554.1 coordinate 141,340, forward strand.
ATCTCGCGTGAGTAGTCTCCCCTCCACCTGTGCTGAAAGAACTAGTAACTGGTGTATTAGTGTGTGTGTGTGTGTGTGTGTGTGTGTGTGTGTGTGTGTGTGTGTGTGTGTTCTTGCATAATACAGTAGATTGAACCTGCGTGACCTGTGACAGATTATCTCACCCTCTTCTGTCATTTTGTTTCCCTCACCCTTTAGTGTCAGTCTGTATGTGTATGTGTGTTTTGCTTGAAAGAAGTAGATAAAACCAGTATACACAAATTTTGTTGTCTGCTTCTGTTTAAAATAAGTGTTGTTTGTTTAAACTGCATTGCGGGGGAACCAAAAAACTTCACAGTTGTCCAAACTTTGTAGGACATGGACATTAATACCGATTTCCCCCCGAAGTCGTAGAATAGAACTGAGCTGCACTGCGACAATGGAACAGGTAGCTGCACTGGTAGCTGCACTGTCACTGACAACAGAACAGGTAGCAGCACTGTGACAACAGAACAGGTAGCAGCACTGTGACAACAGAACAGGTAGCTGCACTGTGACAACGGAACAGGGAGTTGCTCTGTGACAATAGAAAAGGTAGCTGCACTGTGACAATAGAACAGGTATACAATGTGCGTGCAATGGAATCACGCTTTCTCAAACTACATCGATCCCAAGGAAAGAAAACCCTGGAAATAAATTACACTAGCATTAAAACGCGATTGCTTCCCTTGTACAGACGGTCTAGATCTGTTAATGCCTCACTTGCATGCAGGTGAGTTCACAGCTAAAGCACAGGCACAGGAACATGGCAACACAAATTGATCGAAACGGCTGCGCTTAAAAAGAAAAAAGAAAAAGAAAAAAGAAAGTTAAATTTTGTTGTTGTCGATATCTCAGTGCCTGAGAAGCTAAACTGAACGGCGTGAGTGCTAAAACTCAGCGATTAGGCCTAGCATTGGTTAGCGAATTGTTGTAAGCTATATTCATCACAGGATACTCATCCATGACAAACCGACATGTACTACGGGAGGACAGAACATACTTTTATTCAGACAAAGTAACCAACAAGCAGGCCCCTTTCTTACGTATAGTGCTTAGGGTTCCGTTTGAGGCGATGAACATAGAGTAGTATTTAATCATGATCGTTGGGCGTTAAGTATTCGAAACGCCGATGCCTTCAAAGTGAGAATCTCCGTCAGGCAGTGATGATACTGAACAAAATTCAGAGAAATATAATTATGCGATGATGCAGCATTGTGTGTGTGTGTGTGTGTGTGTGTGTGTGTGTGTGTGTGTGTGTGTGTGTGTGTGTGTGTGTGTGTGTGTGTGTGTGTGTGTGTGTGTGTGTGTGTGTGTGTGTGTGTGTGTGTGTGTGTGTGTGTGTGTGTGTGTGTTCTATTTAAATATTTACCAAATAAAATTCATAAATGACTGTCGAGTTGTGTGCTGAAGGGGGAAAAAAACTGATTTGGGATACGAACAAGTTCGTAAGGGGTATAACTTACAACATTGCATCAGTACTACATCACAACGATACCAAAACCTGAAACTCAACGACAGATAGGTGGAATGGAATATCAGTTAGAAAGCGACTCAAAATGTTGACCCGCTCGTGACAAGCCAAAAGATTCTCTCTCTCTCTCCTCTCCTCTCCTCTCTCTCTCTCTCCCACACACACACACACACACACACACACACACACACACACACACACACACACACACACACACACACACACACACACACACACACACACACACCACACAAGCAATCACACCAACACACACCACACACACACACACAGAAGACGAAGAAAGAGAGACAGAGAGAGAGAGGGGGGGGGAAGGAGAGAGGAGAGAGAGAGAGAGAGAGGAGAGAGAGAGGAGAGAGAGAGAGAGAGAGAGAGAGAGAGAGAGAGTATGTGTTCTTTGCATGCGTTCACGGCCTACACGTGGCAGCCTATAGTTATTACACATATTAAGCCTTTAAGGACTGTTGGTCAATTTAAGCCTTTGAGGACTGTTGGTCAGTGCCTTAGACGCCAAGATGTGCTTACCGCTAGTAGTACGAGTTGTTTAGCAACGTGACCTGACCCAGTGTTTCCCTGGCGTTTTTCTGGGACCGCTCCCGCCGCCATGGACCATGAGATCAGTCAAGCGGAAAAGCGAAGTGCTGGTTGAGAAAACAAACAGGAGCCAGAGCTCAATGAGGGACGTTGGTCGCCCATATGCCGAGCTGTAAGGCCTTGTAAGTGGAGACTTACAAACAAGACTCCGTTTTGTCCAAGGCACTTAGACCTGAATGTTCCTCTTAGCTCCTGCGGTCTTCTGAGTGTGGACTTTGGGATAAGCGAGGAGAAGGAGATCCGTGGAGTCGAGATGGTCGTTATGGAACACGAAGTGTAAACTCGCTCTTCGTAATGAACACTTTGAGTACGGCCTGGATTTTACGTAGCAAACGTATAATAGGTTTGTTGTTGACAGTCAAGGCATATTTGAGGCAAACGCATAATAGGTTTGTTGCAGACAGTCAGAGCGTATTCGGGACAAACGCATAGTAGTTTGAATGTGATACTTACATTCAGGGCATAATTATTCGCTGCAGATGTGTAATACGTCTTGTGCTGATATTCAGGACAAATTCACGGCAAATGCGTGATACGTTTGATGCTGACTGGTTGACAGGACATTAAAATCCAATAATTACTAGCTAACTTCATGGCTGACATTCAGAACACGTTCGCGACGGAAGTTTTTGCGGATGACAGAAAAGGGGCACAATCCGTGTAAGCTGTGCGAAGTTCTACGCTTAAGGAAAAATAAGCATAGCAACAAAACTTGGACGCATCTCCTTGTGCACACAGTGACACAGTGGGCCCAGCAACACTGTCTGAGGAGGAGATCCGCTCACCTTCACACTCCCAGGACGGAAACCGGTCTTGGGGACTGCAAACATTTTGCGGCAAGCATTGCTGGGTGCTTTTCGTGAAATGTATCCAAGATAGTCGTGTGTACTGTTCCCCCCTCCCCCCTCCCACCCTGACGCACTAAGGAGAGGGGGGAGGGGGGGGGGGGGTGGAGTCGAAAAGAGAGAGAGAGAGAGAGAGAGAGAGAGAGAGAGAGAGAGAGAGAGAGAGAGAGAGAGCAAATAACAAAGTAATTTCTCACCCTCTTAGTTATTCACCGCAGCAGATTTGGTTTGAAAATGGCCGTGTGTCGCACGTGCTTCAGCACATGACAATAGAGCGTGCACTCAGTCCACTTGCACTGCTTTCGGAAGAGGGTAATCAAAAACGCCGGTCGGATTTTGGACGTGACACTTGCTAGCATAATAGCTCAATCACAAAAGCAATCATGTCTGAATTGACTCGACAGCTTATGGCAGCCAGGCTTTCACAAACCTTATTTTCTACAGCAAATAATTTACATTGGCAGAGCAGTATATCGCATTGATGTTTTTCTGCTACTTTTTTTTTTTTTTTTCCTTTCTTTCTTTTTTTCCCTTTTTGTGCATGTAAAGCCGGTACCAGCCTACCAACCAATGGGGCGCACTCTCTTTTTGACACGTGACGACCTAATTACATGTACTGATTTCAAGCAGAATGTCAAATGAAATCTATGACTTTTCATAAGGAAAAATTATTTTGTCTCCACTGTCCCCCCAAAAGTTACATTTTGGACGAGGAGTCAGACGGACTGTCGTACCTGTCACAGCTCTATAATGAGCTCGGTCTTTTCGAGGAATCCTTTTTGATTTGTTAATTTTGTCTTTTCGAGGAATCCTTTTTGATTTGTTATCTTTTCGAGGAATCCTTTTTGATTTGTTAATTTTGTCTTTTCGAGGAATCTTTTTTGATTTGTTAATTGTCTTTTCCAGGAATCCTTTTTGATTTGTTAATTTTGTCTTTACGAGGAATCCTTTTTGATTTGTTAATTTTGTCTTTTCGGGGAATCCTTTTTGATTTGTTAATTTTGTCTTTTCGATGAATCCTTTTCGATTTGTTAATTTTGTCTTTACGAGGTATCCTTTTTGACTTGTTAATTTTGTCTTTACGAGGTATCCTTTTTGACTTGTTAATTTTGTCTTTACGAGGAATCCTTTTTGACTTGTTAATTTTGTCTTTACGAGGTATCCTTTTTGACTTGTTAATTTTGTCTTTACGAGGTATCCTTTTTGACTTGTTAATTTTGTCTTTACGAGGTATCCTTTTTGACTTGTTAATTTTGTCTTTTCGAAGAATCCTTTTCGGTTTGTTAATTTTGTCTTTTCGAGGAATCCTTTTCGGTTTGTTAATGCTATGTCCTTCCACGGCAGCTTAGGCATACGTGGATTCTTGAGCTTGTGTCCAGAGCTAATATAGTTATCTGGCAAGCCAACAGCAGCAGATCAACGCACGGTGTGGTCTAGCGCTGTGTATGCTCATGCTCAGCGGTCGTTGAGTCTCGCTCAGTAACTGACTCTCCTGAACGCTCACGGAACCAGTCCGGCAGAAACCCGGTGTCTTCACGTTTCCCCAACAGGCTGGCACGTGTCAGAAAGACCACACGACCCGCACGCTCCGAAAGGAAGGAGTTCCTGCTTTGGGCGTCGATAATGGTCAGTAAGCTGTGCGATGTTGATGTGCCGAACAAACGCAGCAGGTCATCGTGACATAGTGTTGTTGATCGCTTTTACATAGCGCTATTCTCCGCTCTCGAGCAGACTCAATGCGCTCGCATGTGATTCTACCTGAGTGATTAACTTTTTATAGCGCGTTTTTCAATATGCACCGAAGTGGTGTACGTGCTTACAGCGCTGACATGGCTGGTGGCACGTGAAACTGCTGCGTTCTGTGTACACCATACAACCGTGCACCATGTCACTTCATGCAAAGCCACATACGTAAGGTTCATAGGTATTTAGCTGTAACCTGCCACCTCCATTTTTGGCAGAATGACCGGGATCTTTTATGTGCTACTGCGGTAACACAGGGGTAGAACGGATACCGAAATAAGAGTGAGCACAGATAGCTGACAGATATCTGACACATAGCTGACAGATAGCTGACCCTGGAGAAGAGGGGTGCCATAACTGTGGTGGTGGTTTCCTTTGTGGAAGCTTCTGATCCCTTAGTAAAGTAAACATGGTGCTTATAACGTCCACAGGAACCGTACGGCTTATTAGGGACGGGGCTGATCCCTCAGTAAAGTAAACATGGTGCTTATAACGTCCACAGGAACCGTACGGCTTATTAGGGACGGGGCTGATCCCTCAGTAAAGTAAACATGGTGCTTAACGTCCACAGGAACCGTACGGCTTATTAGGGACGGGGCTGATCCTCAGTAAAGTAAACATGGTGCTTAACGTCCACAGGAACCGTACGGCTTATTAGGGACGGGGCTGATCCCTCAGTAAAGTAAACATGGTGCTTATAACGTCCACAGGAACCGTACGGCTTATTAGGGACGGGGCTGATCCCACAGCAAAGTGAACATGGTGCTTAACGTCCACAGGAACCGTACGGCTTATTACGGACGGGGCTGATCCCTCAGTAAAGTAAACATGGTGCTTAACGTCCACAGGAACCGTACGGCTTATTAGGGACGGGGCTGATCCCACAGCAAAGTAAACATGGTGCTTAACGTCCACAGGAACCGTACGGCTTATTACGGACGGGGCTGACCCCACATGGTTGGCTGGACGTTAAAAACCAATCACCTGTCTGTTAATCTAACTCCAATGTCCGACCCAGGTACTGACAGAAAGCGGACGGTGGTGAAACATACCACATACCCCCCCCCCCCCCACACCCCCCGCACACACACACCACACACACACACACACACACACACACACACACACACGTCTCCCAACAGGCACTAGCAGCACAAGTTCAGTTTCTGGGTTGGCGTGTGGCACGGGGGTACAGTGGGTGGAGCTTCAGTTTGACATGAGCCCGAACCGACGGCAGCTAATAGCACGGTCAACGTACGGGTGATCGCCGTTGGCTACATAATCATAGCGGGTCACTCGATCCCTCCTGGAGTCCGCCTGTCTGTGTTGGACTGACCGCTGCCCAAGCGGCTGATTCGATGGTCACTCACTGGAAGACTTCAGACTGGTGTGGTGAGGTCTTGGATCATCTCTCTCTTCTTTCTTTTCCTTTTTGTGAAATGGGAGAGAGGGCCACTTTACAGCTCAACCATCGTGTGTTTTATGTGAAGAAATTTCAGTGGAACAGATTTCTGAACTATGTGAAAGCAATAAATATTTTTGGAAGAATTTATATTTTCAGATCTGTTTCGGTTATGTTTGTGGTTTAACCACTTTTCAAGCCTTTCAAAAATCTGGATATATATCAGTTTTAGCGCGTATACATTTTTAACTTACCGTGTGATAACAGAATATGTCTCGCCCTGATATAACCGTACTGGTTGACTGGGCGTAAAACACAGAGTTACTTACTTCTGCTTCCTTTTCTTCGGTGACGTGATCGTGTGTGTGTCAGTGGACCAGAGCAAAGCTCGGAGAGTGTTGGGTTGTGCGTCGGAACTGTTGGTGAACGTCTTATTTCCTATTCCGTCGTGGATGTGTCGATCGTGACAATTTACTGTGACCTACAGAAACTAAGACCAGAAATAATACCGAAAAAAGACAACTTTCTTCACAGCCTGTAAAACATGTGCAGAATGGAAGCTTTGTGAAATCTCGAAAGTTTGAGAAGTATACGGTGCCATCTACTAATCTAGACGAGAAATAAAGTTGCTTTTTTTTAGACATAAATTTCTGTTGCAACTTGCTGGTACATGTTGTTAGCATGATAATTATAAGATCAGTCTAATATCACTTATGTGAAAAGACTTTTAAAAAAGGAAGAAGAACGAGAAAAAAGTGAGTCATTCAACCGACCAAAATAGTAAGTGGGGTGGGTGGGGGAATAATATTTGTTCTTGCATGCTTTTTTTTTTTTTTTTTTTAGTGGTTTTGTTGTGTCTCTAACAGGCTGAAACAGGCAACGGGAATCTTGGTCGTTGTTGGTTTCTTCGCATTGGACTCATTGACAGGCATATAGCTCAGCCGCGTGTGTTTGAAGCCATATATAACTGTCGCCTCAGCCTAGTTCGCTTCCGTTACGCACTTTCTACGCTGAAACCGTTGTGTCAATGTGTGGATAAATTACAGGCTCGCCCCATTAGGCGAGCGTCAGGCAACCCACACAGCTGTTACCATTCGGCGTTACATGTTCTGATAGCTGTTGACCTTACTCAATCTTACAGCAGTAAAACAACCCATCGTGTTGGTTCGGGGGATTAAAGGTAGGATTCCGTCAGTGTGGGTGGCAGTTCAGGAGCTGTGTTAAAGTCGAGGTGGCCGTCCTGGGCTTTCCGTCCTAATGAGCCTTACGGTTTCTGTGGACGTAAAGCAATATTGAACCGTGCTTAGGCATTGGTCTCACCTTGTCCCTAATATGTCAACCAACACCCGAGGACATGAAGCTCTACATCATCAGGCGGGTTAGAGTGCGACAAAGGCAGGGCTGGCTAAACGGCGCCATCCTCAGCGCCATCTAGCGGTACCGTCTCTTGTCTCCAGACACCCGAAAACGTCGCGGAACTTCAAAGTTCTCCCTCTGTAGAGCCTGCCCTAATCGGAACTTTCTTCGTCTCCTGCCAGGTATCATAAAACTCTGCCTTGCTAATTTCGACCTTCCGGGTTGACACAACTTCATTTTTTCCAAGTCTTCTGCAAACGCCAAGTGGTTCTTAACACGAACAGCGCGTCAGAGCTTTAATTACTTGTAATTTGATGACTCATGTTTGACTTTCACAGTGGACTGGATGTTAAATGAAAAAATAAAAAATAAAAATCAGGAATCAGATACCCGCATATTCAGGATGGTGATATTTACCGTGTCCCGCCCCCACTGGTGGGACCTCAGCTGTGCCGACTTCAGGTAAGCATGCTCGGTGATCACATCGGACACTATGTGCATCAGAACCCGACAGCAAGGCGGTGCTGTAGCCTATAATTACAGCCACGAGCAGTCGGACGAGTCGTGTTACTTCCCAGTGCCGCAGATGACACGGATTGTTATTACCTGACCTTTGGCAACAGTGCCAGAAATCAGAGGTAGAAACAGGCCTGTGGGGGGGAAGTTGTAGTCTGTCTTGACTACCAGCCGTGTTTATCAAGACCAGAAAGCGTGCACCCCACCCCATTGTTCCTTCTTTTTATTTTTTATTTTTTATGATTGATTTCTATGAATAATTTGACCTTACTATGGCCACCTTCTCACTCTCAGAGTAAAAGACCCAACTGAAGTCAGTAGGTTTTATTTGAAAAAGAGCAGCGGTGGCTTTTTCGTTCAGTGTCGCTTCCCGTCCACAGAGACCGTTGGGACTATCAGGGACTGGAGTGGCTTTTTTTATATTTTATTTTTATTTGTTTTTATAGGCTACTGCCATTCAGTGCACACGCATGCTACTTTTGGCTTGAAATTTGACCAGCCGATTGCCATAATCAAATTCAGGGGTCGTTGAGCTGCTATCACAGTTGTAGCCGTTTGACTTCAGTACCACCTTATAACCCCTACTTTTGGTAATTATAGTTTGAATCTTTGAGGAATTTATTGGCACCAAATTTTCACGAGTTCTCCTTTGATTAATCACAGTACTCCCATGATAACTGGACAAACAGTTACCTGAATATACTCAACAGAGGTGGGTTTCGTTTTGGTATTGCTCACCCAAAACGTAAATCACTTTTGCCGCTGCATACGTGACACGCACATTTTGGACAGCCATTGAAAAGAAGGAAGAAGATCCTCGGAGAGTGTAGCAGGCACGTCTATTGTTCCCGTGAAGGATGTTCGCGAGGGACAGAGGCAGCAGTTCTTGCTGACGATAACCGAAGTGTTGCGTCCACGTAAAACCAACCACCCAAAACCCCGCGCCTCCCGATTGGATGGAAGTGCTGCAAATTGTGCACCTGTGAAAGATGTCAGCCAAAGACGCGGCAGCCCGTTGGAAGAAGAAGAAATCTCTGGTCCCTGACGTTCGCGCCACCCCCTCCCCCCAGCCCCCGACCGAGGGGACAGTGACCCCCGTTGGAGGGGGTGGGGGCGGGGGCGGGGGGCTGTGGCAGTCCAAGTTCTTGAGCAACGTCAAGAAGAGTTTTCGTCTCAACGCCCTCGTCGAGTAAGTCTGTATACTGTGCTTTTTTCTTTCTTCTTCTTCTCCTCCGCCTCGCTGTCTCTTTTGTAGTTTGCTTGTTGTTACTTTTTAACACCTTCACTGTCTCGACTTTACTTGAAAAGGAACAATAAAAGTGCGAAATTGGAAACCCTGAAGCCTTTTTGTCTTCTTGGCACCGGCATGTGAAAGGCTCTCCATCAAAACGCATAGCACTGAAAACAGGCGTTACAGGGCCGCAAAGTACACTGCTTGCAAACGCGTCCGTGCACCATTCAGCCCGGACATTTTACAGGCTGTGGCAGTGAAGGGGTTAAGAAAAAATCCGTTCGTTCGTTGTTGTTTGGCCTGATGGAGGCAGTAATTAGTATGACAACACCTACATTCCGCTGCACTTTGTTTAGAGGTTGAGATCATGGAGGTCTGGGGCTGTGCGCATTTTGTTGGTTGCTTAGACTGTATAATTATGTGGGTTTTGTTGTTGTTTTTAGTTCAGTTCAGTTCAGTTCAGTTCAGTTCAAGATGGTATGTATGCGCTGGGAAAAGCCCACATGGCCTCCAACCCATCTGTCAGAAGTTTCCCCAACGTTGCCTTTGAAACGGTTCCAGTGTTCCTGATTGACGATGGCCTCCTCTTTCCACGCCTCTCTCCTCCAGGAGGTCGATGGTGTGATGTCCTTGGCTTTGTGCCGGCAGGAGTATCTCAAGCTCCTCAACACTTTAGATCTTCCGAGACGCAAGCCACTTATGAGGGTTGCTTCGCACGCCAATGCATCTGCTCAGTCATTTCCCCTCCCTCCGACATGTCCAGGGCAGTACACTGCACCCACAGGAGTTTTCGAAGGTGGATGTCGACCATTGACACATTCCAGTCTGGGCTTCCCATTCCACTTTTTGTAGCAAGCTCATCGAATCTGTGAGGATGATGGCATGTGTGGTCTGACTGTCACCTCTAGAGCTTGAAAACCAGCACAAGGCGTGGGTGATTTTTGTTTTTATGTTACGTGCATAACTGCATGATGTGGTGTCCTTTTCGCGTATTTTTGCCTTAATTAAAGAGGCAGTACTCGACTTTTTGTTTTTATTCTCTTATAGCCGTCCCATTGAGTGTTTTCTTTCCGGGTATTTTTGTCTTAATTAAAGAGGCAGTCTCGACTTTTTGTTTTTACGGTCTTATAGCCGTCCCACTGTGTGTGGTGACAAAGCAACTTTCTTGGCATCGGATCACCCAGCCAACGACGATTCAACAAAACGGAATTTAACTGTTCACAACTTTTGTTTAGGGGGTTATAAATTAAGACAATTCAACACTATCTGAAACCAGATAACACTGTACAATTTATTTATTTATCATCATTTGTTAGTCTATTATCTGTATGCTGTTTATTTTATCATCATTTGTTAGTCCATTATCTGTCTGTTGTTTGTTATTTATTTATCATAATTTGTTAGTCTGTTATCTGTCTGTTGTTTATTATTTATCATCGTTTGTTAGTCTGTTATCTGTCTGTTGTTTGAAAAAGGTGTTTTACCTTGAACATTTGCGCATGTTTTGTATTGTCTAATTAAAATCAACATTCTTTTAAAACTTTTGTGTGTTCTGATCTCGTTCAGAGTGAACATGATTATCAGAGTATTTTCTTGATTGAATACTAACACAGGAATCGTCGACCATCTGGAAGTGAAAGTTCGATGAAGGAAACTCGGATATGTATAATGGTAATAAATAATTCTTATAAAGCGCTATTCTTTAACCAGAGTTAAACTCACTGCGCTGTACAAACATCTTATCACAAAAACTACATTAGCATACATTTCAGCAAATAGAACCTTAATTATTGTAGCTTAAATTACCATTATCGCCTATCGAACATTAGACACACACACACACACAACAACAACAACACACACACACACACACACGCACGCACGCACGCACGCACGCACGCACGCACGCACACATAATGACTCTTTAACCAGAGTTAAACTCACTGCGCTGTACAAACATCTTA
>JABMCL010002554.1:157500-190000 GCA_018857735.1 Alviniconcha marisindica
CCTCGAGACTCGGGCCACAGGAAGGGACATAATCCATGTCGTGGCGCGAACAGCGGAAGCCGGAAGGAAACGGCTGCACCGCATCTCGTGATGATGATGATGATGATGATGAAGTGATGCTTTATGTCCTCAGATGTCAGTTGACATATTAGGGACAAGTTGTGACCAATGCCGAAGCACGGTGCAATAAATCTTTACGTCCACGGAAACCAGAAGGCTCGTTAGGACGGACAGTCCAGGACGGCCACCTCGACTCTCACACAGCTCCTGAACCATGATCTCGTGGTCCACCTGAGTAGGCTTATGTAGACGACACCGTCCCGCTGGAGTGGTTGTGTCCTAAGCCGGGGGGGGGGGGGGGGGGGGGGGGGGGGGGGGCGTTACTAGTTAATATGGGGTCCACAGGCTATGGTCAGTCCACTTGCTGTCTTCCACGCCACGGTCATAATAGAGGTGGGCCTTATTCCGTTAATGTGGGGTCCACAGGCTGTGGACACTGGTCAGTCCACTTTCTGGCTTCCGCGTAGAAACAGTTTGAGTTGTCTGTGGTATATAGTTAGGCTGCAAACTTGCTGCCATTTGAGCACCAACGAAAACTAGACATTTTTCGGAGACCTATTAAGGCGCCACACCTGTGGCAGTGGTCGGAGGAAGGACGTGGTAGACGGATGCTTGGTGTTTGCTGCCAACACTACCCCCCCCCCCCTTCCCCCCCACCGCCGTCTCTTCAGTCCCTTCACGGCTTGCGCTCATTTTGTTTAGCGCCATGGTGGGGACGGCATGCCGCGCACACAGCTTGTTCTCTTGCGTCGGCGCTGCTGGGGCGTCATGGCTTCTGTCACACTATAGTGAGTGCCAGGAAATTCAGTCAAAGGGATTGACTGGGCGTAAAACACCAAGTTACTGGTTACTTACAGTGAAAGTGATGCTGTGTGCGACACTAAGCCTTTTTGTTGTTGTTGCCAAAGTGATGCTGGAGTTTCAAGGTGATGCTGTGTGGGGCGGTATATGAATGGTGTGTGGACCACAGTCAAAGTGATGCTGGTGTGTTTTAGTCAAAGTGACGCTGTGTGCGGAAGTAAGACTGGTGTGTGGACCACGTTTTTAGGTCAAAGTGATGCTGGTGTGTTAGTCAAAGTGATGCTGGTGTGTTAGTCAAAGTGATGCTGGTGTGTTAGTCAAAGTGATGCTTGTGTATTTTAGCCAAAGTGTTGCTGGTGTATTTTAGTCAAAGTGATGCTGGTGCGGAAGTAAGACTGGTGAGTGGACCACGTTTTCCAGTCAAAGTGACGCTAGTGTATTGTAGTCAAAGTGACGCTAGTGTGTTTTAGTCAAAGTGATGCTGGTGTGTTTTAGTCAAAGTGATGCTAATCTATACAGTGACACACGGAACTATCCGCTCGTTGGCCTGTGTTGTTGCTACTGTGCTGATGCGCCAGTGACGCCACACTGCCCCCATCCAGCGCCAGGGCTATACAGTGACACACGGATGGACGCGCTTTCTCCATTGTTAAAGTTGTGTGTTGCAATGCTGGCGCCCCATATTACGAAACAAGGAGGAAACGACAAACTCTTTATTACCTGTGACTAATTGTTAAAGTGAGCCCCATATCACGCGACAAGGAAAGCGACAGAGGAAACGACAAACTCTTTATCCACACTAACTAATTGTTAAAGTCTCGGCGTGGCCGACCATCGTCATGGCGTCTCACGTTCTGAGCATGAGCAGAGAGGCCCGCAAGAGCCTCACTCTGAGTCTGGGGTTGGGAAGAATGAGGTAAGGTGCAGAATGTACAAAACTGCTTCACCCCCCCCCCTCCCCACTCACACAGAATGTGTATGTGTGTGTGTCTGCGTGCGTGCGTGTGAGTGAGTGTGTGTGTGTGAGTGAATGAGTGGTGTGTGTGTGTGTGTGGTGTGTGTGTGTGTGTGTGTGTGTGTGTGTGTGTGTGTGTGTGTGATAGTGTGTGTGTGTGTGGTGTGGTGGTGTGGTGTGTGTGTGTGTGTGTGTGTGTGTGTGTGTGTGTGTGAGTGGTGGTGGTGTGTTGGTGTGTGTGTGTGTTGTGTGGCTTGTGTGGATGCAGTTCTGGGGTGTGGATTCCCCTTGTGTGTAGCGCGTGGTGGTGTGGAGTGGCAGAGTTCTGGTGTGAATGTGGTGCGTTGTGGAGCCTTCCTCTGTAGTGGAATGGCAGAGTTCTGGGTGAATGTGGAGCGTTGTGGAGCCTTTCCTGTAGTGGAATGGCAGAGTTCTGTGTGAATGTGGAGCATTGTGGAGCCTTCCCTGTAGTGGAATGGCAGAGTTCTGGGTGAATGTGGAGCCTTCCCTGTAGTGGAATGGCAGAGTTCTGGGTGAATGTGGAGCGTTGTGGAGCTTTCCCTGTAGTGGAGTGTATGAACATTTTAAATGTATACGCTAGAATTTCAGGTGCATTCATAGAGTGTTCCAGGTGAATATGTTTCATTGGCTGGAGCTGCCATAACTGCGATTTTTGTGAAACGAAAATCCTGATTGGCTTAATTATTAGGTCTTTTTCGTCACAACACGTCATACAACAAATATTTCGCGACAAAAGTGCAGACAACTTTTGTCGCGACAAACATATTTGTCTCGAAAAAAATCGTAGTTGTGTCAGCTGCCAATGATAAATATGAGGAGTTTCACGACAGCGTGGTAGAGTTCAAGGTGAATGTGCACGGGGCGTTTCAGGCAAGTATAGAGCGTTTTAAGTGAACGTGTTAAGAGTCGTATACGAGTTGACCATTTTATGTGAATATGCTTGAATTCCAGGTGAATATACAGCGTTGTAAGTAGAAGTGGGTTGTTTCATGCGAACATGTTAGAGTTCCAGAAGAATGTAGAGCGTTCCAGACAAATAGGAGCGTTTCTGTGAAGTGAGGGGTAAGAGGGAAGATAGACAAATATCACCTCTAACCCTCTCCTCGATAGACTGTGTGTGTGTGTGTGTGTGTGTGTGTGTGTGTGTGTGTGTGTGTGTGTGTGTGAGTGTGTGTGTGTGTGGTGTGTGTGTGTGTGTGTGTGTGTGTGTGTGTGTGTTGTGATGTGTGTGTGTGTGTGTGTGTGTGTGTGTGTGTGTGTGTGTGTGTGTGTGTGGTGTGTGTGTGTGTGTGTGTGTGTGTGTGTGTGGTGTGTGTGTGTTGTGTGGTGGTGCGTGTGTGTGTGTGTGAGTGTGTGTGTGTGGTGTGTGTGTGTGTGTGTGTGTGTGTGTGTGTGTGTGTGTGTGTGTGTGCGTGTGTGTGCGTGTGAGTGTGGGTGTGGTGTGTGTGTGTGTGAGGAAGTTTGTTTTGAGTGTGTTTTGTTCTTTGTTTTGTAAGAGAAATATAATTATGCGATGATGCAGCATTGTGTGTGTGTGTGTGTGTGTGTGTGTGTGTGTGTGTGTGTGTGTGTGTGTGTGTGTGTGTGTGTGTGTGTGTGTGTGAGTGTGTGTGTGTGTGTGTGTGTGTTTTGTGTGTGTGTGGTGTGCGTGTGAGTGTGTGTGTGTGTGTGTGTGTGTGTGTGTGTGTGTGTGTGTGTGTGTGTGTGTGTGAGGAAGTTTGTTTTGAGTGTGTTTTGTTCTTTGTTTTGTAATGGGCTATGTGCTCCAGTTTGGAAAAGTAGCACATAAAAGAGTACATTATTATTATCATATTAGACAGATAGTTGGTTTTTAACGCCCAGTCAACCATGACGGTTATATTAGGGCGAGAGGATCGAAAGAGGAGAGAAGAACCGACCGTTGTGTGAACAGAGGTGGACCTGGGCTCTCCCCCCCCCCCCCCCCCCCCCACTACCCCTTCCCTTTACCCCGTCCCCTAATAAACCGTAATGTTTTTGTGGACGTGAAAAATCAAATCGAATCCGGAAGTGAGTGTACAAAGGCTACATAACGCTACACTGTCACAACAACAACAACTGTAATAGCGGTCATTTCTACAGCGCCGTATTTCACTGACAAGGGTGAGCACACCGCACTCCAGAATGATTCTCCATCGCAGCGGTGCCAGAGGTTTTGCTGTGAAGGTGTAAAGAGTAGCCATTCCATAATTAAACCCCAACGTTTTCGGCCCCGATTAAAGGCTGCGGATTTTGTAATTACCGGCATCCTAATATGTCTGCCCAGAAAGTCGGGGTTAAAGGTCAGTTCAGTTCAAGATGGTATCTATGCGTTCGCAAAAGCCCACATGCGCTCCACCCCGTCTCTCAGAAGTTCCCTCAACGTTGCCTTTGAAACGGTTCCAATGTTCGGACGATGGCCCTCTCTCGTCCTTTCAAGGAAGATTGTCTTTCAACGCCTCTCTCCTCCAGGCAATCAATGGTATGATGTCCTTGGCTTTGTGATTTAGCCTAGTCTGATTGCATGTAAACTGCACATTGTAAAATTGCACATAACCATAATTATATTGTTTATAAACCACACCTGGCCAAGACTTAGTGCTGGTAAAACCAGAAGGCTTCTCCTTCACTTTCATCTAGATCTAAACTAAAAACTTCTCTTTCCCTCATTTCTCTAGATCTAAACTAAAAGACTTCTCTTTCTCTCTTTTCTCTAGATCTAAACTAAAAGACTTCTCTTTCTCTCTTTTCTCTAGATCTACAGATAGACCGCAGAACCTTTTTTCTTCAGATTTTCCGAAATGGCGCAGTGGCTTAATCAATCGACTGACTAGTAAAATTGCTCACAGAGTTAACCCCCCCCCCTCCCCCCCCCCCAAAAAAAAACCCCCAACTAATTCTTACTCTAGTACTTGGTGACGTGACCTTTAGATCTGATAAACGCCTGGATGCGGCGCGGAATATTGTGCTGGCTTTTCACGCAGTCTGCTGCAAAGTCCGACCAGATCTGGCGCACGGCTCTTTCCTTCTTTCCAAGCAGTCTGCAAGAGAGCAGCTAATCTCTTTAACATGGCGGACAGCTTGTACCACCCTGATCAACACTCCATGGGCCAGCCGCTATCGATGTATTTTTAGATCTCCGGCCAACACCATGCCAGGTTTTGCACCATACGGCCCTTAGCATCACGGCAATCTTGGCCTGACATCTCATGCACATGCATGCACTCTGGTCCGTACGCTTCTTCGGTTGTTCTCCACCCTCTGTGTTCTCCAATAGCTATAGATCTATATGGCTTTCATCGCTGATATGAATTTTACGACAGGCCCACCAGGTTGTAACTACTCGTGACAGGTTCATCGCGACAGCTTTTGTTTTAGTTTTCTTTGAGTATAGTCATGTTTGCTCCGTGAGATTTAATATTAGCCTAATATGATATCGTAATGCAAGCATTGCATTATTGGCGACCATTTACTGGCCCTATAGCTACAGTTCAAAGGTCTTTGGGTCAGGTACTGTGTAGTACAGGTTATATAGTTACAAGCGTTGTGAATACTATCAGATCTCGATTTTTGTTTTTTGATCGATTCAAATTGACGTGATTTTTCTTAAACGACGTCATTCTAATATAGTCTTTAGTGCCATTAACTGACTACTTGATCAGCTTGGGCTAACGTTTTGCAGAAAGCAGCAAAGCAATTATTTGAAGCGTCTCAATATTCGGAGAAGTATTAAGCAAGCAGGGAGAACTAGACTAGTCGGATACTTTAAAACACAAGTGGTGTTTTTAATATAGCATAAAGCAGTAGTTTATTTTCTTCTTCATTTTGCGTCAGACCCGTCACATTTTCTGGTCTAAATCGTCTAGATTCTAACCAAGGTGCGGTTTTCAGAGACCTGACTGTAGCCATCTTGCGGATAAGGATAAAGGAAGTAATCTTTGTAGACTATTATTATTATTCTTAAAAATCTGCTTAGCTCACTATGCCGCCAGTTAAAGCCTTTGGAGCACTGAGGCCTGAGAACCATAGCAGTGTGATACACCACAGAATGACGACAAACGCACCACACCCACACGTTGAAACTGCAGCAAAGTGTTTTCTGCGAGTTATCGGATTGTTTCCAGCTTCAGGGTGAGTCTCCCTTTCTTCTTTGTCTTCCATTATAATTTATAGGACTGCCTTCCTTCCTCTGAGTTTGAACATTTTGTCACCATCGTTGTGGAAAAGGGGGTTGGGGGGGGGGGGGGTATACGCAAAAGAGTAGGTAATTATATTCCATAGCTTCTGCTAGACTGTTGAGACTATCGGTACACAGTACCGGGGGCAGAAAAAATATTTAAAAATCCGGTACCAACCCTCAATCACCCAGTACAGTCAACATTACCTAGGCCTAATAACGTGCCCAGTTTCCTCAGCCCCCCCCCCCCCCCACGCACTCTGCCCACCCAAGAACAGAGGTCACGCATCTTTCTCTTTTAAAAATAAAAATAATGTTCCCCTCTCTAGTCTCCACCCTGACACGACACGGTCTGCCAAACGAAGGTCACGCAGAGACGCCAGACTTTTCAGTGTCAACGTCGCCGCCATGTCTGTGCCGTGGAAAATCTGTCATCCAAGCGTTGTTGTACTCCTTTACTTTCTGGCGCTTAATAGCTAGTGGTTTGATGGTTTTCTCAGCCGTTTCAAGGGTTTCTTCGTTTGAAACAGACGATTCAGTCGGCGCTGGACGACAAAAAGAAAAAAGACAGAAATAAGACTGCGCTATATTGATGCAGTTAGATCTAGAACGAAAACGGAGCGGGAAAAATCGTACATCCAAACGAAAATGGAACTGGCCGGTATCTTGCAGTCAGCACTCATACTTTGGGACTCGTCCGTTCGAGGAGATCTGATATAACCGTACTGGCTGACTGGGCGTAAGACACCAACTTACTTACC
This sequence comes from Alviniconcha marisindica, assembly GCA_018857735.1. Classification (NCBI taxonomy): domain Eukaryota; kingdom Metazoa; phylum Mollusca; class Gastropoda; family Provannidae; genus Alviniconcha; species Alviniconcha marisindica. Next base: position 164,273 of record JABMCL010002554.1, read on the forward strand.
ATTCGAGGAGGGGTTGGGGGCGGGGAGCGTGCTGGCAGTAAGTAAGTAAACATGGTGCTTAACGTCCACAGAAACCGTACGGCTTATTAGGGACGGGGAGAAGGGGGGGGGGGGGGGGGGGGGGGGGGGGGGAGGTGGGGGAGGGGAGATTATATACCTATCGCTACACTGTCGCCACCAGAATGACTTCTGCATTAAGATGGGCAGCGATGAGAGCCATTTTAATGTTTCAGTAGGAAGTGATGGACAAAGTCACAAGACAGTGTCCACAAACCACAACCTTTTTGAAGAGAAAGGAGAGCCGAAGCGGTATCGAACCGGGGTCCTCCCGCTTACCAGCCTAACGCCTTACCGCTGGGCCAAACCGGCTCACAGCGCGTGCTGGCAATGAAAAGATTTCTCTTCTACTCTGCGTGTTACGCGGAAAGGCGTTTGGTGTGACAGTGAACGGTCACTGCTTTGCTTGCTCATCAACACCGCTTCCACTTGCTTCTGGACTCATCAACATTTACTTCATGCCAGAATCATGGACACGTTGATTGGGAGCCCTTAACTGAAAGAAGAAGAAGAAGAAGACCCAGGATACAGAGCATCTCCAGCAAGTCACACAAAATGCTCAGTTTTAGCCGGTAGGTGGTACCGGCGATTTATTTATTTTTTACCCGTACAAGGGGAAAAGTGTTCAAAAAAGGTCGAGCATCGGGAAGAAGAAAAGAATATTTATGCCAATATATGAGACGAATGCAGTGAAAATTAATCTGTCGCCAGGACATGCCCACTGTTCCAGTACTTCGATCAAGATCAACGTGTTCTTCTTCTTTCCTCAGATGCCCACAGTTTAATTTTAAGGACTTGTGACCAGAGCTGAAATGTGGACTTTGCGAACACCACCTAATAATCATCAACAGACGTTGATGATTATTAGGTGGTGTTCGCAAAGTCCACATTTCAGCTCTGGTCACAAGTCCTTAAAATTAAATTAAATTGTTACACTGTCTCAAGTTCATTCTCTCTCTCTCTCTCTCTCTCTCAAAAACAAAACAAAATAAACAACAACAACAACAACAACAACAACAAAAACAACAACAAAAAACAACAACAACAGTTGAATGGTCAGTGGGAGGCACGTGACACAAAAGTGTCAACAGTGACACAAAAGTGACACAAACGTGTTCCTCATGGATGGCCTTGAAAATACATGTCTGTGTGGCTAAAAAACAAGAACCCAGCATGGTTATAACTAGCTGTGTTCAGCTGAACAAATATTTAACTCCTCGGAACAATGAGATAACTGCTATTGTAAACTAGCGACCATTTACTGGCCCTAAATCTACAGTTCAAAGGTCATGGCGTCAGATACAGGTTAGTATATACGTACAGGCTAAGAATGATCCGATCCAAATGAACGTCATTTTTTAAACGACGTCATACCAACATTGTGTTTTGTAACACTGTCTGCTTGAACTAGATTGTGTCCAAAGTTTTGCAGAAAGCAGCAGAATAAATGTTTTGAAACAGCTCGGACCTTCGGCGTAAGCCGGCTGAACTAGACTAGTGAATTTTTAACATTGGATGTTTTCCTTCTTCTTTTCTTTTTGCCTCAGTTCTAATCAAAGCGAGTTTGCCTACCCACGCAGTAGCCTCAGTGTTTGAAAGTTAACATGGAATAGCTTTGGCTGGCAAAGACCAGATAAAGGCTTCTAGCTTAAGTCAGATAATCATATCACATCATATCATATCAAAGTACGTTCTTCAGTGGCCTCATTGTGAAATTTTGAAGATAAAAGAAGTAACCTCTATAGGCTCTTATTGCTATAAGGATTAAAAACTGCAGCATAATCTCCAAACAGTTCCGGGTGACGCTTGCTCACATCAAAGAAGAAGACGAAAATTCCAGATTACCTCACAATGCCTCCAATTGAAGTCTCTGGAACGCTGATGCCTGAGAATCATTGTAATGTGAAACATAACCCGCAGAAAAGCGACACGAACTGCTCCACTGAACTCCTTGCCCCCCAGCGTTTAGAAGGACGCTTTGAAAAGAGAGCAAAGTCTGTTCAGCATGTCGTCCAAGTGGTGAACGTTTGTGGGTGAGTCTCTTCTTCCATTACACTCTGTGACTGCCTTACTTAGTCTGAAGATTCTGTCACTGTCGTGGTGGGCGGAGAGAGGACGGAGGGTGTGTGCCACTGGTCTAGGACTGCAGGAGTACACGGACAGCGGCTCGCACATCGCGAGTGTTGATCAGAGTGAGGCAAGCGGTCCGCCATGTTGAAGAGTTCAGCTGCTCTCTCGCAGATTGCTTGAAAAGAAGGAAGAAGCGGGTTTTTAGTCGGAACAAAATTGTCATGTTGTGCGGCTTTCGTTGCTGTCAGCGAGCTTGCCCAGCAGAGAGGCAAAAGTGATTAGCTTCTGACAGGGGAGTGTTTTGTTGGCATTATTTCACGGGTTAATGCTCAGTATGATGCCAATTATATTTAAATATATTTTAGATCCAGAGCAAAACCTTTCCGCGCGTGCGTGCGCGCCCTCGCTCGTGTGTGTGTGTGTGTGATTCCTTTTCTTGGGGGGGGGGGGGGGGGGGGGGGGGGGGGTGGGTGATGGTGGTAGGGGTCGTCTTCATGCCTGTGCCACGGAAAGTCTGTCTGGATGCCACGGAATATCTGTCTGGGTGGCACGGAAAGTCTGTCTGGATGACACGGAAAGTCTGTATGGATGACACGGAAAGTCTGTATGGATGACACGGAAAGTCTGTATGGATGACAGACGTTCCGTGGCACAGGCATGAAGACGACCCCTCCTTCGTTGTCCTCCTTTATCTTCTGTCGCTTAATAGCTAGTGGTTTGATGGTTTTCTCAGCCGTTTCAAAGGTTCCTTCGTTTGAAACGGACGATTCGGCCGGCGCTGGTCGAAAAAAACAAAAACAAACAAACAAAACTGCTGCCTTCCTTTCTTATGTGGATCGAGTTTGAGCCTGATCATGCTGTCAGTTCCGAAGAGCGGTAACCGGGTGGAGATCGAACCACCGCAGTTAAATACTGGGCTCTTGTTCTTGATTTCTAGCTCTGTGTCCTTCGGCTTGTGCATTCAGTTCATTGTGGTGACTGCCATCCGTGTGTGCAATGTCCGACTAAACTTACGCCCTGGCGTTTTGCTTTGGACCGTGTGAACTGTCAGATGTAAAACAGCTTCTTCTGCCGTGGAGCATTTGTAGTGTGGTAAACAAAACAGAGGAAAAGGCGTGGCGACCTTTGTGCCTTAGTTTGTACCCCAAACTCAGGAATCTTGCTGGACTCGCTGTACTTGCAAACAAGTGCGCAGAGGAAGACGCAAATGCTTCAGGTCAGCTTGCTGTGCACAGCCCCGTGCGTACGCCGTGAGAACTGTCACCGCGACTAGGCAGGGGTTCTTGACTGGAAAGGGGCAGCTCCGCTAATGAAGTGATGTTTTCAATACTGTGTACAACTAATTGACAGTTTACATTATCTGTCAATTTGAAGCTTTGAAAAAATTGTTTCCCCCACGAAACACAGTGCAAATGAACAGATTTAATCAGTTATGTAGACACAGTCATGCCCATCTAGTGTGATCTAATTACAATAGTCACCGCTACAGACAACAGACAGAGGTGCCTAGATTTTATAGGTATCTTTTAGGCCTACAATCTTCTCAGAGGAGTATGCTTTAATTTTCAAAACAATTTCTGTCACAGATTTCTGTCCGAATTACAAAATCTTGTTTTGTGTGACCTAATTGTGGATTTAATATTAGCCCCAGGGCATCCAAGTGTCTGAATGGATCAGCCAGGCCTTAGTGAAGAATAATGCTGGTGTGAAAGACCAACAACAAAGAGTTTTGAACCGCAGTTTTGGTGATGCCGTCAGAACATGCAGCGTGACCATATTACATGGCTAATTATAGAAATATGGGGTCAGTACCAAGATGTACCGGATATTGTTATAGCCTCAGGGAATCCAAGTGTCTGAATGGACCAGACAGGTCTTCCTGGAACATAGTGCTTGTGTGAAAGATAACAATTACTGATGTTGATTACCAATTATTATTTTTTATACTGTAGTTTTGGTGATGCTGTCAGTACGTGTAGGTGACCTAATTACACTGTTAATTATAACCAAAGAAGGTCAGTGCAAAGATGTCCATGTGCCTGAAAGTGTTCAGATAGGATCATAGTACATGTGTGCAAAACGTCATGCCTTCACTCCATTTTGCAGTATCCACCTCATTTTGTTTACCATAGTGGCTCGGCTAAATGAGAAAACTGCTATCGTAAACTCGCGACCTTTTACTGACCCTAAATCGACAGTTCAAAGGTCATGGCGTCAGATACAGGCTAGTGCAGGCTATATAATAATAATATAATAATAGAGTACACAAGCTCTGAGACTTCTTCTTCTTCTTTGGATTAGACAGCCATCTTCCACTGAGCAAAACCTGCTCGGAGATACGCTGCATTTGTATGAGAACTAGAAAATGTAGACAAGGGAAAGAGTGCAGTGTATTAACTACTTTGGAGTATCCAGCTAGACCAATCCAGCTACCGTAGCGACTGAGCCAAATAAACGTCATTATTTTTAAAAGACGTCATTCTAACCTAGTCTACTGTAACACTGTCTGCTTGATCTACCTGGTGTCCATAGTTTTGCAGAATTTAATAGAGCAGTGGTAGATTTTTTCCCTTCTTCTTTTCATTTTACCTCAGATCTAATCAAAGTGCGTACTTCAAAGATCTCATCGTGAAATTGAAGATGAAGGAGGTAATCTCGTAATAGTCTTATTGTTATAAAAATTAAAAACTGCAGCATAATCTCCAGGCAGTTCCGGATTGCGGTTGCCTACATCAAAGAAGAAGATGAAGAATTCAAATTGTCTGACTATGCCTTCAGTTAATTTCTCAGTAACGCTGATGCCTGAGAATCATTGTAATGTGAAAAATAACCAGCAGAAAAACGACACGAACTATCCCTCTGAACGCCTTGTCCCCCAGCGTTCAGAACTGTTTAGAAGAAGAGCAAAGTGTGTTCAGCATGCTGTCGGAATGATAAAATTTTGTAGGTGAGTCTCTTCTTCTTCCATTACACTCTGTGACTGCCTTACTTAGTCTGAAGATTCTGTCACTGTCGTGGTGGGCGGAGAGAGGACGGAGGGTGTGTGCCACTGGTCTAGGACTGCAGGAGTACACGGACAGCGGCTCGAACATCGCGAGTGTTGAACAGAGTGAGGCAAGCGGTCCGCCATGTTAAAGAGTTCAGCTGCTCTCTCGCAGATTGCTTGAAAAGAAGGAAGAAGCGGGTTTTTAGTCGGAACAAAATTGTCATGTTGTGCGGCTTTCGTTGCTGTCAGCGAGCTTGCCCAGCAGAGAGGCAAAAGTGATTAGCTTCTGACAGGGGAGTGTTTTGTTGGCATTATTTCACGGGTTAATGCACAGTATGATGCCAGTCATATTTGAAGGTATCTTAGATCCAGAACAAAGGTTTTCCGCGCGGGCGTGTGTGTGTGTGTGTGTGTGTGTGTGTGTGTGGTGTGTGTGTGTGTGTGTGTGTGCGCGCTTGCTTATTTAGATCTGTAGGTGAGAATGCAACATGGCGTCTGCTCAGTTTCAGCGTGAGCATCAGGGCCAATATTTACGTAGTCTAGATCAGTCGGGTTGTGTACGAATAGTTTTTCAATCAAAAGTCTTTCTTTTGTGTGTGTGTGGGGGGGGGGGGGGGGGGGGGGGGGGGGGGGGGGGGGGCGGGGGCGGGGGATCGTCTTCATGCCTGACATGGACAATCTATCATTCAATCGTTGTTGTACTCCTCCTTTATCTTCTGTCGCTTAACAGCTAGTGGTTTGGTGGGTGTGTTTTTTCCAGCCGTTTCAAGAGTTTCTTCGTTTGAAACAGACGATTCGGTCGGCGCTGATCGACAAAACACAAAACGAACAACAACAAAAAAACACTGCGCCATATTGATGCAGTTAGATGTAGAATGAAAACGGAGCGGGAAAATCGTACATCAAAGCTGATTTATCCAAACAAAATGGAACGGTCCGGTATCTTGCAGTCAGCACTCATACTTCGGGACCTGTCAATTCGAGGAGGGTACGGGGGGGAGGAGGGGGGGGGGGGGGACGGCAGTAAAAGATTTCGCTTCAACTCTGCATGTGACGCGTACGGCGTCTGGTGTGACAGGTGACCGTGAACAGTCACTGTTTTGCTTGGCCGATCAACACCGGAAGCTATCTTGTTTAGCCGGCGCTTCCACTCGCTTCTGGACCCAGGGTACAGTGTTTCCAGCAAGTCACACAAAGCGCTCAGTTTGAGCCGGTACGTTGTACCGGCGACTTAATTATTTTTTTACCGGTACAAGGGGAACATTTACCGGTAAAAACCGGCATATGCCGGTCAGGCGGAGGCTCTGTATTGGTCGTAGATCAGGCCTTATTGAGATAGCCAGGGCACTTTAGGAATCAAAACCAGTTTCCATAACAAACAAACTAAAGAGCACGAATTATACTATCAAATCCTCTGGAAAGCTGCTTCAAGTCCCTTTCCTTCGTCCAAGATGTTCTAAAATTTAAAAAATATATAAATATAAAATAAAAAAATAGAGTTCGATTTTGTTTTTAAGAATGTGACAAAATGACACAAACCGCCTCATCATACTTTCTTTCCCCATGGACTGAACGACCTGAAAAGAACTTTGTTTAAATGAAATAATTCGTTTTGTCGCTTACACTTTAAACTAATATGCTAAAAAGATGATAACAGTAGTTTACATTTTCTCTAAAAAAAATCACCCCAGACTCATCAGAGATCTAATATTTACAAACTGGCAGTGGGATCAAAAAGTGCAATAGGCCTAGATCTAGACTGGGTCACGCCCACTGAGGTATAGGTCAATGGACCAGTGATAACGCCAACTAAAACAAATGGTATGTATCCTTCTGTTTACCGATAAATAAAAGACAAATACATAAAGAGTAGACTTAAAGTAGCATAGAACTCGTTCTTGTGCAGACGGACGCCACAAAGCTGTCCGACACTTTCATGCCAGGACAGGCGCTTTGCTTTAATTTGTACCCCGGTACAAAAATCCTAAGCTTGGTTTTTGTAAGAATGAAGTACATTTAGAAACGTCTTCATTTCAAATTTTTGAAAATGAATGCTATTCCTTTCATTGCCTGTCCTCAGAACAAAGTAAAAAGTGAAAATATGCGCACACTGACTGCTTTAGTCAACACATGTCTTAAGTTCTTAATGGTTACTACAGATGCTGTTAATGGCATCCACTGCATCAGAGGTGCTACAGTAACTAGGTTCTACGTCTATAAGTTCATGAATAACCTTAGCATTGTCAAAATATATTAAATATACTTTTTTCTTTGTTTATATATATTTGTATATATATATCTGGGTGTTAAAAAAAAAAAAGAGGGGGGGGGGGGGGGGGGGGGGGGGCTAGCACCGGAAAGAAGAAAAATATGCTAGTATGGGTGACGAATACTGCCACAATTTCGCTAATTAATGCGTTGCCAGTCTTTGATCGATTAATGTGCCCCTCATGGACGGCCTTGAAGATGTCTATGTTGCTGAAATAATATGGATAAAATTGTATGTGTGCAGCAGCACAATACTTCACTCAAATTGCAGTCAGAAAACCCTTAGGTCTCTAGCTATAGGAAACGAATACAGTGAAAAATTAATCTGTCGCTAGGACATGCCCACTGCTCCAGTACTTCGATCAACGTGTTCCTCATGGATGGCCTTGAAGATACATATGTATGTGGTTAAAAACAAAACCAGTATGGTTAAAATTATCTGTGTGCGGCAGCACAAATATTTAACTCCTGGGAACATTGAAATAACTGCTATTGTAAACTAGCGACCATTTACTGGCCCTAAATCTACAGGGTCCAAAAAGGTTCAAAAGAACGCTTTATATTAGGACAAAACTACAACATTCGAATTTTCGGGGTAATCCCCTTTATCATGTTACGAAACGACACCTAAACAACAGTTAGACGGTGAAAGACGATGAAAAATGAAATGGCGAGCTAAATCACTTATCTGTTTTTGTTTTGTCCAGTGCTTGGAAGAACGTTGGCATGACGATGGCGTGTAATAGGTGTGATATAATAAATATCATTTGACGTAAAGCTCAAATGTCACAGAAGAGTGACAGAGAGAAAGGTTTGGGGGGGGGGGGGGGGGGGGGGGAGAGAGAGAGAGAGAGAGAGAGAGAGAGAGAGAGAGAGAGAGAGAGAGAGAGAGCTGAGCTTTGAAATACGAATTCGGAGGCTAAACTTCTCGTGAGGTTAAAACGAACATGATCCGCATTAAGAATTTGTGACTGAACGTGCCTTTGATTTTATAACGATTTTAGTTGAGGACTTTCCCAGGCATTGTTTCTAACACTGTTTTCACGATCTCTTTCCCGCGTTTTAGTATGACATCATTAAGAGGATACCGGAACTTCTCCGTTTTGTGTACATCACGTATAAATTATTTTTGTCAATCAACATACAAAGGAATTAATTATCGCTTGAAATACGTAACACAAGTAGAACAACAAATACCTGAGTCGTCTACGGTAACTGTGACCTGGCGAACGTGTGAATACAAGGTACGTAAAAAAAGAAGAAAAGAAAAAAGAAAAAAAAAAAAAATTGTTTATTTTTTTAATCTGGACAGTGTGTTTGAAATAATTTCATTTTCCTAACCTTTTCATGGGAAACTACATAAAATACACGGAAATAAACTGATATTGTCTGAAGTTGCCAAGATGAACACTTGTGCTTGTGCGTTTGTGACAAACAGTTGTGCATTTCCGTTTTTTCAAGATTATGCAATCAAAGTAGAGATAGATTTGGAGTTGCTACTATTTATCTTCGGAGGAGATTTTGGAGTTACTACTATTTATTTTCAGAGGACCAAAATAAAAAGAACGCGTAGCTCCATTGGCAAGAGGCAGCTAGACAACGCAGATAGACATCGTGGCTGGTAAACCTGGGTGGCCAGGTGGAGAGGTGGAGAGAGCTGTGCACAAGTTCAGACGTCTGCGATAGGAAACGGGCAAAGCTGTTACTGGACACGTAAAAGGAAAAAAGTTCCTGATACTTCTCTTTTCATTGATAGGAGTAGTCTACCGGAACCATACGTTTAAATGTTCTACTGCTACTCGGATAATAATGTGTGTTTCTGGCGTGCCACCGGCAGGTAGGTTTTTCTTTAAATAAAAAATAAATATATTATTAGAAAATGGTGTCTGAAATGTTTCATGTAGCAGTACGCTGAAAACATTTCGTCACCCAAACCTTGCATCTCGGTCCATCGCCGAGCATTATCAGTGAACAACAGCTACCGGTCTCATCCACTATAGTGAGGTACACATTGCGCTATTAGGAGATTCATTCACAGAAAGATATAAAATTATTCACACAATCATCAGTTAAGTCGCCCGACTAATTATTACGTCTCAGCAGATCAATACATGCCTGGGACGACGCCAATGTAAATTGTTTGCTGGCCGAGTCTACAAAAACGTGTGTAAAACAACAATGTAATGACGTAATACGCAGGAAGATCCTCAGTCAATTTTTTAGACCACTACAGTTACAGACATGATTTTTCTGCAGCATTAATTTCTTCTTTGGCCCGTTTGAAATACGCCAGTTTAAGACTAATTGTAGTGGTCTAAAAATAGATTGGGATCTCCCCACGGGTGCATCTATTTACGGAATGCGTAAAACGTCATTACATTTTGTTGTTTTACGCACTTTTTTGTGGACTCGGCCTGCAAACAATTGACAATGGCGTTGTCTGAGGCACGTAATCTGTTCAGGCCTAATAATTTGTCAGGCGACTTAACTGATGATTTTGTGAATTATTTTATATTTTGTGAATAAGTCTCCTAAACGTGCGATGTGTGCCTCACTATAGTGGATGAGACCTGTAGCTGCCCTTTACTAATAATGCACGGCGGTAGACCGAGGTGTAAAGTGTTGGGTAACGAATTTTTCTCAGCGTATTGATCCGATGCTACTACAGGAAATATTTCAGACACCATTTTCTAATAACAATAAAAAGAAAAGAAAAGAAAAACCTACCGGCCGGTAGCACGCCAGAAACACATACGGTACGCAAAAAGATGGTAGTAAAATATATAACCGTATGGTTCCGTACTGCTCCTATCAATCAACAAAGAAGTATCAGAACCTTTCCTTTTACTCGTCCAGTAACAGCTTTGCCAGTTTCTTATCGCAGAACGTCTAATCTAGTGCACAGCTCTCTCCACCTCTCCACCTGGTCACCCAGGTTTACCAGCGGAGACCTGTATGTACGTTCAGAGTCAGTCTCTTGCCAATCGAGCTAAACGTTCTTTTTATTTGAGTCCTCCGAAGATAAATGGTAGTAACTCCAAATTGTCTCTGCTTCGATTGCATAATCTTGAAAAAACGGAAAATAACTATGAACATATAAACACCACTGTTTCATTCTCAGTTTTTCGTTGCTGTCGTTCGAGGGGCTGTTTGTTCCAAATAATAGCACATGAAAGAATGCATTTATTATCTATTAATACAAAAGGAGGCGGCACACAAAAGACTAAACACATGACCCGTCCCGTGTTCTCTCAAGTTATTGTGTACATATTCTTGGTCATTCTTTTTAGTTTTGTCATTCTTACCGTCAGTAATCTACTTTTAGTTCTAAGGCCATTGTTTCCTTCGACCCTTCCATTTTATAATCTTGACGTCAAATTATTAATAATTATCGCAATGACGTCAAAATGATTTTGCCATCATTTCACTGATCCAACATTACTGTTCGAATGAAAGCTACTTATTAGGACATCATTTTATTCGTCTTGGCAATTTCAAACAATATCAATTTATTTCCGTGTCCCCCCCCCCCCCCCCCCCCCCTCCCCCCCACACACACACCCACACACTGTTTATGTTCCCCATGAAAAGGTTAGGAAAATGAAACTATTTCAAACACACTGTCCAGATTTAAAAACAAACAAACATTGATTAAAAATAATTTATACCTGAAATGTACACAAACTGAGAAGTTCCGGTATCCTATCAACGATGTCATACTAAAACGCGGGAAAGAGCTCGTGAAAACAGTGTCAGTAACACTGTCTAGGAAAGCCCCCTTCTAAATATCGTTATAAAATCAACGGCACGTTCGGTCACAAAACGTTTAATGCGGATCATGTTCGTTAAACCTCCTCTAAGCACACGAGAAGTTTAGCTTCCGAAGGAGAGTTCCTTTAAAGCTGAATCTAAATAAATTTCTTAAATCTACAGTTCAAAGGTCATAGCGTCAGATACAGGTTAGTACAAAAAAAAAAAAAAAAAAACATTAGTCGGACGCGGACAAAACCCTGTGAATATTAATTTTGATGCCATTAAAACTTAATCTAAATAAATTTCCTAACTCTACAGTTTAAAGGTCATAGCGTCAGATACAAGTTAGTACAGGCTATAATAATAATAATAGTACACAAGCTCTCAGACTGATCCAAATGAACGTCATTATTTTTAAACGACGTCATTCAAACCTAGCCTTTTGTAACACTGCTTGTTGATCTGTCTGGTGTCCAAAGTTTTGCAGAAAGCAGCAGAACTGATTTTTGGAAACATCTCGGACGTACGGCGTAAGCTGGGAGAACTAGTCGGAGACTTTTTTTAACATTGCATAATAGAGCAGTGGTGGAAAAAATGTCCTTCTTCTTTTCTTTTTGCCTCAGATCTAATCAAAATGCGTTCTTCAATGACCTCACTGTGCAACTGAAGATAAAGGAAGTAATCTCTGTAGGCTGTTATTATAAACATTAAAAACTGCAGCATAATCTCCAAGCAGTTCTGGATGGTGGCTGCCTACATCAAAGAAGATGAAGAATCCAGATTACCTGACTTTGCCTCCAGTTAAAGCCTCTGGAATGCTGGTGCCTGAGAATCTTTGTAATGTGAAAAATAACCCGCAGAAAAACGACACGAGCTGCGCCTTTGAACTCCATACTTCCAAGTCATCAGACGGATCTTTCGAAAGAAGAGCAAAGCCTGTTCAGCATGCCCTCCACATGTTCAGCCTTTGTGGGTGAGTCTCTTCTTCTTCCATTACACTCTGTGACTGCCTTACTTAGTCTGAAGATTCTGTCACTGTCGTGGTGGGCGGAGAGAGGACGGAGGGTGTGTGCCACTGGTCTAGGACTGCAGGAGTACACGGACAGCGGCTCGCACATCGCGAGTGTTGATCAGAGTGAGGCAAGCGGTCCGCCATGTTGAAGAGTTCAGCTGCTCTCTCGCAGATTGCTTGAAAAGAAGGAAGAAGCGGGTTTTTAGTCGGAACAAGATTGTCATGTTGTGCGGCTTTCGTTGCTGTCAGCGAGCTTGCCCAGCAGAGAGGCAAAAGTGATTAGCTTCTGACAGGGGAGTGTTTTGTTGGCATTATTTCACGGGTTAATGCACAGTATGATGCCAGTCATATTTGAAGGTATCTTAGATCCAGAACAAAGGTTTTCCGCGCGGGTGTGTGTATGTGTATGTGTGTGTGTGTGTGTGTGTGTGTGTGTGTGTGTGTGTGTGTGTGTGTGTGTTAGGGAGCCAGTTGTATGCTTTTGTTTCGAGGATGGAATAATTAAAAAAAAAAAAGTGTTTACATAACTCATAACCACTGTGTAAAATATGAAAATCTTCGGTAATATCCAAGGAGGCGGTCGGAAATTCCTCGGACATTTTAAATGCCATTTTTTGGGTCACAAATATCATTCAGATCACTCAAACGGCTTTATATCTAATGAATGAAACCAAAATTTGCAACAAGAGTGAGTTTTATTACAGTCTGTGAAAGGTGAGTTGCCAGTACACGATCACTTGTTTTGCCGACATCAGCACCGACGAAGCCTGCACAGTGTGTGACCCGGAAACTAGATCTAGATCAAACGTCAATGGCGCATAAGCATACTGAAAGACATAAAATTAATGTGATTATAACTCACTTTTCAGTCGGACCGCATGACTTTTACACCCATCTCCAATAAATTCTGCATTATGTATTGTTATTATGTTTGTTTTGGTCTGCTTATGCAGATTTCTCTGGCAGATTATTCTGCTTACTTACATGACTTACAAGTTAGTTGCACACTTTGGTCTCTCATTAGATCTATTTCAGGGTGATTTGTGAATTTCAAGTCGTTATTTTCTAACAGTTTATCACCTCTAAATCTTAAAAGATTCAGTGAATATTGTATTAAGTAGCAGTCCACACACGCTGCTGAAGGGCGTGTAAACAAGGTTTAGTGTTTTAGTTTTTTACACTACCCTCCTGATGGCAAATGCCCTGATGGACATATCGCTTCACGTTGACACACAACACATAGCTGCCGATCTATCCGTTTATACGAGGAATTATCAACACGTCAAAACTTACCACATTTGAAGCAATGTTTCGGTGAAATATCTGGAGAAGATTGTCGACTGCTATCCACAATCCGATGCGAGTGATGGAATAGAGCAACCGGCCTCGCTATTCGCGATTATAGATTAGGCCTAATACACGCCCACTCAGTGATGTACCTTCGACAGGCTCAACCCACTCGGTGACGTACCTCCGACAGGCTCAGTCCATTCGGTAACGTACCTCCGACAGGCTCCGCCCACTCGGTGACGTACCTTCGACAAGCTCAGCACAGTCAGTGATGTACCTTCGACAGGCTCAGCCCACTCGGTGACGTACCTCCGACAGGCTCAGCCCACTCGGTGACGTAAATTCGACAAGCTCAGCCTACTCAGTAACGTACTTCCGTCGAATCTATAGACGCAAAGTATGGATCCATCGATGCACCAAAATATAACTTAGCAGGCAAAAGGCTGAAAAGTCAGCAAACCGAACTTGATGTGGTATTATATGATCTGGCTGTGGGTTCTCCATCCATAGAGTGCTGGAAAGAATATGTTTGTTTTTTTAAATGTAACCTCTCTCTCTCTCTCTCTCTCTCTCTCTCTCTCTCTCTCTCTCTCTCTCTTCCACACACACACACACACACACACACACATATATATATGCAGGTACACACTAACATAAAAACAGATCGTTGTGGTAAAACTGAAATTTAGGTCTTGGGCCTTAACATGGAATTAGCCTTTTGTTGTGTTTTGTTCCTCTTCCACAGTAGATACTAGTACAGTGCGCTGTATGATGTTAGATATACTACTGGCCAATAAGCAAATCCCACAAGTACTGTAATCATGAGTGTACAGCAACTTTATTTATGTACCATGCATCCTCACACAATCACCTTACAGCAAGAACCCAACACCTGCACGCATTAAAAAGAAAAAAAAGAAAGAAAAAAAAAAAGGACAGACAAGCAAAGTACTGGCCTTCATACCAACGTAGCGATGACAACTGTAACCGACCCTGTTTACGTCCGGCTGTTCCTGTGGCCGACCACACATTTGATTCCATCTAAAGCATTGTCCCTTGTTGCTAAGACGTTTGGGGACGTTTACTCCATCAGCCTGTCGCTGTGGGTACCGTGAATCCCACTTACTGAGGCCCCATGCGCATTTTGTCCATGTTGTTTGCAGTCATAGAGTACATCGACACGGGCGCGCTTGTCGAAAGGAAACTTTGACCCGGTTCATTCTCCGCGTACCCTCCCGCGTTATCGGCTACTCAGGGCCTCTGATTGGCTGAGGCGGCCTGTCGCTCAAGCTCGCTGCGACTGAAAAAAGGTGAAACAGAGCGAGGCCCAGAGCGCTCGTGCAGAATCAAGACACATGGAAGTTAATTAGCGCTCAAAGTGTGTAACAATTACAATACGTAACAAATACAAGGTACATAAACTCCGCTAGAGGTACATAGTACCGCTGGTGGAGTTTATGTACCTTGTATTTACACGCATGCAAGGTGAGTTACCGTAGGCGACTCAGGTCTTTGTTGTTGTACTTGTTACATATTTCCAGCGATAATTAACCCCCTTGCGTGTTGATTTCGCAGCGACTGGTTGGTTTTTTTTCAGGCTTCGGTTCGGATTTGTAACCGAGGCTGGCCCTCTCAAGTTGGCTACGTCATTTTTGAAAGACGTCATCCTCATGCGTGTGATGGTGGTTCAGGCAAGTTGTTAGGATGCACACTTTGGACTGAGTGCAGCAAAATCTTCATCAGCTGCACACAGTTTCCTATTCTAGTGTCCTAAATTATTGCCTCATTTCACTTCCGTTGCTCATTTTTGCATTGTACTTGCTGTTTAGAAACCACGTGTCCTCATAAAACAGTGCTGTTCTAATTTTATGGCCGTGCTAGGCTTGTCATACGTACAGTATCGGTCCCAATTCAGTAGTTCACCCGCTTTTCGTTGTCATCGTACACAATGCAAAATGGCGGATTCTGAGGGATACAATGGACAGAAAGAAAACAAAGAATAAAAAAGGAAAAAGAAAAAGAAAGTCTGAAAGTTCTGAAATGTCAATCTGAAATAGGAAAAACATTGCTTCGTGAGGCAGATGGGCATGCCAAACAGTAAGTGCGACTCCAAAATGGACAACATTTGGACTGTCTTGAAGTGAAACTAATCATTTAGGACACTAAAAATAAAATGGGAAATTTCCACAGCAACACGCGACCAACCATGATTCCTTTAGAATAACATTGGTCTGGTTGGCTTGACTTACCTTACCCCCGCTGTAACAGGGTCATCGAAAGGGTTCGACAGCTCCGTTTCGAGGATGCTTGTTAGCATTTAGACCCGTGCCACCTACACCATCTCCATGCCTCCAGGTGTGCCATCGATAGACTCGGGCCATGAAAAACGAAAATTATCTCGCCGCCATTCGCGCAGGTACACGATGTATTTTGTCAGAAAGTTCTTTGTGTGAAGTGTAAACTCCAAGTTACGTGTAAGCAAGGCGTAACAGGTGACTGGAAGGCGTTCTGGGTGGATGTGGAACCTTCCCGGTAAATCTGGAGCGTCTAAGAGTGACTATGGAGGGTTTGGGATGAATAAGTTAGAATTTCAGGTGCATGTATTGTATAGAGCGTTCCATTTGAATATGGTGCGTTTCATAAATTGAAGTCAGCGTGTTGGAGTTCCAGGTGAATATATAAAGGGCGTTTCACTTTCAGGCAAGTATGGAACGATTTTACAACTAGGCGTTGTCGTCCTTGAATCAGAAGATCTAATTGTTATCGGCAAAATGTTCGGCTAGAATCGGCCACAAATAATAGTCTAGTATGTCTCTGTATACTCTCTGTATTGGTGTTGCCGTAGATCTAGTTGTTATCGGCAAAATGTCTGGCTAGAACCCGCTCCAGATAATTGTCTAGTATCTCAGTGTATACTCACATGATTGATGTTGCCGTCCACAACCCCATACCGTTATCTCAGTTTTGGCCTTATGTCGCATGCACATGTATGCACTCTGGCTGGTATGCTACTTGGGCTGTTCTCAACACAGATTTGCCACGTAAAGCATATATGGTGTTATACAATTTAGATGCCAGTGGTAAGAGAGACTGGGTTTTAAATGTTAAAATGCAGTTGTTTCAATATGGATTTGTATTGGATTTGTATGGATGAATCAAGGCGTGGGAAGATTGAATGACGTTATACGTGCTTTTTGTGTAAGACTGATTGACTGCAGATGGCAGGATTGTGAAGATCATGTTCAAACTAGTGACAGATATAGTATGTACAGAAGGTATAATAGTATTTTTCATTGTACCGAAACGTATATAGCTATGAATATGGATATGACGTATCATGACAAAATTTTGATTTGGTGTATCCGACCTCTCTCTACATTATTACCGGTATAAAAATCGTATAGAGAAGGATTTGAAATGTCAATTATGCACAGAAACGAAGGAAGATAAAGTTCACTTAGATCTATGTTATGTGACATTAGAAAGCAATTTATTCCCCCAGGCTCTGTAAAAAACTAAAATCCTTGCCTTTTTAGGCTTAGTTTGCTGTTGGCTTCAACCAACCAAGAAATTGTCAGTTTTTCTGTACACCGCTTTCAAGATTAGGGACACTATTACTTCTTAGTGCTAATGAACCGGTTGTAGTTAATAGTTATATATGCACTTATACGATGTTAAAAAGTGTCTCCGTAGCGAACTGTATGTGCACCCTTTCATAAAGGGCCATGGCCTTTATATGAATAAAACACCTGTCTGTCTGTCTGTCTGTCTGTCTGTCTCTGTCTCTCTGTCTCTGTCTGTCTGTCTGTCTGTCTGTCTGTCTGTCTGTCTGTCTGTCTGTCTGTCTCTCTCTCTCTCTCTCTCTCTCTCTCTCTCTCTCTCTCTCTCTCTCTCTCTCGCGAGACTGATTTCCTAGCAGGCCAGATTTTTTGGAGGTCTCGATACGAACACCAAAAGAGTTCGGATAAACCGGCAAGATGCCAGTTGCTGGATTACCAACAGCTTTGGACAGTGCCCTGGAAACTCTGCTGAAGGAAAATGCCTTTTTTTCCTGTACGATTTCCGCTGAATGAAGGAAAACCACAGCTGTCCTTCGTAGTGTGACAAGTGACCCAGACATGGCCGATTTCTCTAAGCCCGACATGGCCACAAAACACTTTTGAGGTAAACCTCCCACAGTCCCAGCCAGGTGAGACACGACCAACGCCGGGCCGCTGAATGGACAAGACAGAAACCAGAGGCAAGTGAACAGTCTCCTTCTGGTTTATTTCAGCCAACACCACCGCCAGCAAAAACAGCAGCAGCACATCGTCAAATGGAGTGCGAGAACGACACAGAACACATGTACAACAGTGACACTGACGTCGATGCACGTTTTCCCCCGCTCAGACGGCGTGTCGTTGTCACGCCTCAGACAGTCCCTGGATTTCTCTGTTGAAAATCTCACGGCGTGGAAAAGACAAAGTTAAAGTAAAACTTTACAAGACTGTACCAGTGAGTGGGAGAAAATGGCTGTCCAGTGTGGCTATCATCTGACGACGATAAAAATCATGTTGGCAGTTTGAAAGACAGAGTAGCGCATCATGCACCGAGGAACACCAATAGTAACAACTCATTCAAAACTGTGGTGCTTGACAGATCGGACAACGACGGCAAACCGATCTGACTGACTGCAGTGCCTACCAGAAACACCTATGTACCTAGTGACTGGTCAAACAGGAAGTACGGCACATGCTGCGGGAAGAACTGGAGTACCCGAGGAACCTGCAGAAGGGGAAACCAGTGGTCAGGGGAAGGTATCTGACCATCTACAGAAAGTGCTGGAGGAAGTGTTGTTGCTGAGAGATGTGACACGTTTTTATCTCGGCTGATCAGACAATGGGCTATAACTATCGGTGTCGTGTTGTCGTGTTTGTGATCGGTGCGGTATCGATAGGCCTGTCATTAATTTTGTGGACTAGACCCATGTGAGAAGACACGGTGGATATAAGACTTTACGAGAGCCTCCCTTTGTGTCAGTGATCTGTTGAGTTTCGTTTGTTTTATATCCTGCCTTATAAGCTTATAGCTGAACAAACAATATACCATCAAATGATCAATCAGTCACTCTCTCTGTCTCTGTCTCTCTCGTTTGCTATGTCTGTTTGTCTCTCTGCCTCTTTCTGTCTGTCTGTGCCTCTGTCTGTCTGTCTGTCTGTCACACACACACACACACACACACCACACACACACACACACACACACACACACACACACACACAACCACATACACACACACACACTCTCTGTCTGTCTATCTGTCTGTCTGTCTGTCTGTCTCTCCCTCTCTCTCTCTCCACAAGGTACTGATATGCAAGTTAAAAGGGTACAATGGCTGCACGATTCATCATCATCTCGTTGGTGACAAAACGTGCCGTGGTGACAAAATGTACAGCAACAGGGCTATTTTACCGCGCAAGGCGACAAACCTTGTTCGCGTTTTCTCTAGTTATGTTGGCGGTGTGTGATTTAAACCTAAAATGACATAATCAACCACATTTATTATTATTATTTCATCATTCTAATACAAGCATGATAAAAATGGCGACCAGTTACAGGCCCCATATCTACAGCTCAAAGGTCATAGGGTCAGACACAGGCTATGCTGTAGAAAATAGAATACCCAAGCGCTGTGGACCATATTTTGTTTCAGATTTGATTCAAATGAACGTCATCGTTTTCAAACGACGTCATTCTCATGTCTTTTGCAAAATTGACTTGATCTGCCTGGTGTCCAAAATTTTGCGGAAAGCGACAGAATAATATTTTGAAGCGTCTCAGAAGTGGCACGCAAGCCTGGAGAAATTATATCTTATCGGAGACTTGAAAACACCATTGGTGTTGTGAATATAGCATCATACTTAGTAGTGCAGTATAATTGATTTTTGTTTTGTTTTTGGTCGTCTTCTTTTTCTTTTTTTAACTTTTCGCGTTTAGACCCACAAAGTGGTTACGTGTAGATCTGTTTAATCAGCGCGAGTTTACGAAATTGAAAGGATAATCTCTGTAGGTTGTTATTAGATCTGCTGTTAGGATCCTGATTATCTGACTATGCCTCCAGTTAAAAAAGTCTCTGGAACGCACAGGCCTGAGATTCACAGCAATGTGAAAATATCCCACAGAAAGACGACACGAACTTCATTTCTAAAAGTACTGTCGTTCAGCGTGCACACACTACACAACCACAGCATGACATAGCAGCAAAGCGTTCTCTGCAGCCTGTCGAAACTACTGAAGCTCCTGGGTGAGTCTTCCTTTCTTCTTCGTCTGCCATTACGTGACTGCCTTCCTCACCTCGGAGTCCTGAGGTGACCCATTTTGGTGACAAAACGAGTCAAACGTGATGCATTACCTGCATGTTTTGTCACCCCGGCACGTTTTGTCACCACGTGCTGACAAAATGTGTCGAAAGGTTCTCTAGCGGCACGATTTGACAGTCCTTCGCCAGCACCACTGTAATCTGTCTTTACTCTTCCCTCGATGTGTGTGTGTGTGTGTGTGTGTGTGTGTGCCCACACGCACACACACGCGCGCGCATGAACGCACGCACATCGACATTATCATCGAAACCTCTGCCATCGCCAACATCATGACGGACAAGTTTTAGAGCTTTAAGAAATGAGTCTTGGGGAAAATCTGAAAAACTGAATAGAATTTCAAGGCATCGTCTGAACATAAACATTTTTCGTTAACTTTATCCCAAAACGATATTAGTGGAAATGTATCGCGTCAAACGGTTTTAATCGTCTGTCTGGCAGGGAGAGGGTAAAGAGGAAAACGGGAAACGAAAAAGAAACAAACGAAAAACAGCGAAGAAAGAATTAAGAAAGGAAGAAGTGTATTAACAAAATAATATGAACAGGGCTGTCCCAAACAAGACCGGGAAAAGGTCCACAGTTTCAGTACCAAATGCCCTCTTTGGAACAAAGACAAACTAGCAAAATCTAATCTACAGGCTGTAAAATCAAAGAAACACACACACACACACACACACACACACACACACACACACACACACACACACACACACCACCACCACCACCACCACCACCACCACACCACACTACACCACCACACCACCACCACCACCACACCACACCACACCACACCACCACCACACCACCACCACCAAAACCGGGATGAAAACGCCAAAGGGCATCTTCGTCTAGCCTGATGAGGTCAGCTACGATAACGCCCAAAGCAAACCGGCACTTCCAACTTGACGTGTTCTGACGGCACAAAGAAAAAATGATTGCGCCGAGCCCGACATGGGCTGCCCTTAATCCACGTTAATCGGCTTGCATGGCTGACTCGTGAGGTTTAGCTATAGTTAGCCACCCCGTAGAATGCTCTTTAGCGTCTTAACCATGTGCACTATTTCTCAGGCAGTTTTCACTTGGGTACATTCCTGTGTGGCCTGATAATTATGCACTGTGTAGCATGGGTCGATAGCTTTGCTACGTGATGGAGATTTAACTTATGGAAAACGTAACATCAGCTCACCGAACGCCAGGTTGTTGCCAGATCGCTTGCTTTCACGGAGGCGAAGCTGACTCATGCAAGGAGAAGACAAACACTCTCTCCAATTTGTTCACGGTAGCTGTGATGATAGCATGTGCACAGGAACTTGTTTACTGACGGAGTAGCCCGAAGACTTGTGTGAAGAATCACAGTGTTTTGTTCATCGTTCTGATTCTTCAGGTGGCCGTGTGTGGCGTGAGACAAAAAAAAGTGTGTTATTTTTCTTTTCTTTAAAAAAAAAACCCTCTCTTTTTTTCTCTCTGCCGAGCAGAATTTCAAACGTAGGCCTATTCTTGCACCCATGTAAGGCCGCGCTGCCAAGAACGTAAAGATGAACTATTTGTACATTCAGTGAACCACTTTCGTTGACCTTTCGAAAAGGTTTGCCTTCGTATGTTGGAAGTAAACGAAGTTGGATTATTGCTGCATGGTTGGTTTTGCGCTTTGAACGGTAAGCTTGGAACTTCCCTCAAGCGTATTTTTTTGTGCACTGATTTATTTCCTACCGGAACTGAATAAGAACGTTATAGTACATGTACATATAAATTTAAAAAAACAGGCCTTGAAGAATAAAATATATGTATGTAATATTTCGGAGTAAGCTAATGCTCTTGTCGGAGTATGTTGCTACTCTTGAGTGATTTTGTGACGTCATTTTGGGAATGTAAGCGATCAGCTGTGATCGCGGTTGGCAGCAACCACTAGGATCGTTCTTGTGCTTGGGAGAGAGAAGAAAAGTTCTCTGCTTTTATCCTGGCAGCGTTTCTTTCGGATCTAAGTTAGGCCTGCAAACAAAGCATTCTCTTCTTCTTTTTCTTTCTTTCCTCTTTCCAATTTTGGAAGTCCGCCGTGTCTTATGATATCTGTGGTAGTGAAAAGCAAAGTTTTTCAGACTACTGTGTTTGAAAATTTCCGCACCGTTTCAAGATCTCTTCACCTCCACCAAATTAACCGCCTCCTTGCAGTGATATGACTCCAAACCCAGACAGCAATCCCGATTTCAAGCGAAATAGCCAAAAGGCGTTACAAGTGGCGGTTTCCTGTAGCTGGGACTGATCGTGTGGTGAGTCGATCGGCGGCTGTGGCGCATCTGCAAGCGACTGACTGTGACGATGAAGGGGGCATGGAAGAAGGTGACGAGCAACGCTGTGGCTGCGGAAGCTGGCAGGCAGGAGCGCAGGGACTCCTCCACCAAGGAGACTCCAGAACACCTGCCCGCCAGTCCTCTGCTCAGCAAGCTGCGTCAGACCGTGGCGTTGTCACAGAACCTACACGGCTTGACGTGAGTTCTTCTTGCTGCTCTTTCTGTGCACCTTGTTTGGCGTCAGCTCTTGTTGTTGCTGCATCTGTACACATTCCTCAGCGTCAGCTCTTGTTGTTGCTGCATCTGTACACATTCCTCAGCGTCAGCTCTTGTTGCTGCTGCATCTGTACACATTCCTCAGCGTCAGCTCTTGTTGCTGCTGCATCTGTACACATTCCTCAGTGTCAGCTCTTGTTGCTGCTGCATCTGTATGAAATAATAACAATGATAATAATAGATTATTTATGTTGCCCCATCTTGTAAGATCCCGGAGCGCTGAGCGTCCGACGTGTGTGTGTGTGTGTGTGTGTGTGTGTGTGTGTGTGTGTGTGTGTGTGTGTGTGTGTGTGTGTGTGTGTGGTGTGTGTGTGTGTGTGGTGTGTTGTGTGTGTTTGGTGTGTGGTGGTGGTGGTGGTGGTGGTGGTGGTGGTGGTGGTGTGTGTGTGTGTGTGTGTGTGTGTGTGTGTGTGTGTGTGTGTGTGTGTGTGTGTGTGTGTGCGTGTGATATTCAAAAGCGCCCTGTGCTCCCACCTTGTGCGGTGGATGGGCGCTATAGAAATCCCCTTTACTATTATTATTATGTACATAGTTTAGCGTGGGTTGTTTTTGCTGCTGCATCTCTCTCTCTCGCTCCCCCCCCCCCCCCCCTCATATATATATATATATAGTTTAGCGTGCGTTGTTGTTGCTACCCACACACATCCAAAGTTTAGCGTGAGCTGTTGTTGCATCTATAGACACAGTTTTACGTGAACTGTTCTTGTGGCATTTATAATGCAACTGACTTAGCGTGGTTTGATGTTGCTGCATCCATGATGTAAACAGCGTTTGATGAGTTGCTCCTGTGGCCCCCTTGATGAAACAAAGCTTTGATGGAGTTGCTGCATCCATGATGTACATGGTGATGAAACAAAGCTTTGATGGAGTTGCTGCATCCATGATGTACATGGTGTGCCACGAGTTGCTCCTGTGGCACCCTTGATGAAACAAAGCTTTGATGGAGTTGCTGCATCCATGATGTACATGGTGATGAAACAAAGCTTTGATGGAGTTGCTGCATCCATGATGTACATGGTGATGAAACAAAGCTTTGATGGAGTTGCTGCATCCATGATGTACATGGTGATGAAACAAAGCTTTGATGGAGTTGCTGCATCCATGATGTACATGGTGTGCCACGAGTTGCTCCTGTGGCACCCTTGATGAAACAAAGCTTTGATGGAGTTGCTGCATCCATGATGTACATGGTGATGAAACAAAGCTTTGATGGAGTTGCTGCATCCATGATGTACATGGTGTGCACAGGAGTTGCTCCTGTGGTGATGAAACAAAGCTTTGATGGAGTTGCTGCATCCATGATGTACATGGTGATGAAACAAAGCTTTGATGGAGTTGCTGCATCCATGATGTACATGGTGATGAAACAAAGCTTTGATGGAGTTGCTGCATCCATGATGTACATGGTGATGAAACAAAGCTTTGATGGAGTTGCTGCATCCATGATGTACAGGTGTGCCACGGTGCTCCTTGGCCCTTGATGAAACAAAGCTTTGATGGAGTTGCTGCATCCATGATGTACATGTGTGATGAACACAAAGCTTTGATGGAGTTGCTGCATCCATGATGTACATGGTGTGCCACGAGTTGCTCCTGTGGCCCCCTTGATGACACAAAGCTTTGATGGAGTTGCTGCATCCATGATGTACACGGTGTGCCACGAGTTGCTCCTGTGGTACCCTTGATGACACAAAGCTTTGATGGAGTTGCTGCATCCATGATGTACACGGTGTGCACAAGCTTTGATGGGGTTGTGATCCATGATGTACGACAGCTTTGATGGAGTTGCTGCTCCATGATGTACAGGTGTGCCACGGTTGCTCCTTGCCCTGATGACACAAAGCTTTGATGGAGTTGCTGATCCATGATGTACACGGTGTGCAAACTTTGTGAGTTTGCTCGATTCAGGTGACAGCCGTTTATGACACGAAGCTTTGATGGAGTTGCTGCATCCATGATGTACACGGTGTGCCACGAGTTGTGTGTACCGATGACAACTGTGACAGCCGTAGATGACAGAAGCTTAGAGGAGTTGTCTGCATCCACGATGTACAGGAGAGCTTGTAAGCCTGGACTGTTGTGTGTTTACGTCCACGGATGTACGCAAGCTTAGCAAGGACTGTTGTCGTTGTTATGTCACGATGTACGAAGCTTAGCAAGGACTGTTGTCGTTGTTATGTCTACGATGTACGAAGCTTAGCAAGGACTGTTGTCGTTGTTATGTCTACGATGTACGAAGCTTAGCAAGGACTGTTGTCGTTGTTATGTCTTACGGATGTACGAGAAACTTAGCAAGGACTGTTGTCGTTGTTATGTCTACGATTGAATTACAGACTGTTGCGTTTATTTACGATGTAAGCTTAGTAAGGACTGTTGTCGTTGTTATGTCTACGATGTACGAAACTTAGCAAGGACTGTTGTCGTTTTTATGTCTACGATGAACGAGGCTTAGTAAGGACTGTTGTCGTTGTTACGTCCACGGTGTACCATAGCTTGGTGAGGGTTGTTGTCGTTGTTGTATCAACGATGTGTATGTATCTAAGCACGAGCTACTGTTGCATCCATGGTGTACATAAGTCAGAGACAAGAGTATCCAGATATGAACGCCCGTAATTAGTCAATCAGTCTTCTGTGAACCGCTTTGGCCAGGCGGTTATTAAAGGCGTTAGGTGAGTACCCAGATATAAACGCCCGTAATTAGCCAATCAGTCTTGTGTGAACCGCTTTGGCCAGGCGGTTATTAAAGGCGTTAGGCTGGTAAGAGGACGACGTTGGTTCGATTCGCCGCTTCGGCTCTACCATCACTTCAAAACGTTGTGGTGTATGGACTCTGTGTTGTGACTTTGTCCCTCACAGTCAATGAAACATTAAAATGGTTCTCATCGCTACTCATCTTAATGCAGGAGTCATTCTGGTGGTGACAGTGTAGCGTTAGGTATAGTCCCCCCCAACCCCCACCTGGTCCCCGCCAGTACCGAGCTCTCCGGAGACACCATGTACCACGGCGTTCAACACTGAGTCTAACGAAGAATAACAATCAGTCTTGCTCACACTTCGGCCTGATTAAGTTGCTCTTGCTGCTTCCAGGGTACAGTAACAAATCCGTGCATGCAGCAGGATTTGTTACTGCATCCGTGATGCACACAGCTTAGCGTGACTTGCTCTTGCTGTATCAGTAAAACATAGTGGGAGTTGTTGCATTCGCGATGAGCGTTATATACTACGTAGTTCATGTGAGGTGTTGCTGCATGCACGATGCACGCAGTATAGCGTGAGTAACTGTTGCTGCATCCACGATGAACGTAACTAACGTGAGTAGCTGTTGCTTCAAAGATGCACACAGCTTAGCGTGAGTAATTGTTGCTGCATCCA
>JABMCL010002554.1:192500-317500 GCA_018857735.1 Alviniconcha marisindica
AGCAGTCAACTGCCCATAATGAAGCCACCTTCAGTTGCCATGGGTGTCTATACAGTGTCACACGGACCACAGTCGTGCTATAATCACCACCCGGGTACTTCCAGATCACTGGAAACAGACACCCTGCTGTCAAGCAGTTGATAAGCCTTCAATAGGAGCTCGGTAAATAATTAGAGTAAGTCTCCACGTCAGAACACACTCGGGTGCACAGCGGTCTAGGCGCCAAAGGAACACCACGTACGCTGCCCTCTGCTTTGCAACCCGGCTATCGGTAATCTTTTCCACCCGCTGAGCTTGGATGGAGTTTTTCTCTAGCGTTTTGCTGTAGACTGTGCGTCTTCCAGGCCACAAGGCGTGTCGACACCGATGATTGCATTCAGTCGTTCATTCATTCAGTCTTCAAACGCCTTTGGCTCAAGTTGATAGTGTGGACAATGCACGCGCGGCGGCCCACTCGGTGTTTCGCGCCGTGATGGAGGCCAGGTTAATAACTTGTTAAAGGGGACACGAAGCGAGGAGGCAGGTTGGCCTCAAAATGTGGAAAATGTATAAACTGCATGCTTCGTTTGCTTGGTCTGTCAATTTTTACATGAAAGAGGCAGCCTCCTTTTTTCTTTTTTTTTTGCTTCAGATTTCAACTCCTTGAGACAGAGCCGCGTTGGTTTTCTCCTTACTAACGACGGCCAGAAAACGGTTGACCCGTGACGTATTCGATGTTTGTGAAGGGATTTAGCTCTAACTAACCTACTCACCCGTGTTTACGCGACTCTCTAACGTCGATTATTAGCTAACAGGACTGGGAATCGAGTGGAAGAAACTGCTTTCTTTTTTCTTCAGTTTTTCTCTCTCGCACAAACACACGAACACACATTCACACACGTGCTCGCACACAGGCGTACACGCAACCACACACGCACGCGCGCACACACACACACAGACACGTACACACACGCGCGCGCACACACGGACGCACGCACACACACACACACACACACACACACACACACACACACACACACACACACACACACACACACACACACACACACACACACACACACACACACACACACACACACACTCACTCACACGCACGCACACACACACCGTGTAGATAAGACAGGTGCACGCAATGCAGTAACCTTTGCAGCCACCCGGGGACTATCTGCAGAGAATCTGGAAATGTGAAACTTGCTTCCAACTCACCAACTAGCACTTTAGGGCTTGGATTAATATTCGTCACGTTCGGTGCTCTCCCCTGTGGGGTTAAAGAAGGCAATTGCAAGTATGCCCTTGGTAAAAAAAATCTCCAACGGAAATGTATTGTGCGGGTCAGATACGTTTTCTGTTTTTAACGCTCTTGGGAGTTTGTCAAGGGACTTAGGAGTCAGTTGCTGTCAACGGTACCCCAAACATTCTCTAATCAAGACTGATAAGCTAGGTGTCCGCCGAGACGGTTCTGTTATTGTGCCTTTCGGACGGAAAATCGAGTCAGCTTGATTGAATTTCGACTTAAGTATGTTTTAGTGCTTATAAATTGTTTTTCTTAGTATGTTTTGTGGGTGGACGGATCTGTTCATGGACATGGCTAATTCCTTTCCACAATAGTCGGTCTTTCGGCTATACATGGACATTTCGAGTCAGCGCTGTTATGTAGAAATGGGCGTGAAAAAAAAAACGAACTAAGGAAAACCACAACATTGGTTGCATGCCACGGATAGGCAAACAGAACAATAGAAATCAGACAAGGCAAGTTGTATTCTGCTTCTAAGCCAGAAGATCCCTACTTCTGTTAAAAGTAAATAAATGTGTGTGTGTGTGTGTGTGTGTGTGTGTGTGTGTGTGTGTGTGTGTGTGTGTGTGTGTGTGTGTGTGTGTGAGAGAGAGAGAGAGAGAGAGAGAGAGAGAGAGAGAGAGAGAGAGAGAGAGAGAGAGAGAGAGAGAGATATATAAGGTCTGTTTAGCTGTCTAAATTAATTATTGAAATAATTTATTCAGTCTGTGTCAGTTTCACAGCTGAGCTGAATGTTTTAAGTTCAATAGCCTACATAGTGACCACGTCCACAAGCACTGTTTCATTCGAGTCTGCGTCATCAGTTGGAGTCCACAATCAGTCTTGTTTCAGACCATTGCTACAGAGCCAGCTAATGACTGAGCTATGGAGCGTCATTGCCATCCTGTTCGTTCCACTCTCAAGTACTGAATTAAAACATGAATAATTGTATTCCAGTGCACAAAATTTGCGACGCTGACAGTTGTTGTTACAATGCATGTGTTACTGATGATAAAACCCCCAGTAAAACAACATATAACCTTACAGGAACCGCCAAGTGTGACGGCATGAGTCGCGGCTTTTGTTTGTGGGTAATGAAGCGCCGATGGCGACCCGGGGGGTGTCAGCTGTCTGTCAGTCTTTGAATACACAGCATTAGTTATTTTTCTGAAACCCAACCAACGTTTGCGACATTCGACCGGAGCGGTGCGCGCGTGTGTGCGAGTGTGAGTGAGTGGTAGAAAGATTAGAACACGTCGCCGCTTCATTTAAAAAAGAAAGAAACTATAGCTCATAAAGTAGGTATGTAAATAAGGAAAGCTAAATACGCCGGGATGGGACGGGAGAGAGGTGAGTTAATGGGGTTGGGGGGTGGGGGGGGGGGCACTTTTTGAAGATGTCTTCTTGAAAAACTTGATCCTTCTTAATCGTTATGTAATAAAGCCATCTTCCCCTCCCCCTTCCAAACTGTGGACCGGCGTAGTACTCAGTCGGAGTGTGTGTGTGTGTGTGTGTGCGTTTTCCCGAAACTCAAGTCTATGGTCCTTGCGGAGCTTTTGTTTCCATCAGACATTGCGTGAGTGCGTAGCTGCGTGTTCTCGTTTTTGTAACTTGGTGACGACACCAAACGTTTGGGAGTGGAGAACAACAAAGAAGCGGACAACAACAAAGATCCGCATGATTTACACCGGTCGAGTTTGATTGTGGGTGCTATATACCATGCTCGTCGCTGTACAAACCACGCTCAGGCTCCTACCACGCTGTCTGGCAAGCCTGGGTGTCGGAGAAAGAGAAATGTGTTTGAACGGGTCTATTACGGATAATATATGGTATCGGGGTGAGACTCAAGAAAAACTGACTTGAAGATTTCGACGGTCTCTCGGTCAGTCTTTAGTCGTCGGAGGAACAAACTGAAAATTCTTGTCGGATAGTTTGTGAAATATGTGTGGAGAGAAGCAGTGGACAGTTTATGTGCGTGCTGCACCAGCGAAGCTGAAGAAGAGTCTTCATCTCTAGTTTTAGGCCTGAGCTAAATTCATTGCGAAGACTTAGGCATTGATCTGTTCGTGAACGTATGTTTCACTGCAGCGAAATTCATTATTTAACGGAGTCCAGCGCTTGACTGGATACCATGGGAATACAAAGCCGGTAGTCTCACCAACGATGACCTCTATCAGAGAGAAAGGTCTGCATTGAAATTATTATTTTAAAAAAATAAAAAATGTCGGACAAGGATGCAGGCGCCTTGGGAGGGAGATGGCAGAAGTCGGTGAAGACTTTGAAAATTGTGTCTGCACTTAAAGACCTTCATGAGTAAGTGTACTTTTTTTCTCTGCCCAAAAACTGCACAATTAAGCGTACGGTTCTTACCTGCAGTACAGGATTTTGAACTTATTACTTGAATCGCGAGGTGAAAACTAATTAATGAGTCTGTGTAATGGTCAGTGTTAGGCATAGCAGAAACCGTAACTCTGTCCGCTCTTTTGGAGCCAGTAAAATAACTGCGGTACTTGTCAAACTTGACACGATCGTGGTGCCCGTTCATACCCGTTTTAGTGACCCTGGCCACGCTCGTGTTGACAGGCCGCTGTGACATCAAACCGTGGGTCGTGTCGTGACTGAGTTAGAAAAGCATTACATGCACCCACGCACTTAGAAAACAGAAACAGTTGCAGAGAAGAATTTATCTCTTTTTCCCCTTTAAAAAAAAAAATGGAGTCCAGTCCTAACTGTGTATAATTGTAACTTGCTTAGGCTACACATGGACTAGATCGTGTATCAGTTGTGCGTGCGTGCGTGCGTGCGTGCGTGCGTGCGTGCGTGCGTGCGTGCGTGCGTGCGTGCGTGCGTGTGTGTGTGTGTGTGTGTGTGTGTGTGTGTGTGTGAGTGTGCGTGCGTGTGTGTTTGCGTGTGTGTGTGTGTGTGTGTGTGTGTGTGTGTGTGTGTGTGTGTGTGTGTGTGTGTGTGTGTGTGTGTGTGTGTGTGTGTGTGTGTGTGTGTGTGTGTGTGTGTGTGTGTGTGTGTGTGTGTGTGTGTGTGTGTGTGTGTGAATGTGGATGGAACTTTGGATGTGACGATGCAAATGATGAACGTTGTGTTGGCCGTCAGTGGGTACTGCGGATGTAGAAATTAAGATTCCCACAGTTGAGAACCCCGAGCTACCAGATCCCCTCCCCCCCCCCCCCCCCCCCCCCTACCCACCCCACCCCCGCCACACACATACACCTAAAGTCTGCAGTCGGTCAGAATATAGCCATGCATGCTTCACCCACAGCCAAGAATTTTTGTCCTGTCCAATTTCAGCCTTCGAGGTCCATTCCAGTTTGGACTTCTTTTTTCTTTTTCTTTTTTCTTCTTCAAATTCTCTCCCGAAGTTCTCTTCGCGTCATCAGCAACTAACGCAGGTTCCCGTGTGATCGCGCGGGATATTAATAGCTGGGTCACCTTGCTCGTCGTCACAAGCGACTGATGGAAGTTCTTGTAATTGTCTACACATGGAATAGAAACAGGCTCCAAATCCGGTGTTTTCATACAGCAGTCTGGCCGTTCATGACTGGATCAGATAGGGATGACTATCAACTGTGTTATATGCATTCTGCGTGTGTGTGTGTGTTGCGTGTGCGTGTGTGTGTGTGTGTGTGTGTGTGTGTGTGTGAGAGAGAGAGAGAGAGAGAGAGAGAGAGAGAGAGAGAGAGAGAGAGAGAGAGAGAGAGAGAGAGAGAGTTATTCTTTTAAAGACTTACAGCGAGTGGTCAGAATCCATGAACTGGCTCTCTGTGTACCTGTCATATTGGTACTGCTATTTTTTCTCTCCCAACGGCGGGTCACGGAATGGTGGCGATGGATCTTCTGGCTCGGGCTGCAGTGTATTGGTTTTCCTGCTGCTTGACGGAGCAGGGAGTGTAACCTTTCTGGCCTGTTTCCTGTGCGGTTTCCCATGTTGTATTTGGCTTTGAGTTGAGTTTACGGGTCTAGTTTAGGTTGAGTTAATAGGTCATGGGTATAGTCAAGTATGGGAAATGTTTTTAAATGCGTACTGGCTCGTGACGGTTCTGATGTGACCATTGTGGTTGACATGGCAGCCCAATGTCCACATCTGTCAAAACCCCTAATGTTATGATTTACTGGAACATATAAATATGGTCAATGTCAAGCTTTGCATGGTAGTGCCAATCATTAAACTACCTGTTCCTACCACTATCGGTGACCGTGACCATATTTCAAGGTCAACGAAGTGTCAAACAGTTTAAATTGAAAACGTAGTGTTTTTACGGATCCGGTTAAGTTCACTTTGTATGATGGTTAGTTATATGGAATAGATCACAAGTATACTAATATTTTTTACTTTCGCGTGGGTGCAAAGAAAATAAGTGACGTGTTCCTGAATTAATGAAAACTTTAACATTGGCTTTTTCTCGGACGTTGGCGGGTCTTAATGGGACGTTCAACTTGAACGCGAACATTGCGCGGACCAGTTCACACCGAAACACTACGAGTACACCTCACGCACTAAAGAACGCTGCACGATCCAACTCGGCATGCTACCAACTCCGTAGAGTTTAAACAGGCATACTGCCTCAACTCCGTAACGCAGCTCTGTAACGTTTAAATGGGCATACTGCCTTAACTCCGTAGCGTTTAAACGGGCATACTGCCTCAACTCCGTAGCGTTTTAACGGGCATACTGCCTCAACTCCGTAGCGTTTAAACGGGCATAGTTACTGCCTCAACTCCGTAGCGTTTAAACGGGCATACTGCCTTAACCCCGTTGCGTTTAAACGGGCATACTGCCTCAACTCCGTAGCATTTAAACGGGCATACTGCCTCAACTCCGTAGCGTTTAAATGGGCATACTACTGCATATCTTCCTCACTGGCCAGTTGCACCACCTCAGGTTTATGACTCGCCTGGTCGGCACACAAATTTTGCCTTCACTTAGACTGAATCGCAGACTTGCAGGGGAATTTATGACATTCGGCTGATGACTGTAAATGGCTTACTGGTTTCTTTTGAATTGTTTGAATCTCGTCTGCGGAAATATATCGGGTAAACAGGTTTTGTTTCGCATTCATATTTCCGATGCAAAGCGTAAAGAGTTTCCCGTCCATTCACCACAAGCTGTTCAGCCTCGCTTGGTCATACCGCGGAGCCATCGTGGCATCAAAGTTCCAAGTCAATGCTCTTCGTAAATTATTGTTAAGAAGCAGTTCCGCTGGCGCACATTGCGCGCATTTCAATACGTGTTCAAAAAGAACGTGCAATTAAGATACGACTTAAGCGAGGTCTTTCAAATTTTGCATGATTATCACCTCGCCTGGGGTCTACCACTGAGATAAAACTACACAGCGGGGTCCCCGTCCCGAATACGCCACCTCGCTTCTGTGGACGTAAAGCAAAATGGTCTCTGGTCCACCGATTTACACCTTCTTTGGTCACCTAGGCCTTCCTTAAGGTCACGAGTGTACTGCAAATTGTGTTCGTTTCCATTCTTGTGTATTACTTCTACATACATTAATAAGACCATACAAATCGTGCTTTAACTAGTTAAGTGACTCCAGTGTGTAATGAAGGTAGAGAATAGAATTTATTCTCGTTTATTTTCTTCTGCATAGCACTTAATATGTATTTATAATCTTTGTTTGAATGCGAGTCCGTGAGCATTACTGCTCTTCTTGTTGACTATTTTGGTTTGGTTGTGTTTGCTTTTGACTGTGTCATGTCCCGAACTGTGAGCCAGATGGCTGTTGGCATGCGATTTTGTGACGTGTGCTTGTTTTTCACCCTGATGTGACCTTTCACGGTTGACTGGTCATTCAGTGTCCAGCAAGAGTAACGATTTTTTTGTTGTTGCTTCAATCCCGACTTTATA
Organism: Alviniconcha marisindica; assembly: GCA_018857735.1. NCBI lineage: Eukaryota > Metazoa > Mollusca > Gastropoda > Provannidae > Alviniconcha > Alviniconcha marisindica. Next base: position 199,643 of record JABMCL010002554.1, read on the forward strand.
CACACTGGCGTGGAGCAGTTACAGGTTTTAAAATGAACACCAGTGTCTGACTGCAACTGTCTGTATTCCATTGTCTCTAATAGTAATATGTCAGCCCGACATCCGAGGACGTTACGCCCCACAAAAGAACACTTTGTATTCCGTCGGGACTAGGCTGTTCAAGAGCTCCGCTATGTTCCAGCTCATCAGGGTGGGAACAGAGTCGCATGTCGCTTGGAAACAGTTCTCAGCAAGCACTGTGGGATGTTTTGCACAACATTTCCACATTACTCGTGCCTTCTGTTAATTTTCCCTTGCCCAGCAGCGGTGGAATTCTGTCTCAGTATGGGCCGGTCAAATGGCGCTGCCTCCGTGTGTCATGGGGAGCGGGGATAGCTCAGTGGTTAGAGCGCCGGACTCGTGACTGAAAGGTCGCGGGTTCAAATCCCTGCAGGAGCGGCGGGAGAATTTTCTTCTCCAGGGTCGACTTCTGTGCTGACTCTAATTTCGGTATCCGTTCCACCCCCGTGTTACCGCAGTAGCAGGTAAAAGATCCCGGTTATTCTGCCAAAGGTGCAGGTGGCAGGTTACAGCTAAACACGCATACACCTTACGTATGTGGCTTTGCATGAAGTGACATGGTGCATGGTTGTATGGTGTACACAGAACTTGCGCCGAGATGGCTGCAGTTTCATGTGGCACCAGCCATGCCAGCGTTGTAAGTACACTTCGGTGGATATTCAAAAAACGCGCTATAAAAAGCTTGTCACTCATGTAGAACCACACATAGTTCAGGAGCTGTGTGAGAGTCGAGGTGGCCGTCCTGAGCTGTCCGTCCTAACGAGCCTTCTGGTTTCCGTGGACGTAAAGAATTATTGAACCGTGCTTCGGCATTGGTCACAACTTGTCCCTAATATGTCAATTGACATCTGAGGACATTAAGCATCACTTCATCATCATCATCATCGTAGAACCACATGCGAGCGCAGTGAGTCTACTCAAGAGAGCGGAGAATAGCGCTATATAAGTGATCATCAATCAATCAATCAATCATGCACCTCGACTCCGGCGCATCGTCGTCTCAGCGCCGTCAGGTTATTCCACTGAACACTGAACCGGCTCAGTTAGTGTGCATGTGCGGAGATGGTGTTGCCGTGTAGGTTGGTTGAGTGTTGCTTTACGTCGACAGAAACCGTAGGCTTATTAGGGACGGGGGTTGCCGTGTAAAGGAGAAATTCACTGTTGAAGCGAGAAATTGCCCCATGAAACGACGGTGTGTGTAGGTCAGTCATAGACTGAGTTAAACTGCTGATGCCACATGTTTATTGTTGAAGGCCCAGTGGTAGATGTAATATTCGAGACTATTGCTGATCAGTCTTTACTGACTCATGTCAACATAAAGTATGTAACATCAGAGAGAGAGAGAGAGAGAGAGAGAGAGAGAGAGAGAGAGAGAGAGAGAGAGAGAGAGAGAGAGCGTGTCGGAATAGCTAAGGGACAAAACTCGCCTACGGCGCAATTGGCAGGCAGTGATCCAAAATTCCTTACCCCCCTTGAAGTGTTTCGGCCTGAAAGTGCCGCGGTTTTAACCTGCTCCTGTACATTACAGTTTGAAGGGCTAACAGCCTACGTTATATCTTTACCTCATACGCCAGCTTTTATTGCTCCGTTTGTGTACGTGTGTACATTTGTTTGTACAAATGTGTGTACATTTGTTTGCCGGCTGACTGGTTCAATAATTGATCCATTTCTAAATCAGTCGGGTGAATGACCGACTGATCGTCGATCGTTTAGTGAGTTGGTTCATTGCCTGATAGTTGACTTAAGGTCCACAGTTTGGACTGTTCGTACAGCTTAAAATTGGTTTATTGCCTGATGGCTGACTGAACGTCGACCGTCTGGACTGTTCGTACCGCTTAAAATTGGTTCAATGCCTGATGGCTGACTGAACGTCGACCATTTGGACTGTTCGTCCCGCCTTAAAATTAGTGTACCGGCTGATGGCTGACTGACCATCGTCGTACCTCTTAGAGCTGGTTTATTGCCCGATGGTTGACTGACCGTCGTCGTACCGCATAATATTGGTTCTGGATTGTCTGACGGTTGACTGACCGTCGCGGTACAGCTTAAGAGTGGTTCATTTGCTACTGGCCGTCATCGTACCGCTCATGTGATTGATTGCCTGATGATTGACTGACGCAGTGACCGTCGACGTACCGCTCATACTGAATTGGTTTATTATCTGATGGTTGACTGACGCAGTGACCGTCGACGTACCGCTCATACTGAATTGGTTTATTGTCTGATGGTTGACTGACGCAGTGACCGTCGTCGTACCGCTCATAATTGGTTTATTGTCTGATGGTTGACTGACGCAGTGACCGTCGTCGTACCGCTCATAATTGGTTTATTGTCTGATGGTTGACTGACGCAGTGACCGTCGTCGTACCGCTCATACTGAATTGGTTTATTGTCTGATGGTTGACTGACGCAGTGACCGTCGTCGTACCGCTCATAATTGGTTTATTGTCTGATGGTTGACTGACGCAGTGACCGTCGTCGTACCGCTCATAATTGGTTTATTGTGTGATGGTTGACTGACGCAGTGACCGTCGACGTACCGCTCATACTGAATTGGTTTATTGTCTGATGGTTGACTGACGCAGTGACCGTCGTCGTACCGCTCATAATTGGTTTATTGCCTGATGGTTGACTGACGCAGTGACCGTCGTCGTACCGCTCATAATTGGTTTATTGCCTGATTGACATCAGTGACCGTCGTCGTACCGCTGCTTGAACCAGGTTCAGTCTGGCGGTTGACTGACTGCTCTACTGACTGACTGCGGGTTCGACTCCTGACTCGGCCCTGAGTGTGCTGTACTTCGCATACTGGTGTGATGGAAGAAACGGGACTGAATGTCTAGCTCTTTGGACGAGGACGAAAAGCATGTTGGACCTAGGAACTTCTGCCCATGCTTGTGAAAGATCCCTATACAGTTACAAATAGAAGAAAAGTGGGGAAAGTTCCCCGGCTGTTTTTCAATGCCGTGCACGTCACAAAGGTCCGCATTGAAACGTCATGTACACAGGCAAGACTATGTCATAAATACGGTGCGCTGCTCTTGTCATAGCTGCTGTAGTCTACAGAGGTTTTTCGACCGGAACCTCTCAAAGAGTCGTATTATATAATCAGTCGATTAAGTAAGTAGCTTAAAAAAAAAAAATGCAGTTAGACGAACAAAAAGAGAACTGTGGTGGTTAATCAGAAGAGGACGGCTGTCTCTCAGAAACGTCTCCCCATGCACGCTTTTCGTCATGTTCAGTTCTATACTTGTTTTGGATTTTTTTTGTGGGTGGTGTGTGTGTGTGTGTGTGTGTGTGTGTGTGTGTGTGTGTGTGTGTGTGTGTGTGTGTGTGTGTGTGTGTGTGTTTGGGGGGGTTGTTTTGTTTTGTTTTGGGGTGACCGCATCGACTGCAGCCCTTGAGACTGCAACATTAACAATGACTAATCGATTGCGAGTCGATTAAGGCCACCTCACACAGTGTGGAATACGACACACCATTGCAACTCCACGAGACCGCCTCTCTGTCACCTTTGTCCATTTCATCCGTTTTCTGTCAATCAAACCTGTACAGCTTCCTTGGCAACCGGCGGTGTCACAAAAGAGCTTCCTGATCGGTGGGGGCCGAGGGGCCGTGCACCATAATGCCGATGATTGCCACTAGCGCCGCTTTATTCTTCACCCTTGCCGACTTAACTTAAAGGTGCCTACCAGCGCTGAAGTTGTTTTCTGCCTTTTTTATTTTAATTTTACGATGGTTTCATTTAGTCAGTGATAGCGTAATCACCCTTGTACCTTTCTGTGGGGCGCTGACTGCAAAAGGCCGGCGATATTAATCCGGCGCGTCGAAAACTTTGAGGCTGCGATTTTCTTGTACATCATTTAATGCGATAAATATCAAACTTTGCTCGATCATTTGATGGTACTACTCACTGAGCTTTACCTGTTAATACCGCTTTCACTGATTTTGGCAACGTTTCAAGGTCACAGCAGTGTCGAACAGTTTTAACTGAAAATTTTGTTCTTATCTGATTAAGATGGAATTTTGTGCGAATGTTAATTTGGTAATGCGTTCAAAATAGGTCCACCATTAATGTATCTGACTGAGGAGGTCCTTTCTGGTCGTTCCAAGCTTAGCAGATCACCACATGCTTCCTCTTAGGCTCGGAGGTCAGTGTGATGGCTTCCGCTTGCTGGTAGTGTCTTCAGCTCAGCACAGGAACCCAAACAAAATGAGCTTTGAGGCCCGCTGCTAAAGGCGTTGGTAGCCGAAAATATTACAGCTTGTAAACTTTCCTGGCCGTATGTCAGCACACTGGGTCCGTTTTGCGGGTAGTGTGCCTACATCATTCTGTAAGGAAAAGCTGGTACTATGAAATGACAACAACTCTGTTCAAGTTGTGCATGTCCAAAAAGACTGAATCAAGTACGACGAAACAACTTCGCAGCTTGCTCTTTCTACAGCTGTGCGGAACAAAGTCACAAACTGGGGACAGTGTTTGGAAAAACAACTCTTGATGAGATTGTAGTGTCCGAACTTACTGCTTTTTGTTTGACTCAAGTTTTTACCCCCTCCCCCCTTAGTCTGCTTCCCATGTTGTTTTGCACTTTTCTCTCTCTCTGTTTTTTGTTGTTGTTGTTTTCCTTCTTCGTCTTCTTTTTGTTTTTCTTGTTGTTTTCCATTGTTGTTGTTGCACTCAATGTTATGTTTGCCATGTTATTTAGCCCCTGGGAGGCAATTTAAAAAAAAAAATCTATTTCGGATTAACTTTGCAGGAATTTCAGATGTATCAAGTTTCCCCCCCCACGTGATCCACCATATCCCGCCTTTTTATCTTGTGTATGACGTCACTCACACTGTGGTTGAGCTACCGATTCCGGAACTAATACGGGCATAATGCGCGTGGCAATAAACAACCTTGAAATTGGAGAAAAAACACTGCTTTAAGAGACTAATGACTTTCCGCATGGCAAGTGCAATCCGGCCCAAAAAATAAGAAAAATGGAGGTCAACTGAGGCGACAAATTCAGACACAAAAACACGAATTGTATAGTGAGCCGGTTTGGCCTAGCGGTAAGGCGTTAGGCTGGTAAGCAGAAGGACCTCGGTTCGAATCCGCTTCGGCTCTCCTTTCTCTTCAAACTGAAGTTGTGGTGTGTGGACTCTGTCTTGTGACTTTGTCCTTCACTAAAATGGCTCTCATCGCTGCCCATCGTAATGTAGGAGTCATTCTGGTAGTGACTGTGTAGCGATAGGAATATAATCTGCCCCCCCCCCCCCCCTCCCCGTCCCTAATAAACCTTATGGTTTCTGTGGACGTTAAGCACCATGTTTACTTACGAAATGTATCGGATCTCGCGAGATGAAGCGTGACTAATAGGAGTCAGTCAATTCCTCTTCTTTTTCATCAGTCCAGCAGTTTATTAAATGTTATTGTACTGGTACGAACTGAGCCAAAGCCCTGCACGGCCGCTTTAAGGGGCGAGAGGCGGTGGCGGGGAAGATCGAGGCGGACAATGGGGATCAGAGCTGAGCGGTGCAGTGCGCCGCTTGCACCGCTGTCTGCCAGTGCTAGCTGCCGAGGGGGGAGAACTGTGACAGACCGCCATGCGTGCAGTGTGTGTGTGCCGGCAGTGCCGCGCTTATACTACATAGGGACTGAAAATGCAAAAGTACAGGCCGCTCTGTTGTGAACATTCGTACCTGCTTCTTGGTACAAACAGTGCGAAAACCGGTTGTGCTTCGTACACAAGTTGGGTTTGTAGGCATGCTGAAACGCAAGGCTGATTTTGTGCTGCGCATTTATTTTATTTATTGGTCCATCAAGTTTCTTTTTATGTTAGTAATAAATCTAAACATAAATTAGTAATAAATCTATGTCATTAAACGAATACCTAGACACAAGGAATTCACAAACTGTTATTTTTGTGTAACGAAAATCTGTTTTTGGAGCTGTGAAATATTGTGGCGGTAGGGCCGGAATTACTGAGCGCTTTCCGAGCAACTCACAGCTTTTTATCTTAATCACACAAAAATGGGGAACACATAAGTAACTACTGAGAGAGAGAGAGAGAGAGAGAGAGAGAGAGAGAGAGAGAGAGAGAGAGAGAGAGAGAGAGGGAGAGAAGGCAGTTCTTTTTGATTTTCACTTGGTTTTACCAGTTCAACGTATAGTTTCCATGTGGTATTCCCGTGAGCAGATCAGATCGCTGATTTTGTCTGAGGCCGGTTAAACTGAGATACGTGATAAAAAGTGGACATCAAGCTCTGTCGTGACTGACTTGTCGTTAAGCAGGCAGTGTTGACTGACTGACAATCAACTGGCACTGCTGAATCACAGGCGCATTACGCGGTCTTCTTTTCTTTTTTTTGTGACGACCGGCACTCATTTTTTATTGCAAGTGGTGAGATTGACTGATGGTCCGGTGCCGGATGAATCAATCTGACAGCCTGAAGTTGAGTGCCTGTGTTTTGAGCATTACCATCGGAGGAGGAGGAGGGGGGGGGGGGCTGAAACCTCCATCATGCCAATAAGGTGTACGGCGGTGGTGTTTTTTATATATATATATATATATGTATAGTTTTAGGGGGTATGCACGAGTGTAACAATAGCGAAACCCGCTTGCGAAAAGATAAAATCTGAGCACGAGAGGAACAACTTGAGGCCCGTGTAGACTCCTGTCCACAGTCAATCCATGTTCAAACACTGACGATGCAGTTACTCTCGGAGGCGATTAGTCAGCAGTGGAGCTCTTTCTTTCTTTATATATATATGTATATTTTATCAGTTTAATTGCATTAAATAACACAGACAGAGCGCAGAAACGCTGCAGTGTTGAACAATTATAGTCACAGCTGTGCTGTTGAGTTTGCCTTTCCTTGGCACAAAAAACCTGGATTCACTGTGCTGTTACTGAGTTTCCGCACGTGTATACGGTTTACACTTGATTACCGGCTCATGTTCAGACACCTTTTTTCTATTATTTTTTATTTCGCTATATAATCCATGTTCCAGTGAACCAGATTCGGGTCGATGGCTTGACCCTGCCACGTTGCTGGCTAGATATAAAGCGGTCTATCAAGTCGTGCCAGATTTGTCTCCTTTGTCGATTTTATTGGTCGCCGGGACATGCGAAGTATCGGCTGTGAGATCGTATCAGCAATATGAAGTGAGACAGTACGTATATATACCGAGTTTACAGAGTCTCTCTCTCTCTGTATATAATATATAATTATAGTGACTGAGATCCATTGCTGATTCGATGCTAGACTTCTGCCGTTCGCAGCAAGCTACGCAGTCATTCTCAGTGGTTCTGACGATGAGCTCTCGTCTTTCAGTCCACTTCCTGCTTTTGTCTGCAGCCAGAACTTTGTGGTCAGCGAGCACTAAGTTGGTCACACGTCAGTGCTGTCGCTCTGCATCAGTGCTACGACGCTTGGACTGAGACCCCTGACTGTTGACAATCGTCTCAGTTGCGATATGTTGCGGGCCGATTCAGCCTGGGCCGGATGGACCAACGCTGATGAAAGTGTGTGGAATACGAAGGTGTAGGCTGTTGTGAAATCAGTGACGAACAAGTCGGGTTCGGGCCGGTGGAAATGTCGAAAAGAAGCGGCAAGAAGGAGCACAGTTTCGTGCCTTCGCTGACCGTCACAGCAGAAGAAGCGCCTCGCTGCAAGAGCCCCGGAGTGGCAGTCACCGCCCCGACAAGGCGGGGCTCCCACTCGGACCAGGGGCTCCTGAAACCCCATTCAGGCTCCAGGGGCAGCCCCACTCACTCCTCGCTCCACTCTCTCACGTGAGTTGTTCGTCAGTCGGTCTGAGTCGTGCTTCACTCGCTGCTGGAGGTTCACCGTCTGTATACTTGTGTAGCGTGTAGCTGTAGCTGCCCTAACCTAAGGCAGCATTAACGTGTCGCCACTGAAGTCCGAGTGACAGGACACGCAGACGACACTGACACACCCTTTGACCTCATTTTCAATACTCCGACAACTCTGAATAATCCGCTTTCTGTCATTGATGAACAAAAATTACATGACTTCATAGAACATTCTGCGAAATGGCAAAAACTTACCGTACCTGGCTTTGCAAGGGCACCAATCTTCTTTATAAACGATGACGATGTTGACAGCCGGAACTCTGTCACTTCTACACTCGCTGCGATAAACACAGGACCCCGCCCAAAAACTTGACGTCTTGCCGTTTTTTGTTTTTGTTTTCGATTAAACAAAGTTAGGTTCTTATTGTTGTTGAAAATTGTTACCTTGTTGACTTAGTGCTGTTTGGAAAATGTTACATTGACAGTGTTTCAATTGTGTGTTTATCGCCCTTTACTCGGGTAACTTCTCAGCCATTTGCAGACGACCAACTCTGGGGGTGGGCATGCGCACTAGAGACCTAGTATAAAATGCCGGCATCATCTTCCCTGACCGCGTGTGGCCCCTCGATCACTGTACGTGGTTGTAGCAGTAAGTAGATGTGAAGTTTATTGTGTAACCAGCAACACAGAAATCTGCTGTCTTTGCCGAACTGATAGCTGGTAGGGCAAATAAAACTCCCAAGTTTCAGCCGTTACATTTTTCAAACACATTGGCGCTGTCTCACTTTTGCCGAACCATGCTGCAGACGGTCGGAGTACGTCACTGAGTAGGCGGGGCTATCTCTCTCCGGTTCACACGTTAATAGAAGCTGGATTTGGTGGTTTAAAAACTCAGCAGAAAAAGGGACTTTGACTTAATCGGCTGACTCGAAGTTAAAACTCGCCACTTCCATCAGGTTTAAAACTCCGCAGAGAAAGGGACTTTGACTTAATCGGCTGACTCCGTTTAAAACTCGCCACTTCCATCAGGTTTCACACGCCGCAGCTCCAAAAGTAGATCCACTCTTGACAAAAGCGGACACAGAACTGAAACAGGCTGAGTCAGTTAATAGTTGCCTTATGAGTTAGTGGGATTTTTGTGTGTTTTTTGGTGTGTGTTTTTAAATTACAAGAAAGGTCACTATAATAATGATAGCCAACAGAGGGTTCCGCTGTTATCTCTGAGCTCCGCCCCACAAACGTTCGATCTGACCTCCATGTCATTGTACTGTCAGTGTCGATTGGTGGAATGCACGATGATCTGATCCCGATTCAAGTGTCAAACTAATGAAATTTGCCTGTTACTGCAGTTGATATGGCTTAATTGACATCAGCGAACGCGTTTCTACTTGTTTTTCAAAGTTTCATTTGTTCTGAATTCACCAGTCTTTCGCTCCGTGGCTGTGCTCTCAGAGAGAGAGAGAGAGAGAGAGAGAGAGAGAGAGAGAGAGAGAGAGAGAGAATGCATGAATGAATAAACTTTATTTTATTTTATGAGGGTAGTGGAGTAAACACAGGGTCTTTTTACATCCAGCCCTCGCCCATGAAGGACTTATTCTACTAATACTACACGTACACATGTATTTCAGATACACTGACCAAAACTCGGGTATACATAAAAACTGTACAGGATAATAGTTCATATATATGTTTAGGATGAAAAAGTGGAGAAGCGCCTCCCCCCCCCCCACCACCCACCCCAACAATCCAACAATATGAACTCATTAATATTTAAAGCTGTCCAAGACTTCATTGCCCAGTCCCGGCGGCGGTCGTTTTGCCATGGAATGACAAACTAAACAGTTACTGGCATAAAAGCATTTTCTCTCTCTCTGTCTCTCAGTCTCTGTCTCTCTCTCTCTCTCTTGATTTTTGATTGATTTTTGTTGTTGTTTTCATGTTGTTTAATATAAACATAATACCCGTTTATTGCAAAATGAATTTAGTAAATTATGCTTGTGAGCATTTACTATAAGCTTAGCTTGTTTAATTCTCATTACTCAGACGATGATTTTGATTGTCCATATTTTCCTGAATGTAAATAAACTTTGCTTAAACCAAAAAGAGGGGAAAAGTCAGACAAACAAAGCAACAAAAAGCGTAAAACATGTCTAACAACTAGGCTTTTCTAAGCCGAGGAGAGAGAGAGAGAGAGAGAGAGAGAGAGAGAGAGAGAGAGAGAGAATGAATGAATGAATGAATGAATGAATGAATAAACTTTATTTTACGAGGGTAGTGGAGAAGACTCAAGGTCTTTTTACATCCAGCCCTCGCCCATGAGGGAAACTACTATTAACCAAGGATACAATGAGCTACAGTATGTTGAGTACATGTACATTCATACAAACCATGTTGAAATGGACATCAGTAAACTGAGAAACAAGTCAATAATGAGCATTAAATTTATTTTTTTTTTTTAGCTTGATCTGGGGTAAACACATACACACGTGCACGCACATAAGATTAAGAACATGTTTGTCATCAAAAACTACATGCACATAGAGCACAGACACACAAAATGTATGGGCTGCCTGAAGCAGCACAACACAGGTTGGAGCAGCACATGGAGATATATATAGATATATATGATTATGGTTTCACGTAACACCTAAGAGAGATAACATTTGAAGCGTAAGACGCTTTTTAAACACTGAAGGACTGACTGGAAGCCTCAATTCGCTGGGCAATGAGTTCCAGAGAGCAGGACCAGAATAAACCAGGCTGGACTTGAATAAATCTATCCTTGGTATTGCCACATTTAGCTTCCTTGATGAATTCCTCGAACTTTGATTAATCAATAATTTTGTTGATAGATAAATCGGTGCCCTACCCGATACAATTTTGTGCACAAAACGCGTTTCAAGTTGTTACTCATTAACCTAGAAGATAGTGGGAGAATTTGAGCTGCTTTGTAGTCTTTATCGGTAAGGCTAGTTCGTTTTAGAAGAACAATTTTTATTGCTCGCCTGTGTAGTGACTTCAAGGCAAAGAGTCACTTGCTGAGTCCCAAAGAGTTGAAGCATAATCCTGACTGAATGTGTGCTTGAGAGAGAGAGAGAGAGAGAGAGAGAGAGAGAGAGAGAGAGAGAGAGAGAGAGAGAGAGATTTTACGAGGCGGGTAGTCAGAGAGGACTCAAGGTCTTTTTACATCCAGCCTATCAACTAAAGACTACAGTGATCTACAATATGTTGCCGGGAGCCGTTACACGTACATTTATACAAATCATGTTGAGAGAGAGAGAGAGAGAGAGAGAGAGAGAGAGAGAGAGAGAGAGAGAGAACTCGAACTCGAAAACTTTAATACTCAAGGATAGTCAGTAGCGTTAGCAGCCGGTCCAGACTGAGAGAGAGAGAGAGACTCCGTCACAGACGCTGGCGAAGCACATCATCAGTCTGTCACTCTGTGTCTGTAGGTAGAAGGCGGGTGTATCAGGCTAATTGTAGTATGCTCGGGTTTACCTCCCTTCCTTTCTCGCCGGCCGAGTCCGTTGACTGGCAGGACGATAATCTCTTCGATCGTGGGCCACAACACAGTGTTAGCTACTTCCACTGCGCAAGAACCAGCCATTAATCCCTGCTTGGTACGGTGTGCCACAGGCGTTATACACTAGTATGTACCGTGTTCTTTTTGAACCGGTCAAAGGTCGAAAGCGCCCGTCAGTCTACGGTCACGCTCCATTGCTGACAAATAGACGGCGGTTTCCGACTGTATTTGTCGCATAAAGTTGACAATCCAGGCATTATAGTTTATTTGCTTTCTTTGGGAGAGCGCTGTTCGGAACTGATGTATATTTACCTATATTCTTTCTGCTGGTGCCACGGTAAAAAATAAAAAAAAGAAGAAAAGAAAAAAGAAACTTCGATTCGTTTTTATTCCCATTGATCCTTTGTAAACGTTGCGACGCATGCGTCTCGCTATTGCTTAGCTTGGCAACAGTGATGGCGGCGATTGACTCGTTCATCGTGCCATATCTGTTGTAAATATATATGAACATATTTACAACAGGGATAGTTGTCAAGCATGGCAGCAAAAGGGGGAAAGAAAGCCGCTGGTTCAAATCGAGTGGGTTCTGCCTCAGCAACACCTAGAGAGTAAGTAGTGTGGTTTGGAAAGCGTTCTTAGATACAACATGGCGTCTGTTTTCAAACTGGCAATGGCATCAGAAACTCATTCTTCTTCTTCTTCCGCAGTGTGAACTTATACTTCTATATAAAGAAGTTGGTCGCCAACAGAGAAGACGAAGAAGAAGAAGAAGATGAACGAGCGGGGTCAGGCCTAACTAGAATGGAAACCTTCATGATGCACAGTACTCGTTAGTCTGTTGAAATAATGGCAGCGTATATACCCATTTGCGGATGACTCTTTAGTTGTTATGCAGCACACCGGTGGTATCTTCTGCTTGCTGTGTTGTTGGCTGCCTTTTTATTATCACATTGTGACAACTTTATAACACTTCTTGTTCAAAATTTCTGTCAGTTCTAAACTGACTAGTTAAAATGAACACTAGGTTGAGTTTTTTGTTAGTGCTGTTCAGATTAATTTTTTTATATCAACAATAACAGCTACAACAATCACACAGGCTGAAATTTAGAAGAGAATATTTGTCTCTGTAGGAACTGATGTATCCACAAATCCCCTTTTGCCAGCTTTCAGTGTTGTATTTGAGTCTTAGCTATGGAGCAGGTTCACCAACATGTAGCTGTGTAAGGTGGTTCAGCAAAGTTTTTTTGGGGTGGGGTGGGGTGGGGGGGGACAGGTCACAGCCAGGGCTTCCCATTTTTCACATTCTAAGGGGTAGACTCACCCCTGTCTTGTCATTTAACGGATATTTTCACCCTCTTAAAATTCTACAGGATATCCTTTTCGGGGGGTGGGAGGGGGGTAGGATGGAAAGCAAGTGACAAGAACATCTTGTTTTTATTATCATATAATACGTGAAATGTTTCCTTTGACATGTACCATTTCAGCAATGGAGCACTGGAATCTTCTCTCTGGCTGCTGTATGAAACTGAATGTGTGAAGTGGGTGAAATCCTAAAGGTGATGATGACTGTGTTTTTTCAGAGCGGCCTCTGTAGCTGCCAGTGCTGGAGGTGTGGACAAGCGGAAAGTCTCCATCTGGCCAGAGTGGAATGATGCAGATGTCAATGCAGAAAAATGGGTAATTTGGATACATTCAGAGTAGCCTGATTTTTTAAAAATTTGTATTAAACAACTTTTCTGTAGGCCATTGTTTGTCATGTGTACTCTGTTTATATTTGTGTGTGTGTGTCTCTGTGTGTTTGTGCTGTTGTATATTATATGTAGTATTTGCTTTGCTTCCAGTACTAGAACATCCAAGTAGGATATGATCAGAGTTAGCAGTATGGTACGCAGAGTTATGTCTTTGTGTGAACAAGCTTGTATGACTAAGAGTTGTGCTTAATGTGCTGAGTGTTTTATGCAGCCCCCCTGATTCTACTCCATAGCACAGGTCCAGATATTCCTACTGTTCACGTTCATTATAGCTTTTGTTCCGTTATGTTTTATATCCTATTTAAATTAAGGGAACAGGAAGATGTAATTTTGATAGCCTTATCTTGATAGCCAATTCAGTTTGTCTTCAGAAAGTTATGCCACATGTGCAGAACGTAGCAAAGCTAATGCTCTTTGGTTCATTTCAGGATGCCGCTCACAAAGGGAAGGAAGACAAAAAGGGGAAATCACCCACAGTGGTAAGTTGGTTTGTAGCATTACATGTTCTGCTTAGTATAAAGCCTCTGAGAAGTTGTTGTTGGTGGTATTCACCATGAAATTGAAAGAGAGGGTGGAAACCATGATGGAGTAAACTAGAATGCTGAAACATGGGTTGTACTTTGTTTGTTTGTTTGTCTTTGGAGTTGTAAACTCCCTGTATAAAAAGCAGAAGTCGGCTTTCGGCTGAAGAAATTTGTGTGGTGGTCTCTTTGGCGGACTTTTGAGGTGGCTCTGCAGTCCCAGTCTGGATGCAGTGTCTGGCACTGAAGGACACTGGAACTCCATTGTTGTCTCTGCAAACAGAATTGCTTCTTGGTGTGTGTAATTGGTTCTGTCATGAGTTGTATGTACAGCACCATGAGTTTAGCACTTTATAAGGGTTACTATTACCATTATTGTTGATATGAATAGCCTTGATTTTGAGCTTTAGTGGCATGACAGACCCTTGGTGTGGTCGAGCAAAACTGAATGGCTGAATCAGTGTCTTGTGGTGAATGAACGGGAAACTTTTCATGCTTTGCATCAACAATTTGAATACAAGAAACTTACCTGATATATTTCCACAGATGAGATCCAAGCAGTTCCAAATAAACCACAGATATCAGCTAAATACCATAAATTCCCTGACAAAATCAGCACAATCCTTAATTCGATATTGAAGACCAAATGTCATCTGCCAACCTGGCGGGTCATATGCATAAATAAAAGATGAGGTGATGCAATTGGCTAGTCAAGTACAAGCTGTGTACCCAGTTGTGAGACAGCTTTAGGTTACTTCATGATTTTTCCTCTTTTTTTCTCCCCCCTTCTTTTCTAAGGATTGCTGTGTATGTGTGATTGTACTTGGTGCTAATTATTAGCATTTGGCACGGTGGCTTATTTTTGGTCTTTGAGTTGTACTGACTGATGACCGACTGATGAGTCTTTTGTTTGTTTGTTGGGGGGTTAGGGGGTGGAGAGAGACTGGGAGAGAGAGCGGGAAGCAAGGGGTTGTGAGATTGTGTGTATGTGTTTGTGGGTGTGTAGGTGTGCGTGTGTGCACATGTGTGGATGCAGGTGAGGAGGAGGGACAGAGTGAGATATGTAATGCATTATTAAATGAGGTTGTGTACTGTTGTACTGTTTCATGTATAGCACTTTGAGCCTTACACATGTATAGTTAGTCGTGTAAGGATTTGGCACATGCATTAGAAATTGATTTATTATTATTATTATTGTTGCATAACTATGATACTGACAGTGATGATGAATGAATGAACCAACACCAAGATCCATTCCTTGTATTTTTGATAGGCCAGAATAAAGTTCTTATGTCTTATCCAAACACATAAAAGGTTCAAAAGAATGCTATTTATTAGGACAAAACACAACATGTGAATTTTTGGTGTAATCTCTTTTAGCAAGCTACAAAACAACAGTGAACACTTTAACAACAGTTAAATGGTGAAAAATGATGAAAAATGAGATGGGGAGCTAAACCACTTACCTGTTTTTGTCTTGTCCAGTGCTTGGAAGAATGCATGGTAGTGACATGTAATAGGTGTGATTTAATAAATATAAAATAGATGATGTATACCCCGAAAAATTTGCATGTTGTCTTTTGTCTTAATAAATAGCGTTCCTTTGAACCTTTTATGTGTTTGGATCTTGTTTTAGAATGCTAGCTGTCCTTGTTTTCTTTTCTTTTCTTATGTCTTATGTAAAAAATATGGCATATATTTTGCAAATAAAATTACACCTCTTGTGATGCCTTGTTTTAACTCAATAAGTGAGGAAAATTCTTGAGCTGTAGGAAGCAACATCTAGAGCTGCAACCAATAGCACATCTGGTGTACTTCCTTCTGTTGTGTTGTAAGTTTTCCTTATGTCTTGTAGTTGTACTTTGCTGGAATGTCTTTTGCTGGAGCATCAGTATGTAGTCTTGTTGCTGGTGGTGTTGCAGCAACAGCATTTTTTTGAGGACCCAGATGGCAAACTGGAAATGCCAATGTCTCTGCGTGTGGACCATTGGAAACGACCACAGGATTTTATTACCGAAAAGGTCTGTGTTGTTGTTTGACCTGTCTTTCTTTTAAGAGTTCAGTCTTCCTGTGGCATTTCCACTTATCGCATTTTCCCCTCTGTGTTTTAAATTTTTCTTGTTTTTCCGTTTTTATTAGGACTATTTTTTAAAATTATTATGATGAGCATTTTTAATAAGTATGAGTTGATTTGGATGTACATGATGTTTATGTAATGGTATTAATAATAATGAAAAATAATGTCTATTTCTCTTGCATGTCTGGACCCTGACTGTTTGTCCAGTGATCTTGAACTCTATGACTGTTGTTGATAATGATCATCCAATTGTCTTATATGTATTATTGTATGGCCCTTTTTGGTAGTGAATGATCGTCTTGAACTCTATGACTGTTGTTGATAATGATCATCCAATTGTCTTATAAGTATTATTGTATGGCCCTTTTTGGTAGTGAATGATCGTCCAGTGGTCTTGTACATACTACTGTTGAGGAAACTGACTGTTTATTTTGTGATCTTGTGTGTATTTGTAACTGTCATGAATACAGAGTGTTTATCCAGTGGTATTGTATGTATGGATAAACTGGATAGTCACTGTTTATACAGTGGTCTTGTGTATTTATAACTGTTGTGAATACGGAATGTTCACCCAGTGATCTTATATGTATAACCTGGATACTGACTGTTCAGCTAATGGTCTTGTAAAGCTGCTTTGGGCGCTGACTGTTTCAGACTCCGGTGGTTGTGGACACGGACCACATGGCCAATGACTTTGACCTCATTACAAACAATGAGCACTTGCATGAGAGTGAGGTAAGACGGGAGTGTTATGGTGATGCACACAGTGTCATTAACAAAACAAAAACAAACAAAATCACTGAATCCTTTGCGGGTTGTAGTACATGCAAATTGGTCAAAAGTGTTTTTTTTTTAACAAGAATGTGTATTTGAAATGCTTTTTGGCTTGCAGTAAAGAAAAAGAGAAGACGTTATACGCTAGGTCAGCCCACTGGCTGCAGGGTTCGGCAAAACGTCAGTGTCAAAGAGGGTTCTATGCTGTCAGTCGTCTGAGATGTAGCCGTTAGAGAAATAGCCGACTTTAGCTGCTGAGTACATCAGACAGACTTTGCTCGCAAGCTAAAGTGTAGCAAACATACTTGTCATTGAAATGATTGGCATGGAAATATGCAGGGAAATGATTGGCATGGAAATATGCAGGGAAATGATTGGCATGAAAAATGCAGGGAAAGAATTGGCATGAAAATATGCAGGGCAAGGATTTTGGGATTACCTGGTAATTTTGGGATTACAGGTTCTATGGCTATCCAGACTTGTTGGTCACCTGTGCGTTTTGTGTTTGTAAGTGCTTGAGCAGTTGCTGTTGTGGCTGTACCAGCTAATGTTGCTATGTGTGTATTAGTGTATACATGGTTGGTTTCAGCTTCTCCGCTACATCATCAGTCAGGTGACCACTTTGTGGGAGCTGTGCATGAACAAGAATGCTGTGGACAGTGTGGAATGCCCGGGTGAAGACCCCCTGCACACATGGCGCCCCTGGGAGCACATCTATTCTCTGTGCAAAGTGGCTAAGCATCACGTGCCGCTCTACAACCCGCATGGGAAGTACATTGTGCGACTTTACTGGATGGTGAGTCGCAGCGTAATGATGATGATAATCACGAAATCAGTGAACACTCTCCTAGCTCCTTATTTTGGAATAAGCGCTACAGGCTCTTGTTGCCTTGCTATGTTATCTAAACCTGACTCTTGTTCCTGGTCTACTTACCTCTGCCAGGCTTTTGTTGCCTGGCCACGTCACCTGAACCTGACTCCTGTTGCCTGGCCATGTCACCTGAACCTGACTTTTGTTGCCTGGGCCATGCCATCTGAACCTGACTCCTGTTGCCTGGCCATGTTGTCTAAGCCCAGCTCTTGTTCTTGACCTTATTACCTCCACCAGGCTCTTGTTGCCTGGCCATGTTATCTGAACCTGACTCTTGTTACCTGGCCATGTCACCTGAACCTGCCCCTTGTTGCCAGGCCACATGTCACCTGAACCTGACCGATGTTGCCTGGCCATATCACCTAAACCTGATCCATGCTGCCTGGCCATGTCACCAGAACTTGACTTGTTGCCTGGCCATATGCCACCTGAACCTGACCTTTGTTGCCTGGCCATGTCACTTGACTCTTGCTCCTGACTTATGACCTCCACCAGGCTCTTGTTGCCTGGCCATGTCACTTTAGCCTGACACTTGTTGCCTGGCCATGTCACCTAAACCTGACCCTTGTTTCCTGGCCATGTCACCTAAACCTGACCCTTGTTTCCTGGCCATGTCACCTAAACCTGACCCTTGTTGCCTGGCCATGTCACCTGACCCTGACCCTTGTTGCCTGGCCATGTCACCTCAACCTCACGTTTGTTGCCTGGCCATGTCACCTGAACCTGACCCTTGTTACCTGGCTTGTGCAGGGTTGTTGGCGAAAGATCCTGGTGGATGACCTTTTGCCGTTTGATGAAAACGACCAGCTGCTGCTTCCAGCCACCACCCTGTCCCATGAGTTGTGGCCCATGCTGCTGGCCAAGGCTCTCATCAAGGTGGCTTCCCTGGAGTAAGTGCAGGGCTACAGGCTTTCTGTCTGTAAATCTTCACTGCTGTTTTGGTTGGAATAATTGGCGTCCCTTTTCTTAGTTTCAGGGTGTGTTGGCATCAGTGCTGAAAGGGTTGTATGTCACATAAAGTCTTGGCTCTGAATGTCCCCTGTCAGCGCTTGTACCCAGTGTGTGCATGTTTCTGATGTGCATGTATAATTAAATGTGTGTTTGTGTGGGTGCATGTGTGCATACATATTTTTGTGGAATGTATGTGTATGTGCTTGTGTGTTTGTAAATGTGTGTGTGTGTGTGCGTGTGTGTGTGTGTGTGTGTGTGTGTAGTACAGAAAAAACTTGAAGTGTGCACTACGTCGGCATGTCCACATGTCAGTTCATTCCGTACTACGCCAGAGCACACATGCACGCGTGCATGCTTTCTCATACCATTTGAGGACTGTGAACTGATGGGGCTAAAAGTGGATATGGGATTTTGACCTTGGGTGCTCTTGTACTTTCAGTTACAGCGGAGGTAACCCTGGCATGGAGTTTGGTGACATCACCATCATTCACTGCTTGACTGGGTGGCTGCCAGAAGCCATTCCTCTACAGTGAGTACTCTTCCCCTTCATTTTGGCTCTTAGTCGTAGCTAAGACCTGTTGTCCAGACACGCATACTCCTGGGCCATGTCCCTGCTTCAGAGTGTGTGCATGCATGAGTGGTTCTGGAAGGCGCTGAGCTGTAGTCTTGTCCTGCCTCACCTCTGCTGCCTCAGTTCATGGGGACTGTGAGAAGGAACACTTGTCACAGTATTATAATAATAATAGTAATAGCGGTCATTTCTGCAGTGCTCTATCTCACTGACAAGGGTGAGCACAACGTGCATTAATTTGATTCACGTATAGCCAATGAAACCTACGTCAGCAGAGGCCTAAACGCTCAGTCACTTGAGTGTATTCTTGTTTTCTTTTTAACTTGTTCACAACAGTAATAATAAGTGATGCACGCGCGCGCACACACACACACACACACATACACATGCATGCACCTGCACACACAAGCATTCTGACTATACAAGATCTTCGCACTGAGATCTGGGTGTTCTGGCGACAAAAGCATGCATGCATGTGCAGGAAAACAGTTGTACACATAACATTTAATCCCTGGCCTAAGCGGCTTTACCTTTATTCAGTCAGAATGTCGCAGTTAATATTCTCAGTTTGCAAAACTTGCAAAGTGGCCCACATATTTTACAATGGTATCAAGGTGAAAGACTGGTGGATGCCAAAGAAAACATAAAAAATAGGTAACTGATGGTGATGGTGAGAGACATGCTCAAAATGACAAGTAACAGTCGTTTGGCTGCTGGCATCATGCACGCTCACATCAGTGTGCGCTCCACCAGTCAACGCTGTGCCACCCAGTGGTCAGAGCCAGAGCTTGTGAAAGTGTGAGTGGTGGGTCGGGCCTACACCACACCCCAACTGGGAACCCTCTCCACTGAGGCAGGGGAGCCATTTGCGCTACCTCCTGGGCTGGTCCTGGGCCCGGCTTGGTTCGGGCTGGACTCCATGCTGCTGTACTGACAACCACCATCTGCACCAGACTTGAGGCAAACGTTGACATCTGCCATCTGCACCAGACTTGAGGCAAACATTGACATCTGCCATCTGCACCAGACTTGAGGCAAACATTGACATCTGCCATCTGCACCAGACTTGAGGCAAACATTGACATCCGCCATCTGCACCAGACTTGAGGCAAACATTAACATCTGCCATCTGCACCAGACTTGAGGCAAACATTAACATCTGCCATCTGCACCAGACTTGAGTCAAACATTGATATCTGCCATCTGCACCAGACTTGAGTCAAACATTGACATCTGCCATCTGCACCAGACTTGAGTCAAACATTGACATCTGCCATCTGCACCAGACTTGAGTCAAACATTGACATCTGCCATCTGCACCAGACTTAAATGTTTACATCTGCCATCTGCACCAGACTTGAGTCAAACATTGACATCTGCCATCTGGACGAGACTTAAATGTTTACATCTGCCATCTGCACCAGACTTGAATCAGACGTTTTTATTTGTCATCTGCACCAGACTTGAATCAAACATTGACATCTGCCATCCGGACCAGACTTGAATCAAACATTCACATTTGCCATCTGGACCAAACTTGAATCAAGTGTTTACATCTGCCATCTGGACCAGACTTGAGTCAAACATTTACATCTGCCATCTACACCAGACTCGAGTCAAACATTGACATCTGAGATCTGCACCAGACTTGAATCAAACATTTACATCTGCCATCTGGTCCAGACTTGAGTCAAACCTTGACATCTGCCATCTGCACCAGACTTAAATGTTTATATCTGCCATCTGCACCAGACTTGAATCAGACGTTTATATTTGTCATCTGGACCAGACTTGAATCAAACGTTGACATCTGCCATCTGCACCAGACTGAGTCAAACATTGACATCTGACATCTGACCCGGGGTTGAGTCAAACATTGACATCTGACATCTGCACCAGACTTGAGTCAAACATTGACATCTGCCATCTGGGTCAGACTTGAGTCAAACATTGACATCTGACATCTGCACCAGACTTGAATCAAGCATTGACATCTGCCATCTGGACCAGACTTGAATCAAACATTCACATTTGCCATCTGGACCAAACTTGAATCAAGTGTTTACATCTGCCATCTGGACCAGACTTGAGTCAAACATTGACATCTGCCATCAACACCAGACTTGAATCCAGTGTTTACATCTGCCATCTGCACCAGACTTAAACATTTACATCCACCATCTGGACCAGACTTGTAATCAAAGATTTGGTGTCAGTCATCATTACTCCAAAAGTGCCTCACACATCTTACAAATCTCACACTTTCAGAGTGTTTGAACTTCCAGAATGATGTCAGATGACACAAAATGGAATGTGAGCTGCGTTGAGCTCTATTCCGGCTGGAGCAGAGCTGAATGTGCCTTGCATCCATCCTGCAGTGGCCAAGTGTATTCAGTGTCCCATACCCAGCCTGATCCAGCTCAGCCTGGAAATTATGCTGGCTAGAGGAAATGGACCAAGACAGCTGTGGCTGACGGACACACACTCAAACAGTCTGGAGTTCTTATGTTGGGTGTGGGTGGAGGTGTGAACTTGTGAAGTGTTGCTTGTGTCCAAGTCCCATGGAGATGATGGACTGATGAGTGGTGGCATGAACATGGGAGACCCATGGAGATGGACTGATGAGTGGTTGTGTGAACTTGCGAGTCCTATGAGTCCCATGGAGATGATGAACTGATGAATGGTGGTGTGAACTTGTGATGTGTTGCTGGTGTTTGAATCCCTTGGAGACAAAGGACTGATGAGTGGTGGCGTGAAGCTGTGGAGTGTTGCTGGTGTCCGAGTCCCATGGAGATGAGGGACTGGTGAGTGGTGGTGTGAAGCTGTGGAGTGTTGCTGGTGCCCTGAGTCCCATGGAGATGAGGGACTGGTGAGTGGTGGTGTGAAGCTGTGGAGTGTTGCTGGTGCCCTGAGTCCCATGGAGATGAGGGACTGGTGAGTGGTGGTGTGAAGCTGTGGAGTGTTGCTGGTGTCCTGAGTCCCATGGAGATGAGGGACTGGTGAGTGGTGGTGTGAAGCTGTGGAGTGTTGCTGGTGTCTGAGTCCCATGGAGATGAGGGACTGATGTGTTGTGTTCCACTGATCGTCCACAGGACTCCTCCCTCTTTCCCCTGCCTCACAAGTTATCGAAAGGTTCTACAAGATGGCGCTCACCAATAAAGCTCCTCTTCCTAGCGATTATGTTAGCCCAAGGCAAGATTTAAAAAAAAAAGCTTGACTGGAATGCATTGCCCGGCATTTATTTGTGGATGAATTTGCTTGTTGTTGTTGTTTCTAACTTGTTGACATGTACTGAGTGATGCTGTTCTTTTGGCTTGCTGACTGGAAAAAGTACTGAGTGATTTTTTCCCCTCCACTTGTTGACTTGAAATTTGTATTGAGTGATTGTGGCTTGCAGGGCACTGTTTGTCCTCAGGTGACCCTGTGTAGTTGACGGGACACTGAGATCGAAGAAGTAAAGAACTAATTGAAAGCGTTGTTGAAGCAAATGACCAGAGCCCTGTCAAGAGGAGGGTTATAATTTTTCATGGCAAAGTATTACTGCTGAGGTGTTTGCTTCATTGTACCGCTGTGGGCAGCTTCAGATTGGTGCATGGGCCGCATGTGAAGCAAGTCTATCACATACCGCATGCGAAGCAAGTCTGTCGCAGACTGCATGGAAGCAAGTCTGTCACAGACCGCATGCGAAACAAGACTATCACAGACTGCATGTGAAGCAAGTCTGTCACAGACCGCATGTGAAGCAAGTCTGTCACAGACCGCATGCGAAACAAGACTATCACAGACTGCATGTGAAGCAAGTCTGTCACACCGCATGCAAAGCAAGTTTATCGCATGTGAAGCAAGTCTATCACAGACCGCATGTGAAGCAAGTCTGTCGCAGACCGCATGCGAAGCAAGTCTGTCACAGACTGCATGTGAAGCAAGCTGTCACACAGTGTTACCGTCTGTCGAAGGCAGCTGCTTTTTTGTTTGTTTTTCCCTACCCTCATGCACCTTAATCCATTTGATATTTTCAGATTTGATTCCGATGTTTTTGTTTCTGTTTAAAGTCGTAATGTTTTATGTGGTTGGATGTTTAACTAGCTGTTTGTGGATAAAGAAGGAAAACATAAATGCAGGATGGACAGGGGGAGGAGAGAAGGGGAGGGGGCAGGAACAGCCAGATGTAAGAGAGAATGAGATCTAAAGCTGACAGATATCCGACAATACAAACGCAAGACTCATGGCTTTTGCACCTTCTCTTGCTTTGGACCCCACATTTGGAATTCACTCCCACAAGATCTTAGACACTGCTCAACCCTGTCATCTTTTGAAGCCAAACTGAAAACCTTCCTCTTCTCCCAGTATTTCCATCCTAACTAATACCAGTACCCAGTTTCTGCTACAGTCATTGTGTGTGGGTGCGTGTCTGTGTGTGCATGCATGTGTGCGTGTGTGTGTGTGTGTGTTTGTAGTGCTTTTTTTTGTATAATATTTTACGTAAATTGTTTTGGTAGGACTATGCTCTACATGTGTATAGAATATCATATTTAGGTTAATACGTATCATGTGAGCGCTCAGGGCGTTGATGAACGCATGATAAATGTACATTATTATTATTATATGGCCTGAAACTGGTGTCACAAGAGCAAGCAAAGGTAGTGGTGTCAGGACACCAGGGCTTGTAAGCTTTGCAAAGATGGCTAGCTTGTGTGGGGCGTAAGAGGTTGAGCTGTGAGGCCTGGTCTTCCCACAGACAAGGCCACCTGCATGAGGTCTGGGAGCTGCTGAAGACCATGCTCCCTGAGTGGCACCTGCCTGAACCAGAACCAGAGAAAACACCTGAAGTGCCTGCTGATGCAGCTAAAAAAGATGGTACCAACTCCGTTGCAGCTGTAAGTGATATCTCTCTCTCTCTTCGCCCCATCTCTCCCTTCTCTCCCCCCCCCTTCTCTCTCCCTCTCTCCCCCCCTCTCCTACGCTCTCTCCCACTCCCTCTCTGTCTCTGTCTGTCTCTGTCCTGAGGTGATCTTGTGTGGCTAATGGGATTAGAAACTAGCCCTCTCTTTGCATTAAAGACAAATTGTTTTCGGACAATTACAGATGCTTTTTGGTGTTGTTATACAAATCTTACAGCAATGTGTTTTTGTTTTGTTTTTGTATCTTGAGTAAATGTGAGTACTGTGTGTGAGTAGTGCTGTTTTTGACGTCGTGACTCCAATAAAGGTCATGTGACTGATGTCATGAATTCAGGAAAGACCATGTGATTAGCGTTGTTAACAACCCAGTAAAGACCATGTCTCTGTGATGTCACAACTTGGCTAAAGGCCATGTGGTTAGCGTTGTTAACAATAAAGACCATGTCTCTGTGATGTCACAGCTTGGCTTAAGGCTGTGTGGTTAGCGTTGTTAACAATAAAGACCATGTCTCTGTGATGTCACAACTTGGCTAAAGGCCATGTGGTTAGCATTGTTAACAATAAAGACCATGTCTCTGTGGTGTCACAACTTGGCTAAAGGCCATGTGGTTAGCGTTGTTAACAATAAAGACCATGTCTCTGTGGTGTCACAGCTTGGCTAAAGGCCATGTGGTTAGCGTTGTTAACAATCCAGTAAAGACCATGTCTCTGTGGTGTCACAGCTTGGCTAAAGGCCATGTGGTTAGCGTTGTTAACAATAAAGACCATGTCTCTCTGGTGTCACAGCTTGGCTAAAGATCATGTCTCTGTGATGTCACAACTGAACTAAAGATCATGTCTCAGTGATGTCACAACCTGACTAGACATCATGCCTTTGTGATGCCAGGAACTCTGTAAAGACTTCCTGTGAAGTCCTGGCCCCCAGTCAGGACCCCCCCCCCTCTCCCCCTTTGTTTTCTTAGTGTGAGGTCATGTCTGATAAGTACCATGCCATTTCGCAGTCAGGACTCCAACAAAAGCCCGGTCACTGTGATGTCAGACTCCAAGTAATGGCCATCTCACCGTGATGTCATGACAGTGGTGAATACTGTCATTTTGATGCCATGACCCCTATAAAGACTTTGTCATTGTGATGTGGGATATTCAGTAAAGAACCTGCTACTGTGATGTCACCCCTCCAGTCAAGACTGTTTCATTGTAATGGGGTGACTGGTTATGACTAGGTGGTTGTGGTGTCGTGATTCTGGCAGAGACCTTGTCTATGTGGCATTAGGAATCGAACAAGGAGGAGAAGACGGATCCTGCTCCATCCAAGGAGGTGAAGCCAGACGGCAAGGAGAAAGGGAAGGATGGCGCCAAAGACAAGCCAGCCAAGGAAAAGGAGAAAGGTGAGCAGTGCCACTTACTGAGTTAGGTCTCATACTCGTAGTCATCATGCTGCATGTGTGTGTGCCTTTAAACGTGTCTTCTGTGTGTTTGGGTGTATGTGTGTTTAAACTTGTGTGTTTGTGTGACTTGTTTTCTGTGTGTTTGTGTGTGTGTGTGTTTAAACTTGTCTTCTGTGTGTTTTTGTGTGTGTGTGTTTAAACTTGTCTTCTGTGTGTTTGTGGCTTAAAATTGTGTTCGGTGTTTTTGTGTGGGCATTTAATCTCATGTTCTCTGTGTGATTTAAACTTGTGCTCTGTGTATTTGTGGCTTAAACTTGTGTTCTGTATCTGCGGCATAAACTTGTGTTCCATTTCTGTGTGTTTAAACTTGTGTTCTCTGTGTGTTTTAAACTTGTGTTCTCTGTGTTTGTGTTTGTGCATTTAAACTTGTATTCTCTGTGTCAGATTTTTGTGTTCTCTGTGTGTTTGTGGCTTAAACGTGTGTTCTGTTTCTGTGTGTTTTGAACTTGTGTTCTTTGTGTGCTTTAAACTTGTGTTATCTGTGTGTTTTGAACTTGTGTTCTGTGTCTGTGGTATAAAATTGTGTTCTCTGTGTGTTCTAAACTTCTGGTTTGTGTCTGTGGTATAAAGCTGTGTCCTCTGTGTATTTTAAACTTGTGTGTCTGTGGCATAAACTTGTGTGTCTGTGGCATAAACTTGTGTGTCTGTGGTTTAAACTTGTGTGTCTGTGGTTTAAACTTCCATGGTGTGTCTGTGGCTTAAAACTGTGTGTCTGTGGTTTAAACTTGTGTCTTGTGTCTGTGGTTTACACTTTTTGTGTTGTGTGTCTGCAGTTTAAAATTGTGTGCCTGTGGCTTAAGCTTGTGTGTCTGTGGCTTAAATTTGGGTTGTATGTCTGTGGTTTAAACTTATGTGTCTGTGGTTTAAATGTGTGTTGTGTGTCTGTGGTTTAAACTTGTGTGTGGTTTGAAACGTGTGTGTCTGTGGTTTAAACTTGTGTGCCTGTGGTTTAAATTGCGTATGTGTGGCTTAAACTTGTTGTATGTCTGTGGTTTAAACTTGTGAACTTGTGTTTCTGGTTTAAACATGTGTGTCTGTGGTTTAAACTTGTGTGCCTGTGGCATCAACTTGTGTGCCTGTGGCATAAATTTGTGTGCCTGTGGCATCAACTTGTGTGTCTGTGGTTTAAACTTGTGTGCCTGTGGCATCAACTTGTGTGCCTGTGGCATAAATTTGTGTGCCTGTGGCATCAACTTGTGTGTCTGTGGCATCAACTTGTGTGTCTGTGGCATAAATTTGTGTGCCTGTGGCATCAACTTGTGTGTCTGTGGCATCAACTTGTGTGTCTGTGGCATCAACTTGTGTGCCTGTGGCATCAACTTGTGTGTCTGTGGCATCAACTTGTGTGCCTGTGGCATCAACTTGTGTGTCTGTGGCATCAACTTGTGTGTCTGTGGCATCAACTTGTGTGCCTGTGGCATCAACTTGTGTGCCTGTGGCATCAACTTGTGTGCCTGTGGCATCAACTTGTGTGTCTGTGGCATCAACTTGTGTGTCTGTGGCATCAACTTGTGTGCCTGTGGCATCAACTTGTGTGCCTGTGGCATCAACTTGTGTGCCTGTGGCATCAACTTGTGTGTCTGTGGCATAAATTTGTGTGCCTGTGGCATCAACTTGTGTGCCTGTGGCATCAACTTGTGTGTCTGTGGCATCAACTTGTGTGCCTGTGGCATCAACTTGTGTGCCTGTGGCATCAACTTGTGTGTCTGTGGCATCAACTTGTGTGTCTGTGGTTTCCACCTGTGTTCTGTTTGTCCCTGGAGCAGAAAAGGGTGGAAAGGACGGGAAAGATGACAAAAAGGACAAGAAAGAAAAGGACAAAGACAAGGACAAAGATAAAAACAGTGAGTACAGCTTGGCTTTTTTTCTTACAGGTGTTGTTGTCTTTTACCTGCGTGCTGAGATATTATGGAAATAAAAAATAAAGTGGTTTATCAGTCTATACTTTTTTCTAGATGAATAATAGAGGAGAGTAAAATGTGTATGAGTATCGGTACTTGCATGTATATGTGACCGTGTATCTGTGAGTGAGAGAGTGTGTGTGTGTGTGTGTGTGTGTGTGTGTGTGTGTGTGTGTGTGTGTGTGTGTGTGTGTGTGTGTGTTGGAGAGAGGGAGAGAGAGCGAGAGAGTTTGTGTGCAAGTAAGTTTTTGATAAGAGCTGCAATCTGTTGCCTGAAAGCTAAACAGAAAGACAAAGAGACAAGTGAGTATGTCAGCTGAAATTTGTGAGGATTGTGGATGTGCTTACTTTGATTTTGACTTTAGTGTGTATGACTGAGTTGTTCTGTCACTGTGGCTGTTGTTTTGCTGTCGCCAGAGGAAAAGAGCATGACGGAGGAGCCAGTCGTACCCGAGAAACCGGAGGTGGTTGTGTTTGCCATGTTTGGCAGCACTGCAAAGTACCCTGTCAAAATCTCCATGCTGGGGGAAATGGTTTGTGTTTGCATCTTTCATTTCTTCTTCTTCGGAATGTCGAGGGGTGGGGTGAGGGGCAGGACATGTGGTGGGACGGCAGCGTTTCGGTTGCATGGGTTTCCTCATTGGTCATCTTGCCTAGTAACAGTAGCATCTCTCCATGTTTAGATGGTGACGGTGCTTGTGTCAAGTGTGTCAAACATGCGGCTTGCGTACACTTTGATGCGGTATGTAAATGAGTGGCAAAAAAATCACCAGTGAAATAAAATACCTTTGGGTGTCTGGTTCGTGGGCAGTTTCGTTGTGGATGTTATTCCTTGCTCGGTTGCTGTTTGTCTTGTTCGTCTCCCTGCATGTGTCCTTATTCAGAGAGGACTTTGGTTTGAACTTGCTTGAGGAAAGGCCTGTGAACCATTTCTGTCCGTCCTTGTGTGTTTGATTTCATGGTGCCAAGCTGGTGCCAGTGAAGCATGACGAAAGGCCTGTGAACCATTTCTGTCCGTCCTTGTGTGTTTGATTTCATGGTGCCAGGCTGGTGCCAGTGAAGCATGACGAAAGGCGTGTGAACTATTTCTGTCCGTCCTTGTGTGTGTGATTTCATGGTGCCAGGCTGGTGCCAGTGAAGCATGATGAAAGGCTTGTGAACTATTTCTGTTCAGACTTGTGTGTTTGATTGGTGGCGGCAGGCTGATGTTGTGTGTTTGATTGGTGGTGCCAGGCTGACGCCAGCGAGCGGCTGCGGCAGAACGGACTGTCCCACATCTACCCCCA
Organism: Alviniconcha marisindica; assembly: GCA_018857735.1. Lineage (NCBI taxonomy): Eukaryota > Metazoa > Mollusca > Gastropoda > Provannidae > Alviniconcha > Alviniconcha marisindica. The sequence continues at coordinate 228,080 of JABMCL010002554.1, forward strand.
CCCTGTGTGCATCACGCAGACCCGCTCCTGCCCCCTGGAGCCCCCGCCTCCACCAGAGGTCATCCCAGCCTGGAAGCTGATCCGACCCAGGAAGAAGAAAGAGCCACCCACAGATGAGCCAAAGAGTGAGTCATGCGGCAGATCGTAGTGGGGTCTCCAGGCAGATTGTAGTGGAGTCTCCATTTAGGATTCTAAATAAGAAACCTCAGAATCCTCGACTTTCTCACTCTTTGCCCCCCCCCCCCCACACACACATCTGGAACAATCTCCCTCATGACATTAGGCACTCTGCAACTCTCTCCTTCAAAAGCAAACCCAAGGCAGTTCTCAGAATATTTCAGTTAAGCATTCCCTCAGTCTGTACAGTGTGTGTGCGTGCGTGCATGCGTGTGCGTGCGTGCGTGCGCAGGTGTGTGCATTTTGCATGTGCTTCTTTTGCGAGATTAATTTTAATGGCAGTTTTCAATCTTGTCCAGAGACATGTGACAAATACTTGTTGTCTTTTCATCCACAGCGGAACCAGATCCACCGAAACACATCCAGTGTGTGGAGATCAGCTCGCCGTTTGTCAACTACAAGGTCAGCCCAGTGCCAATTCCCACCGACACGTGAGTATTGTTCCAGGTCATCATCGGGCCAGACTTTTCACTGGTGTCCTTCTCTCTCTTGCCTTTCATGCCCTTTTTGTGATGAGAGTTTCAAGGTCGGGGGGGGGGTGTAGAGGAGGGGGGAAATGAAATATTGACAGAAATCATAAATATGTGTTTTTAGTGGCAACAGTTTAACAGATACTTGTCTTGCCTAACTACGCATTATGTACATGAAATACAGTATAAAAGAAATTCACTATCCACTTTGTTTATTGTAACAATGGAAACTTAATCTTCTGGTCAGTTGTAAATTGCTGCTAGTTCTGACTGGGGACCTTCAGAATGAGACTGTTACTTTTTGTTTTGCATTTGCGTTGCCAAATTTTCAATCCTTCGATGCTCCTGTCAGGTTCCGTCCACGATCCGCGCTGGAGCGTGGCTGCACTCGGTCACGCCCAGCAACTGGCAACGTGGAAGCCATTGAGGAGACGGATGAGAATGCTCCGGAAACAGAGGCAGTGAAGGTGGAGCCCCCTATTCCTCCCTCTCAGCCCGATGTCTTGATACTGGATGAGGCTGCCAAAGAGGTCAGTGTTTTCGATGAACACAAGCGCACAGTGTGGCAGCTTTGTCCAGTTGCTTGAAGCAGTTCTCGGAGGTTGTTTTACTTGGCACCTCTTTGGATAAATGGGGAAAGGTCCCGGTGCCACAGTTCCCAGGATTCTTCCTCTTCATTTTGATGTAGGTCCCCAGATCATGATGGACCTGGCTCCACAGTGAGATAAATAAGCAGTGGGCTCACTGAACTGAATCAGTTTGCAGAGTACAGTGTCTGTGTTGTGTGCAAGTGGTTTAGCTGTCATTTATCAGTACGTTGACAGAAGGTGAGCTTTCACATTCTTCTGGACTTGATTTTTATAAAATAATTAAATAGAATGAAGAATGAACTATGGTGCTTAAAGGTAGCTGGATTGATGATAATGATAATAATGGGCACTTTGTGCCATGTAACCCACAATGGCCCCAAGTGTTACAAATCCTAGATTCATCAAACACACACACACACACATGCACGTGCACAGACACATGTACGCATGCATGCACGCACGCACACACACTCATGCATGCACATACTGCACATGTGCACACAAATGCACTGTCTTTTTATGACTGTGTTTCCATAGTAATGTTAGTTAATTTCACTGTCTTTGTATGACTGTTCCTATGGTAATATTAGTTAATTTTCCCCAGTCTATGTATGACTGTGTTTCCATTGTGATGTTACTCTCAGCTGATGTTTATCTCACTATGTGCGTGTGTGACTGTGTTTCCGTGGTAATGTTACTCTCACCTAATGTTTTTCTCAGTGTGTGTATGTGTGTGTGTGTGTGTTTCCATGGTGATGTTACTCTCACCTTATGTTTATCTCACGTGTGTGTGTGTGTGTGTGTGTGTGTGTGTGTGTGTGTGTGTGTGTGTGTGTGAGACTGTGTTTCCATGGTGATGTTACTCTCACCTTATGTTTATCTCCCTGTCTGTGTGTGTGTGAGACTGTGTTTCCATGGTGATGTTACTCTCACCTAATATTTTTCTCACTGTGTGTGTGTGTGACTGTGTTTCCATGGTGATGTGACTGAGTTTCCCATACGATGTTAGCTCATCTCACTGTCTTTGTTGTGACAGCAACAGCTTGCAGAGGAGAGTGGCATGTCCAGTGGCAAAGGCAAAGGAGCCTCATCTGCTAAGCGCAAATCCTCTGCCCGACGTGACCGATCGTTTGAAGGAGGGGAGGTTAGTACGTGTATGTGTGGAGCTGTTCCCTGCCCTTGGCTCAGCTCTGAAAGACGGCTGAGTGTGGGTCGCATTCGTTATGTCACAATGAGGGCCAATATAATCAGACTATGACTCTTTGTATTATATCTTCTGTACTACTCATTCTCAGGCAAACATACTTGGTATGGGGCTACAGCACCATAAGCCAAAGTGTGGTGTGGTAATACTGGACTGCTGTCTTCAGCATCCAGGTCACAGTGTACGTTCAGAATTTCAATACATTTTTGTCTGGGCAATATGTTCTGAATTGCTGAACCTTTTGTAACCAGAGTTGATAATCGTGGTGATACATCATCCTTCGCTGGGGTGTCTTGCAAACAATTTTTTTAAAGCCAGTCACATGCGACGACACTTAGCTCAGTTGGTTTGACGACGGAAAGGAAACTGATGTTGCGATAATGTGGGGCCACAAAACAAAAACTGCCCCAGGGACTCGGAATCTAGTGCTGCATTGAAATCTGACACAGTTGATGGAAAACAATAACAACTTGGTGGTCAGGCGGGTCACTGATACCTTTACCTGCCTGACTGAGTTAAGGTCCTGCCCCAGGCAATCAGAAAGTCCTGTTTTTCACACCCTGCACATGCACCCTACCTATGTGGCTTCCAGTGAAGTGACATTGTAAACTGGTGCAATGATGTGGGGTGCACACAGAACACATACCGAGATGGCAGCAGTTTCACAATGCTGTAAGTACACCACTTTGGTGGATATTCAAAAACGTGTTGCATGAAGCTAGTCACTCATTCAGTCACATGTGACTAGAGCACAGCGGGTTTGCTCAGAAGCATGGAACAGGCCTCTGTAACTGCCATACTGAAACTCTAGAGATGAGGCGTTCAACAGTGTTGATATAGAATAAAAGAATAAAAATGTGGCGTGCTGTCTGTGCACACAGGCAAGTGAACGGCGAGCGGGGAAGACAGGATCTGCCAAAGCGGAGCGATCCAGGTCCGGCAGGCGCACCGAGTCTCGCGGAGGCAAGCGGGAGGAAGCGGAGGAAAAGAAGGAGAAACCTAAAGAGAAAGGTAATGAGAAAAATGCCAAGTGCTTTAGGATGGTCTTGGCTCCAGGCCTCCTGTGTAAGGCTTGGGCCCGCTACACAGGCTGTCCTGCGAACGCCACTGTCTCTGTAAATTGTACAGAAAACTCCCTCCATTGTGGGTGTACTCTTTGTCCCCCTTTCCCTGGCAGGGGAATGTTTCCCTGGAGGGGAATGTAAATTGTACAGAAAACTCCCTCCATTGTGGGTGTACTCTTTGTCCCCCTTTCACTGGAAGGGGCATGAACCATTCCACAGGAGGGGAATGTAAATCATGCAGGAAACTCCCTCCATTGTGGATGTACTCTTTGTCCCCCTTTCCCTGGGAGGGGAATGTAAGATGTACTCTTCATCCCCTTTCCCTGGGGGTGGGGGGGGTGGGGGTGCAAATAGTGCAGGAAACTCCATTGTGGATGTACTCTTTGTTCCCCTAACCCCTCACAGAAAACTCCCTCCATTGCTGATGTACTCTTTGTCCCCTTTTCTCTTACCCCTGCTAATGAAATAGTTGACATATTTTGTAAAGCAATGTACAGTGGAATACAGTTAGCATTAATGGTGATAACACATAGTGCTAAATAACAAAAAAGGTTTTGGGCTCACTTCTTTTCCAGTCCGACTCTATACTGTAATGGTTAACACAAAATTGCAATAACCTGAAGATGTCGGTTCCTTTTAATTTTGTGTGAACATTATAAGCCCAGTAGTTGGAGCCAGTTCTGTGGTGAGAATGGCAACCATGCAGAGGAGTGCGGCTAAGGCAGCGGTCCACTGTCAGCTCTGTTGAACCACGATTATGCAGGATGTCGGATGTCTGACACATAATTATCTGGTGGCCAGCTGCTGCTGCCTGCTCAGGCAGCGTCTGATGGAAATGCATGTTGGTGAAGTCAACGTGGCCAGCTACACTATGTCAGAATGGCAGACACTGGCAGTGGTGAACAAAATGCAGTGCTAATAGCATTCTTACCTTGTCTGAGCACGGATGATTACAAATATATATCACCATTCATGAGATGTCACCAGCGATGCAAATATTAATTATTATCAGCATTCATGAGCTGTCACAATAATGTGAAGCAAAATATGGAGTGTATATCTCATATATGCGGATTATATGTTCATAGTAATCTCGGCTTATGAGACCAAAGTCTTGACCGAAGCTTCAGAAAGCCTTTCCCAGTATGTCATACGTGATACATAGTTTTAGTTGGCTGTCAGATACTTTAATTGTGTTTGATGAGAACAGTGCATGCTTGGTTCCTGTCTGGCACCAAACACTGTCCAATGTCTGATTGTTATGTCAGAGTCTGCCTGCATCTGTAGCAACCAGTTGGATAAGATGCTGTCACATGACATTGCCCAATAGTGGGTCGCTGCCTTAGCACGAACATTGATAATGTGAATGATTGGATGCAGCAGGGTTTCTGTTCCCAAAGAGTTCTCTCACTCTGTACTGGGTAACAAAAACTATTGAGAATGTGAGCGATTGGATGTAACATGATTTCAGTTCCCAAAGATTTCTCTTACTCTGTAGTGGTTAACACAAAACTCTGATAACGTGTGCATGAAATGAAGGCTCTAGCCCTTTCAGATTCTTGGTAACAGCTCTGCACAGTAGCTGTGAGAAGGCTGTCGTATCATTGGTAATAGTAAAATGATAATTTTTATGAGTTACCCAGATTCAAGATTTTGTTGCAGCTTGGTTTGCCGCTGAAATAATTGTCAGATGATGCTAAATACAGTCAGTAAATGTACCCGTGCTACATCTCTGTCCAGTCATGAGTAAGCTGGCAACAGACACAATGGGCTTTTGGTACACACTACAATTCAACACAGCTGACACAAAACACTGTCTTGCTAATGTTGGATAATGTTAACAGTGCTGGATTGTACACACATTGCACAGCACACTACATTGGAGTGCCATTAACTGAGGTGCTGATAACAAAAAATAACGAGACAATGGTGCTCGCATCAATGCACTTTTCACTACACACTTTTCAGGACACACTCCGCCCTTCGCATGACACACTGTTTACTTTTCAGGACACACTCGACACTTTGCATTACACACTTTATAGCAGTATATAACACACTGTACACGACACACTATACAATCAGCATGAAACACTACACACTCTGCATGACATCTACACACACTGCATAACATTCTACACACTCAGCATGACACAATACATACTTAGTGTGACACACTACACAGCATGGCACACTATGCATTTTGCCTGACACCACACACTCTACATCTCACTCTATATATACATACTCTACATAACAAACTACACACTCCACATGACATTGTACATGACACACTGCACACTTTACATAACACTCTGTACACTCTGCATTACACACTCCACACTTCATCATACACACTTTGCATTACACACACCACACTTCATCATACACACTCCACACATCATCATACACAATTTGCATTACACACACCACACTTCATCATACACACTTTGCATTACATACTCCACACTTCATCATACACACTTTGCATTACACACTCCACACTTCATCATACACACTTTGCATTACACACTCCACTCTTCATCATACACATTTTGCATTACACACTCCACACTTCTTCATACACACTTTGCATTACACACTCCACACTTCTTCATACACACTTTGCATTACACACTCCACACTTCATCATACATACTTTGCATTATACACACCACACTTCATCATATACACTTTGCATTACACACTCCACACTTCATCATACTCACTTTGCAATACACACTCCACATTTCATCATACACACTTTGCATTACACACTCCACTCTTCTTCATACACACTTTGCACAGCACACTACACACTTCACATTAGATGCTTCACCCTACACATGTCACACTTCAGACCAGCAAGTGGCAGACAATTCATCATATGTTTTCATATTTGTCTTTATTAGCATTTTTTCTTGTTTAGTATGCAACACATTCTACTCTTGAAAATGTTTTCCTTCAGGTAAAGTGTTTCTTGTGAAGTACTAAGTTGATATATCCATTTTTGTGGTTAAACTGCTTTTTTTGTGCGTGTGTGGTGTTGTTTTTTGTTTAGTTGTTTTTTTAAATAGTTTTTTAGTTTTTTAAATCATGATCAAAAACAGCTGAAGCTTTTGTAAAGGTGCAGTAACAATTTGCTGGTGTGCTTTGCTCAGATTGCACAAGAAACAGCTGAGCAGGTAGATGGTAGTCTGTGTTTAAATGGACATTTTCTGTGCACTGTAAGTGATGTCTTTTTCCATGATTAGTGCTCATTTTCTCTGAAAGAGATTTTACTCAGCTTATAGTGTGTTTGTTTCTTTCTTTTTTCCAAATAGAATATTAGATTTTTGATATTTTTAGAAATAGTTTTGTATTGGCCATGAGGAAGATAAATGAAAGCACCTCTGTCTGTGGCAGTTGGTGTATTGGAAAGTGGGAATTGATGCAGAAGAAATGGGAAGGCTGATTCTAAGACCTTGCTGTTCATAGTGACTTGACAGTGTATGCATGTATACACTTGTGATTTAATGAAAACTCACCAACACCAAGAACTGCCTGTGCCATGGGTACACTAATTGATTCACTTCTGGTGAGTCACAAAACATTTCAGTCACATGTGTGTTTTCTGTTCGTGCAACCCTTACCTGCACTGAAATAGTCAATAAAGTGGGAACAAGTGGAAATTTTGATGTAAAAAAATATTATAAAAAAAATCCCCTGCCCCCCCCCCCCCCCCCCCCCCCAAGTGCTCGGTCTTGTTTGAAAGCTGCAGTAGTTTAGAGATTTTGATAGAGTTTTAAAAAGTATTTTTTCTGCAGAAAAGGAAAACAAATTGAGTGAAATCTTTTATGATGGTAGCTAGTCATACATACTTATCGCCATGGCCGAGTTTGTTTGCTTTTTCATGGTGTTAAAAAGCAGATGTAATCATAACAGTCTGACTTTTTTTCAGCATTAGTTTCAGTTGTAGAGTACTTTCATGTTGGTATCTGATAGATTTGTATGACACCCAAAGTGATTAGGGCTAGCATGATGACAGAAAAAGCAATATATTTGGAGTTTGGCCTGGTACTGGCACTTGCTTTTTTCGCTGGTGTGATTGCAAAGGGAGATCTTTGAGGTGTTACATATGGATTGTGAGGTTGATTTTATGACTAACTGTTGATCCACATATATACCTTCTTCTATCATACTAACTGTCATCATAAATGCCTACAGGACTTTGGTACGTTAAAAAAGAAAAGAAAAAAGGTTTTATGTGTATACTGGACAAACTAAATGTTATATCAAATTTGGAATAAAAACCACTGAGCATAAGCATACATAGAGTAATTTAGACTGTAAATGTAAGAGATAACCACAGATGACCTTTGATAACTTGGTAATCTCTAATTGTAGATGATCTTTCTTTACTGGTAATTGTGAAACTCTAACTCATTTCTTGTTGAAAATTTTACAAGTGAAGACAAAAGTTAACTTTTTTTTTTTTTTTTTGAATGAGTCCTGTACAGTTAGTTTTGTGCATGGAATAGCATGTCTTGCAAAAGATGTACTCCTTTGCGATGTTGGTAGGTGAGAGTATTGGAGTTGGATGTTGGTAGGTGAGAGTACAGGAATTGGATGCACCCGGGGGCCTTGACAAAGGGGTGAAATTAGGGTCAAAGGTTGTAGCTTGCCTGGCAGCATTTGCCAGGGCTGTTCCTGATACGGCTGTGGAACTTGCTGTTAGCACCCGCACTCTGTCACTAACGCCCACTGTTGCTTGCTGCCTCACCGTTCACTGTGTCACCATGCCCTTGTGTCGGCGCTGGCCTTTCAGGGGACCCAAAACTCTCACCAGCAGCCCAGGAGCCCCAGGGGGTTCCCAGTTCCACGGGAGCCCTGGGCCCTGACCCTAGTGTCTCTTTGCCAGCTGATGTGGTGGAGGGAGCAGAGGAGGGGGACCCGGAGTTACTGGCCCTGCAGGGAGAGGAGGCACAGCCCGAGGCCCCCAAACAGAAGAAGCGATGGATGGATTTCGATCAGTTCTGCGTCTGCTTCAGGTAGAAAGCACCACTTCTGTTGTGTTGGTGCTTTTCTTTGTTGTTGTTGTGGCTTTTCCATCATTTAAAGTACATGTTTTTTCCCCCTGGTGTTTGTTTTTGTTTATATATCCATGGTAACAAAGTTAGGGGGGTTGGGTATGCCGGAATTGCCATGTCCGTCTGTCTGTTGGTCTGTCCATGTGTCTGACTTGGTCCAGAGAACATTTTCAGAACCGCTCAACCTTTTGTAACCAAACCTAGTATGGTAGTGCGTCGGAGTGTCATGCAGAAGAAAAAATGGGTTGCTGTCTTCAAGGTCAGGGTCACAGCAAGGGCCTATATTTGTTTCTGGTTTTTTTCCCTTTTTTTCCATTCAATATTCCGCTTACATCTTTGGACTCCCATTGTTGGAGTGGTCAGAAGGCATGAACTGCTGTTAGAAATGGACTGTCAGATTCAAGGCCCAGTCCTGTGTGCTTTTGAAACCTGCTCAGTTTGTGCAAAGGTTTTGTTACAGCTAAGAGCTATGAGTAAAGTCTGTTGAAAATTGGAACTGTATGAACTTAAGTGCTATTGAGTCAGCACTATACATTTGTGCTAACACAAAACAGTGGTACAGAGGCATTTGATGGAGCAGTGTGGTTGGGCAGTGTTTAATTCACACTTTCCCTCTGTTTGTTTTTTACCTGCATTTCATGGTTATTGTCAGAATTTGAGAGTTTTAGGCCTTGCTTTTGGATGAAAAGTAATAGCAGTTTTGATGCGTTCTTTATAATAATAGCCCGCAGTATGTTTCAGATCTGTGAAATTCCCTTGTTAAATATTGCGCTTGATGCAGGCTTTATACATTATTATTTATATGTGCTCTTTCTGTCCCAGGACACTGTACATTTTTCACAAGCCCAACACGTACATCTGTAACCAGCGCTACTCAGACTTGAGGGTAAGTCTGCTTCAGTTACCGTACCACATCTTGCATCTTCATCATCAGTGTCAGGGTTAAGGCATCAGCATCATGTAGGAAAACATTACCATCATTCAGGAAAAACAGCACACCTCTTAACTGTCAAGTTATTACTGCAGTGTAGAGTACCTGTCACTTATTGTCATCATGATGCCTTTGTGCTGCATCCATCAGTTGGTTTAACTCAACTTTGTGTATTACCCCTTCAGTGTAGTGACCATCCATATGCAACAGCTTGAATTTGACATGTTTCAGTCTGTCACTCCTAGATATCCAACGGTGTTATGTCTCTCAGTACAACATGGATATGAAGTCCTCAAAGGAACATCTCTGAGTTTTAACTATTTTCTTGATCCATAACATTGAACTAAAAAAAAACTTGCCTTGAAGTTGAACATTTGCATGGGTGAGTGTTTCAGTTTCATGGGTGATACTGCCTTCAGAAACAGTCAAATGAGAGACACGAAGCAGCTCCATCCAACACTGCTAAGCTCAATCAATCGGGGCCAAAAATGGCAGGGCTGTTGCATTGAGGGATGACGTGAATCAGTTGTGAATATCAGCCCTTGATATTGCACCTCTTGGTGTGATATAATTTTCCTGAGCGTCGTCTGATTATGTCCATCATCCTTTGTTCAGGCCATAAAATTGATGATTCAGCAGTGTAGTGTAGTTTGTCTGGATCCCTACTGTTACATTCAGAGTCTGCACGTGAGTGGTGTGTGAACACAGTGCAACAACTCATCTAACAACAAAAGTCAAACCTAAAGTTGTAGAAAGTAGACAGGTACAGTTAGTTTTTGAGTTCGGCAGAGCTGCATGTGGTGTGTGAATACAATGCAACAACTCATCCAACCACAGTGTAAAACCTGAAGTCACAGAAAGTAGACTGGTACAATTCGTTTTTGGGGTTCCACAGAGGAGCTGGGTTTGAGCACTCCGATGCTGGAGAGAGAAATGTGAAAAGAGGAAGAAGGAAAAACAAAACAGTGCTGGGAGCAACATAGTGGAGATCAGCATGGCAAGAGCAGGTCTCTCTGGACAGTTAGAGTTATCTGACTTTGTTCCTTGTCAGCACTGTGCATTATTAGTATGCTGATTTTCAAACTGCCATACTGATATCTTCTGATTCACCATACTTCAGAAGATTTTACTTTGGTTCTGAAAGTTCTTGTGGAACAAGTTCAGTACTCCACATGCACTTTGGTTCTAAAAGTTCTTGGGGAACAAGTTCAGTACCCCACATGCACTTTGGTTCTAAAAGTTCTTGTGGAACAAGTTCAGTACCCCACATGCACTTTGGTTCTAAAAGTTCTTGGGGAGCAAGTGTAGCACCCCATGGTTCCAGCATCCTGATCATTGCTGATTTGGGGGTTAGTGGTCTTGCTTGCTGTAAAGTACAAACCTAGTTAAGGTGCCTGCTAGTCCTAGCTGTTTACTTTACCCTAGTTCTCACTTTCATGCTAGTGCATTCTGTAGCTGTTTGATGGCAGGAGCATGTATGCTTATAGTGCTTCAACTTTTTTTAGCAGTTCCTGAGTACAAGGCTAATGCTTATAGTCTGAAATATCACTGATGGTGAAAGGTGGTCTTAACAGATTTAATGAACATTTTAAAGTATTGACTTTGAGCTACCCCAGAGTATGAATTTAATGATAATAATGGATAGCTCTTATAGAGTGCAAATGTTTTTGCAAAACAAAAACTCAGTGTGCTCACATGCATTCACGCACATATGTATACACATTAAAATGTGCAGTGTGCAGGCAGTTTGAGCAACTCAACTACAAAACGAGTTTCTTCTACAGTTTGACATGGTTCTGAAGAATTTAAATAATGCTTCATTCTGTACCTTAATGGTGTGGACTGTCATGAGAATGAATGGTGTAGAGTGACAAAGAATTGTCCTGCCAGAGCTTGGTGAATTGGGGTCAGAGTAACTGGCTGATCCACTTGTGTGCGGATCTTTCTGAGTAACTGTTGGGGGCTGGTGTGATGGTGTGACTGCCAGTCCTGTGTGAGTGGTGTGATGGTGTGCCTGCCAGTCATGTGTGAGTGGTGTGATGGTGTGACTGCCAGTCCTGTGTGAGTGGTGTGATGGTGTGACTGCCAGTCCTGTGTGAGTGGTGTGATGGTGTGACTGCCAGTCATGTGTGAGTGGTGTGCCTGCCAGTCATGTGTGAGTGGTGTGGTGGTGTGACTGCCAGTCCTGTGTGAGTGGTGTGATGGTGTGACTGCCAGTCTTGTGTGAGTGGTGTGATGGTGTGCCTGCCAGTCATGTGTGAGTGGTGTGCCTGCCAGTCATGTGTGAGTGGTGTGGTGGTGTGACTGCCAGTCCTGTGTGAGTGGTGTGGTGGTGTGACTGCCAGTCCTGTGTGAGTGGTGTGATGGTATGACTGCCAGTCCTGTGTGAGTGGTGTGGTGGTGTGACTGCCAGTCCTGTGTGACTGCCAGTCCTGTGTGAGTGGTGTGGTGGTGTGACTGCCAGTCCTGTGTGAGTGGTGTGATGGGGTGACTGCCAGTCCTGTATGAGTGGTGTGATGGTGTGACTGCCAGTCCTGTGGTGTGAAGGTGTGACTGCCAGTCCTGTGTGAGTGGTGTGATGGTATGACTGCCAGTCCTGTATGAGTGGTGTGTTGGTGTGACTGCCAGTCCTGTGTGATGGTGTGACTGCCAGTCATGTGTGATGGTGTGACTGCCAGTCATGTGTGAGTGGTGTGATGGGGTGACTGCCAGTCCTGTATGAGTGGTGTGATGGTGTGACTGCCAGTCCTGTGTGAGTGGTGTGAAGGTGTGACTGCCAGTCCTGTGTGAGTGGTGTGATGGTATGACTGCCAGTCCTGTGTGAGTGGTGTGATGGTATGACTGCCAGTCCTGTGTGAGTGGTGTGATGGTATGACTGCCTGTCCTGTTGTGTGATGGTGTGACTGCTAGTCCAGTGTGAGTGGTGTGGGTGTGACCACCAGTCCTGTGTGAGTGGTGTGACGGTGTGACTGCCAGTCCTGTGTGAGTGGTGTGACAGTATGACTGTCAGTCCTGTTGTGTGATGGTGTGACTTCCAGTCATGTGTCAGTGGTGTGACAGTGTGACAGCCAGCCCTGTTTGAGTAATGTGATGGTGTGACTGCCAGTCCTGTGTGATGGTGTGACTGCCAGTCCTGTGTGAGTGGTGTGATGGTGTGACTTGGGCCTGGTCATGTGCATGTGTCCTCTTCCTTGTGGGACTGTGGTGTGAAGGTGTGACTTGGGCCAGGTTACAGGTATGGATGTATGTGGTGTGCCTGTGAAGTCTGTTGTGGGATATGTGTGTGTGAGAGAGAGAGAGTGAGTGTGTGTGTGCATGTGTGTGCGTGTGTGTGTGTGTGTGTGTGTGTGTGTGTGTGTGTGTGTGTGTGTGTGTGTGTGTGTGTGCATATGTGTGTGTGAGTGTGTGTATGCGTGTTTGTGTGTGTGTGTGTGTGTGTGTGGTGTTGATATGAAGCCTGTTGAGGCTCTGTGAATGTGACTCTGTGCCTTTTGACCCAGTCTTGTATGTGTTGCCTCCGTAGCCTTTTGAGCGACTGTATGGTCAGCAGCCCCACCTTCATCCCTCACAGGTTTGTAAGATCAGAGCTGGCTGCTGTCTTTAGCATTAGGCCAGGTGGCAGCGCCATCAGTGTTGTGCTGGTTGTCTCACTTTCTTTTACTGCTCTTTTCTCGTAAAAGATGGCGCTTCACATTCTTGTTTCAAGTCCTTTGTTTTCAGTTTGGAAATAACTAACACATTTTGGGCCGCTTGCCGTCTACCCCACGCTGGGCAGTCAGTGCATCAGTGGATAGGATCCTGACCAGTGTGTCAGTGGATAGGATCCTGACCAGTGTGTCAGTGGATAGGATCCTCCAGTGTGTCAGTGGATAGGATCCTCACTTCAGTGTGTCAGTGGATAAGATCCTCACTTTAGTGTGTCAGTGGATAGGATCCTGACTTCAGTGTGTCAGTGGATAGGATTCTGACTTCAGTGTGTCAGTGGATAGGATCCTCACTTCAGTGTGTCAGTGGATAGGATCCTCACTTCAGTGTGTCAGTGGATAGGATCTTGAACTCAGTGTGTCAGTGGATAGGATCGTCATTTCAGTGTGTCATTGGATAGGATCCTGAATCCAGTGTGTCAGTGGATAGGATCCTGACTCCAGTGTGTCAGTGGATAGGATCCTCACTCCGGTGTGTCAGTGGATAGGATCCTGACCAGTGTGTCGGTGGATAGGATCCCGACACCAGTGTGTCAGTGGATAGGATCCTGACTTCAGTGTGTCAGTGGGATAGGATCCTGACTTCAGTGTGTCAGTAGGATAGGATCCTCACTTCAGTGTGTCAGTGGATGAGATCCTCACTCCAGTGTGTCAGTGGATAGGATGTAGCTCTGGTCAGCTGACAGGTCCTCACTTCATGTGTTAGTGAATAGGATCCTAACTCCAGTGTGTCAGTGGATAGGATGTAACACTGGTAGCTCACACTAGTCACAGGCTTGTCAGTTGTCTGCTTCAGTGTGTCAGTTCAGAGGATGTAACACCGGTCAGTTTGCAGGCCTCGCTTTTCGTTTTGCATTCAGTGCATCAGTGGATGGCAGGTGCTTGTCGTGCATGCTACGTCTTGAGGTCTTCCAGTGTTAGAGCGCTTGTGGCCATGCTTTGCGTGGTATCATAATGCTGCCTTTCTTCTTTTCTGCTCCTCTTTTGTTACACGCGCTTTTTGCCAAAACAAGATCAGAGCTAGGTTTTTGTTGTTTGCAGTGTGTAGTTGATGTGCTAGTTCTTTTGTTGATGTTTGTATTGGTTTTTGTTGTTCCTCACTCTTGTTAAACTTGTGTGAGATAGTGGGTGGGTGCATGTGTGTGTGTGTGTGTGTGTGTGTGTGTGTGTGTGTGTGTGTGTGTGTGTGCACATGTGTGTGTGTGCGTGTGTGTGTGTGTGTGTGTGTGTGTGTGTGTGTGTGTGTGTGTGTGCATGCATGCGTGCTTGTATACATGTGTGTGTGTGTGTGTGTGCTTGCGTGCATGTGTGTGTTCTTGCATAATACAGTAGATTGAACCTGCGTGACCTGTGACAGATTATCTCACCCTCTTCTGTCATTTTGTTTCCCTCACCCTTTAGTGTCAGTCTGTATGTGTATGTGTGTTTTGCTTGAAAGAAGTAGATAAAACCAGTATACACAAATTTTGTTGTCTGCTTCTGTTTAAAATGAGTTTTTTTTTTTTAAACTGCATTATTAGATGTTCCATTCATTTGTGTTAAGTGTTTGACCTGACTGAGTGACCTGTGCATGCTCTGTTTGTGGTCTTTTGTTGACATGGGAGTGGGTACATAATGGAGACAGCTGTGTTGCCATAACACCATCATGGTTTATTATTTCAGTTTACAACATGCTACTAATATCAATAATTTGCAAATGATCATGATTTTGCTTTGTACTCCCTGCTTGATACTGACTTGCCAGTAAGTAGCTGTATTGTTGCATAACGCTCTTCATGTGAATATTGTGATGCTGCGTAACGCACTTCATATGAACTGTGCAACTGATAATTCATTTGTGATCCAGTTGCTGGTTTGGTTAGTGCTCACAAGCTTGGTTAGCTTTGATAAAGCTTACTGCCAGTACCTCAGCGAAGGAGAGTTGACTGAGACTGGACCTGTGGCAGTGGAGAGTTACATGTGACACTTGCTGAGGATAAGGTGGAGACTCCAACAGGGGCCTCTGCGCTTCAGCTTACATAGCTACGTGCTTCAACAGAATGGCTGAAGGGATAGAAAAAATTAAAAAAATGAGATGGAGGGTATTTTTCGATGATTTTGTTGATAAAGGAAAAAATTCAGTTCAGTGCCCTTTTGTTTTAGACAGACTTTATCAGACTTCCTTTGGGGTACTTGGGTGAGCATGATACTTCAAAAGAGAGAGAATTAACGTGATTTTTTTTTTTTATAAGTGTTTAAAGTTGACTTACATTTTGTTGTTGTTGTTGTAAACTGCATCTTACAAGAACATTTAAACTCATTTACTCTTAGTGATCATTATGTGAGCCTCAGAGTGGAAAATGCTGTTATGGAAAGGAGAGAATTTTGATCACAATTTTTGCGGTTGTTGGGACCTGATCTTGATGCAAAATGACATTTTGCTGCCTCAGAATGAGACTGCTCATTCAGCAAAAAGCTGACAGCAACAGAACTGTTTCACAGCTGTAGCAGGCAGCCGTATGTCAATCATTGTTCTTTCATTTGAATGACTCATTCTCATGACGTTCCCAGTCCCTGAATGGCAGGACTGCTAGGATCATCCTGTCCACTCTTTGATTGCAGAATGTCAGTCCCAGCACTGCCACAGCGCCGGCCAAAGGAGATAAGAAGCCAGCGGCGGCGGCCCCAGGGGTAAATACAGCCCCCGGCAAACCCTCCCACGCCCCCACATCGACCAACCATCACTCTGCACCTTCCCCCACTAACGGTGTTGTCGTGAGTAGCCTCCCTTGGGAAGGCACTGGCGTACACCACTGGCCATCAGGTTGTCAGGGAACTGCACAAAGGTCAAAAAGTGTTGGGGGGGGGGGGGGGTATTACAGAAGGGCAGAACATAGGATTTGGGGGAAACGGTGAAGACAGGGTGGTGATCTATAGGCCACAGTTTGTGAGGAAGTGCACCAGGTCATTGTGCAACATGAATGGGGGGGGGGGGGTCATTACAGAAGTGCAGAGCATAGGATTCTGGTATAATGGTGAAGTCTGAATAGTGATCTTTAGGCCACAGTTTGGGAGGTACTGCACCAGGTCATAGTGCAACATGGATTCCAGACCTGCGGCTGTACACAGAAGGTGTAGGGCAGGTGTTGCTAACAGGTGTCTAAAAAGTACACACAGTGGTTGAATGGTATAAGACTCTGGTATACCTGCATGCACAGACGCACACTTGCACCAGTGCAGACATTTACTAGAGCCTTGGAGAGGGCTGAAGGGAAACCAGACCAAAAACGCTTCACAGGCTTTATCCATAGGAAAGGAATAGAAAATGTGCGCACATTATTTATGTCCAGTTTGTTCAAAACTGATGTTTGAAAGTCCTGAAAACATGAACATAAGTACTGCCAATTTGTGCCAAGCAGTCTGTATTAGTGACGTCATAAACAAGCCTGGAGTGTGTGGTAGAAGTGTACAATATGTTGTAAACCAGCTGTTTTCTGCTTTCCATTGGTGAAGAGCATACCAACATGTCTGCTAAAATTTGGAGTTCAAAAAGTACTTCTTTTGTATAAGTGTTGATTGATTACTGCGATTTGAAAGCTGCAAGTGCTGATATTTGCACTTTTTTTGTGCCTGTTGAGGCCAGCTTGTGTCTTTGGGTCAGTGCCTCTTTAAATTGGCTTGGAGTACACAGAGCTAAGACAAAGGTGTTGAGAGTCCAGTAACCCCCCTGGCCCCCCCTGACCACCCCTCCACCTCCCAACTTACGTAAGTGGGGTTTGGAAGTGGAAATTAGCAAATAAGTGCGGCACACAAAGGCAGGTGTAGAGAAGGCAGGGTACCCTCATGGGATGGATGGGAAGCCAGGGAGGGAGAGAAGTGGGTAGAAATGCACAGTACAGGCACAGAGACGGGTGTAGAGAAGGCAGGGTACCCTCATGGGATGGATGGGAAGATGGGGATGGAGAGAAGTGGGTAGAAATGCACAGTACAGGCACAGAGACGGGTGTAGAGAGCCAGGGATGGAGAGAAGAGACAGGTGGGATACCCTCATGGGATGGGTTGTAAGATGGGATGGTGGAGAGAATGTGTGTGTAGGAATGCGCAGGACAACCGGAACCAGAAAAGGGCACCTGCCTGTTAACTTGAAGTGGTACAGATAATTATAATTCCTTGTAATAATGGCAGGTATCTCCCACCACACAGCATGCCCCTACCCCTCCTCCCCATTTTTTCCTTATAATTTTGTTACACACTTCTGTATATATTTGTACAACTTAGCCTTTTTGTCATTGGGGTGGGTCCCTTCCTGGTGTTGTACCTGATATTCCTTCCAAATGATCCAGTTGTGTTTGTGATGCATTACTAACATGTGTTTGCTGCACGAGTTGATACCATTTTGCTGCATATCTGTGGAAGGGTTTGCACTTGTTTACCCACTGTTGATATTGGTTTTGATGGTGGTGGTTTCTACTGTCTGACTGACAGCATGATAAACAGACACTTGTTCTTTGAATGCAGACTGTTGGGTCTGAAGTGGTATGTATTTTTTTCAATGCATTTTATATTTCTCATTTTCATGTATATCTGTAGTATGCTTTACCTTTGTTTTACAGACTAGTTCAGATGCTCTCTCTGCCTCTGTTTTACTCTGACATAACCGTCATGGCTGACTGGGCGTTAAAAAGCAATTAATTGTCTCTCTGTCTGTTTGCATGTGGCTTCTGTCTCTCTTAGTGTCTCCCTACTCTCTCCTTCCTCTCTCTTTTTCCCTTCTCTCCTCTATCCCTCCTCTTTCTCCCCCCCCCCCCCCCCCCACCTTCCCACTCTCCCATTTTCTCTATGCTTCAACACTCTGGGACTCTGCTAGTGCAAAGACATTAAAACCTCTTGCAACTACCCACAGACGAGCCCGTAAATTAACCCTTCTAAAATCCACAACTTTGACAGCTCATGACTACAAAGTTTTAGATGTTCTTCCACTAAAATTAAAACTGGAATTTAATAAAGGCATCATTATGTGTAAAATAATAACTGGCTATGCACCCTCAATGCTAAAATTCAACTTTCATATCAGAACAGACATTCACACAAACTTATAGTACCTCACCATAGGTTAGATTTAATTAAATGTAGTTTGATGTATTTCAGGTGAAATCTTTGGAATAATTTACCATTATGGATTAAACTTTTGACAGATCACAAAGCATTTTCAAAAAAGCATTTAAACTATACTTAATAGAAACAATCACAATAAAAACTGATGAAGGATATGTGCACTATTTCTTTCCTTTGTAACATTATTGTATTACATACATATAGTTTATGTTCTCAGTATTTATGGACTGATGTGTCAAATATATATGCTATGTATAGATGTATGCTTTGCATTTTACTCTCTCTCTCTCTCTCAGCAGTAAACATGGGTTTTGATATTAAGTTGATATTTTGTTTTGGACTGTTTGCACAAGGGCAGGGTGTAAAAAAAAAAGTACTGTATTAACTGTTACCTATTCCATTACCCTCGTAAATAAAATAAATAAAAAAAGATTCCCCTGTCTCTCCCTCCTTCTCCCTCTCCCCTTGTCTCTCCCTCTCTCTGTCCTTTCTCACTCCTCTCTCTCCTGCTCTCCCCCCTCTCTCCCTCTGTCTCCTTCTCTCCCCTGTCCTCCCCTCTGCTTCTCTCCCATCCTCTCTCTCCCCTCTCCCCTTCTCCCCCATGCTCCCCTCTCCTCCTCTCTCCCTCCTCTCTCCCCTCTCCTCTGTTCCTCACTCCCATCCTCTCTCTCCCTTGTGTCCCTCCCTCTCCCCCTTGCTCCCCTCTCCCTCCCTCTCCCCCTCTCCCTCCCCTCTTCCTCCTTCTCCCCCTCCTCTGTTCCTCTCTCCTCTGTTCCTCTCTCCTCTGTTCCTCTCTCCCATCCTCCTCTCCTGTCTCCTTCTGTCCCTCCCTCTTTCCCCCCTCCTCTCTCCCTCTCCTCTGTTCCTCTCTCCTTCTCCTCCTTCCTCTCCCCCTTGCTCCCCTCCTCCCCCTCCTCTCTCCCTCTTTCCCTCTCCCATCCTCTTTCCTTTCTTCTCCTCTCCTCTGTCTCCTCTCCTCCTTCTCCCCCCCTCCCCCCTTCTCCCCTCCTCTCTCCCCTCTCTCTTTCTCTCTCCTCCTCCTCTCCTGCTCCTTCTTCCATCCCCCCTCCTCTCTCCCTCTCCTCCCCTGTTCCTTTCTCCCATCCCTCTCCCCTCTCCTTCTCTCCCCACGCTCCCTCTCTCCCCAGTCTGCCCTTTTCCCCCTCTCCTCCTCTCTCCCCTCTCCCTCTGTTCCTCTCTCCTCTCTCGCTTCTCTCCGATCCCCTCTCCCCATGCTCCCCTCCCCCCTCTCCCTCCTCTCTTCTCTCCTCTGTTCCTCTCTCCCTCCCTCTCTCCCTCTCTCATCTGAGCCTCTCCCCTTCTCCCCCTCTCTTCCCCCTCTCTCCACCTCTCCCCCTCTCTCTGTTCCTCTCTCCCTCCTCTCTCCCCTCTCTCGCTCTCCTCCCCTCTCCCCCCTCTCTCTACCCTCTCCCCCCCCTCTCCCCCCCTCTCCCACCTTCTCTCCCCTCTCTCTGCCCTCTCTCCCCATCTCCTCCCTCTCCCCCTTCTCCCCCCTCGCTCTACCTCTCCCCCATCTCCTCCCTCTCCCCCGTCTCCCCCCTCTCTCTACCTCTCCCCCATCCCTCCCTCTCCCCCTCTCTCCCTCTCTCTCCCTCCTTTCCCCCTCTCCTCCCTTCTCCCCCTCTCCCCCCTCTCTCTACCTCTCCCCCATCTCCTCCCTCTCCCCCGTCTCCCCCCTCTCTCTACCTCTCCCCCATCTCCTCCCTCTCCCCCGTCTCCCCCCTCTCTCTACCTCTCCCCCATCTCCTCCCTCTCCCCCGTCTCCCCCCTCTCTCTACCTCTCCCCCATCTCCTCCCTCTCCCCCGTCTCCCCCCTCTCTCTACCTCTCCCCCATCTCCTCCCTCTCCCCCGTCTCCCCCCTCTCTCTACCTCTCCCCCATCTCCTCCCTCTCCCCCGTCTCCCCCCTCTCTCTACCTCTCCCCCATCTCCTCCCTCTCCCCCGTCTCCCCCCTCTCTCTACCTCTCCCCCCATCTCCTCCCTCTCCCCCGTCTTTTTCCCCCCTCTCTCTACCTCTCCCCCATCTCCTCCCTCTCCCCCGTCTCCCCCCTCTCTCTACCTCTCCCCCATCTCCTCCCTCTCCCCCGTCTCCCCCCTCTCTCTACCTCTCCCCCATCTCCTCCCTCTCCCCCGTCTCCCCCCTCTCTCTACCTCTCCCCCATCTCCTCCCTCTCCCCCGTCTCCCCCCTCTCTCTACCTCTCCCCCATCTCCTCCCTCTCCCCCGTCTCCCCCCTCTCTCTACCTCTCCCCCATCTCCTCCCTCTCCCCCGTCTCCCCCCTCTCTCTACCTCTCCCCCATCTCCTCCCTCTCCCCCTTCTCTCCCTTCAGTCACCTGACTCCTTCCATGCCCTTTCTCTCATCCAGCCTAGGAAGGTCTTCTTCTCTCACTCCGTCTTTTGTTCGGATGCCCATTGATGTGTTCATTTGTGTGCTGTTAGCTTGATTAGAATTACGTCATATCCAGCTCTTCTTCACGCTCGCAAGCCATTGAAATAATCCCTGTTAGTCTGGCCGCGACAGATGCTTCACTGGCTAGTGGTGGAGTTTCAGACAGTATACGCTGTTTATACAGGAAGTACGCTGGTCCTGGTTGAGCCGCAGATGTCAGTTAAACTGCTAAAATTAAAACTGGAATTTAATAAAGTCATCATTATTCATAAAATAGTAACTTGCTATGCACTCTCACTCTAATATTCAACTGTCATTCAAACTTACAGTACCTTGCCCTAGATTAGATCTGTTGAAATGTAGTTTGGTGTATTTCATCTACAGGAAATTAGCCTGTTTGGAAGTATATGAGAGTCTAGTAGGGAAAAAAAGGAAGAGACCCCACCCCAAAAAACCCAGCAACCTGGAATAGTCATTATTTGGTAATTAACGACCAAGAATTCAGTGGAATAATAATTAATACTGTAGGGGATGAAGTGTGTCAAACATACTTTGGTTGTCTGTATGACCTTGACCTCCATCAGAAAAGAGTATGACCTTGACCTCCATCAAAAGAAACAATCAACCAGACTGTTCAATACTGTTGGGTTTTTTTCTTCTTCTTTTTTTCTCTCTCTCTTCTTGGGGAGGGTTTATTTCAAATTATATTAATAGTTTTAATTTTAAATAATTTTATAGCATTCGCTACAGCACTTTTGAACATTCCTCAAAAGCAGTAACCCAAAATATGTAGTTCAGAATAGCGTTTTCAGCAGTGACCTCAGTACATAGTTGGAAATTTTACATACATGTACTGGTATTCATTCGTTTGGAATAAATGGTTTGAAGATTTGGTGAGGGGAAGGGGTGGGGGGGGGGGACTTGATTCTTTGGCAAACTGTTGTACAGAGTTGTTGTGTTTCTATAATGAATTCCATATGAGTTTGTGTTGACATTTTCTGGTCAGGGCTGCTGTCCTTTGTTGCTTTATCCATCTTTACTTCTTCCCTGTGTTCCTGCCACACTTTCATTTTCAACTGGGTTGGGGTGGGGGGAGGGGGGGGGGGAGGTCAAGACAAGTTTTAATTCTCTACCCCACCCCCACCCTCCCATCTGTCTTTCCCTAAATGATTACATAGTCTGTTGACTGGTGCTGGATATTTAGAAAAATGAGTTGAAGGCAGGTTCCTTGACTGGCACACCAAATTCCTAGTTTCTGCATCCACTCTCAGGATTTGTCTGTGCACTCCTATCTCTGCCTATAGTGTCTCACTGATACCTTTTTCTTGGAAACATTTGGAAGTGTGTGTGTGGGGTGAGGGTGGTGGTGGAGAGTGGCAAGCTTGCAGACAGAGGGGAGGAAGGAAGGGGGGAGGGGGGGGGGGCTAAGAGCTTGCTTATAGACCAAGGGAGGAAAGGTGGTAAAGGGAGACAGAGGGTGACATAGATGTGTATTTCATGTTTGCTCTTGATGCATGCCAGTTTTGTGCATTTTTGATGTATCTGCATGGGTTATGTAGCTGTGCTGACAGATTGCCTTGACTAATGGTTACAGTTGACTGCCAGTCCTGATTGCTGGTGTGTGTGCGCATGTGTGCTGTAGTAACACAAATAGTGCGCATGTCTGTCTTGGTTTTTCTCATGCTCACTGCATGCCTGTTTTACTTTGAAACTGTGGTGGAAACTTGGTTGTGAAAAGTACTTGTGCTATTAAATCGTCACCCAGTTTATGTGATAATACTGCATGTATGGAACTGGCATGTACTCGTTTTTGCAGTGTGAAGATGCAAATTAATAATGGCTTTTTCTCTCGCTGTGATGAGGTATGTATTTATTAGGCTGCATGTTATTGCATCACTCCCCACCCCACCCCCCACCCCAGCACCCCTCATCCCCACCCATACCCGACCCCCACAGCTTGATTTTGGTTAAGATTAAACTGCACCCTGTGAAGATGTTCCAAATTTCCAAAGTTAATATCACATGATTAAAAAAAAGAAGAGGTTTTATGTGTTGATAAAATGTTCTCATTTGCGAGTGTGATTTGATGCCCATCACCAATGATGCGAGTATGTAATTTTGTGTTAGTTATGAGCGTGCAGTTAATGCACTGAATTGCACGGTACAGTAGTTGAATCAAACTTCATTGCATTGTCCGCAGTGTGCCAGGAGTGTTTAATTTCACTGTATTTGTTTTTAATGAAGTTTAATTCATACTGAAAAAGCTGTAGGATGGTATTTATTTTAGACCAGTGACCTCAAGTAAACTAGTAGCGAATACAGCCACAGTTTCTGTGGTATGGTGTTAACCCTAATAAACATGGTTCCATTCTTTTGACGGGTTGGGGGTGGTTGCACTGCATTGTTTGGCATCAGCAGTTTCTGCATGGGCAGTGGCAGTGATGATGATGTGTGTAACTCCTCTTTGTTCTAGGCTTCGGGACCTGATGACAAGGCTTCGTACTTTCTGTGTATCCTTCACAAATTGCCAGCATCTCCTAGCTTGGAGTGAGTGCAAAATTGCACACAAGGGTCATGCCAAATTGACTTCCCTTTTGGAATGCTTGTGAAAGTGTTATATGTGCATAGATCAGGTGTTCTGTTCGTGGTTTTTGGGTTGTCATCTCATTGCTTTAAACTGATTACACTTCCTTGATACATACAAGTTGTGGACATCCTGAACCCTACAGAGACTGTCATCTCACTGTCTAATTGTCATCTCACTGCTTTAAAGCTGATTACACTTCCTTGATACATACAAGTTGTGGACATCCTGAACCCTACAGAGACTGTCATCTCACTGTCTAATTGTCATCTCACTGCTTTAAACTGATTACACTTCCTTGATACATACAAGTTGTGGACATCCTGAACCCTACAGAGACTGTCATCTCACTGTCTAATTGTCATCTCACTGCTTTAAACTGATTACACTTCCTTGATACATACAAGTTGTGGACATCCTGAACCCTACAGAGACTGTCATCTCACTGTCTAATTGTCATCTCACTGCTTTAAACTGATTACACTTCCTTGATACATACAAGTTGTGGACATCCTGAACCCTACAGAGACTGTCATCTCACTGTCTAATTGTCATCTCACTGCTTTAAACTGATTACACTTCCTTGATACATACAAGTTGTGGACATCCTGAACCCTACAGAGACTGTCATCTCACTGTCTAATTGTCATCTCACTGCTTTAAACTGATTACACTTCCTTGATACATACAAGTTGTGGACATCCTGAACCCTACAGAGACTGTCATCTCACTGTCTAATTGTCATCTCACTGCTTTAAACTGATTACACTTCCTTGATACATACAAGTTGTGGACATCCTGAACCCTACAGAGATTGTCATCTCACTGTCTAATTGTCATCTCACTGCTTTAAGCTGATTACACTTCCTTGATACATACAAGTTGTGGACATCCTGAACCCTACAGAGACTGTCATCTCACTGTCTAATTGTCATCTCACTGCTTTAAGCTGATTACACTTCCTTGATACATACAAGTTGTGGACATCCTGAACCCTACAGAGATTGTCATCTCACTGTCTAATTGTCATCTCACTGTCTAATTGTCATCTCACTGTCTAATTGTCATCTCATGGTCTAATTGTCATCTCATTGCTTTAAACTGATTACACTTCCTTGACACATGAAAGTTGTGGACAACTTGAACCCTACGGAGATTGTCATCTCGCTGTCAGTGCTGCCACGTTGGTTTGACCCGCCGACCTTACTGGAGGAGAAGAAAGGTGGCAAGGGCAAGGACAAGGAGTCGGAGAAAGAACCCACTGTCATCAGCAGCGTCAGCGTTCTAGAAGGTATAATCAGGCTGTTGTAGCATTGTCTGGTGTTCCAGAAGGTAATCAGTGTTCTAGCAGGTATAATCAGGTATAATCACACACACACAAAACGTTACGCTGTTCTAGCATTATCCTGGTATTCCAGAAGGTAATTATTTTGTCATAGCATTTATCAGTGTTCTAGAAGGTATAATCATGCTGTTCTAGCTTTGTCATGATGTTCCAGAAGGTAGTCAGTGTTCTAGGAGGTATAATCATGCTATTCTAGTATTGTCCTAGTGTTCCAGAAGGTACATGTGTTGTCACAGTGTTATCAGTGTTTTGGAATGTATAATCAGGCTGTTCTAGCATTATCCTGGTGTTCCAGAAGGTAATTATGTTGTCATAGTGTTACCAGTGATCATGAAGGTATGCTCAGGTTGTTGTAGCTTTGTCATGGTGTTCCAGAAGGTAATCAGTGCTCTAGAAAGCGTAATCAGGCTGTTCTACATTGTTCTGGTGTTCCAGAAGGTAATTATGGTTGTCACAGGGACATAGCATTACCAGTGTTCTAGAAGGTATAATTCAGTTGTCATAGCATTGTCAATATTCTAGAAGGTATAACCACACTGTCATAGCATTATAAGTGTTCCAGAAAGTAATTATGTCATCCTAGTATTATCAGTGTTCTAAAAGGTATAATCAGGCTGTTCTAGCATTACCCTGGTGTTCAAGGTCATTTTGTGTCATAATGTTATCAGTGTTCTAGAAGGTATAATCAGGCATTATTATTATTAATTAGCATTATCCTGGTGTTCCAGAAGGTAATTATGTTGTCATAGCATTGTAAGTGTTGCAGAAGGCATAATGAGGCTGTCATAGTATTATCAGTGTACTAGAAGGCATAATCAGGCTGTCATAGCATTATCAGTGTACTAGAAGGCATAATGAGACTGTCATAGCATTGTCACTGTTGCAGAAGGCATAATCAGGCTGTCATAGCATTGTCACTGTCGAAGAAGGCATAATCAGGCTGTCAATGCATTATCAGTGTTCTGATCAGCATTGTCAGTGTTCTAGAAGTAGTTGGATCACCATCAACATTGTCAAAGGTGATCAAGCCCGCGTGGCATTATGAATACTGTAGAAGGTGCTGGATCATTTTGTGGTAGCATTGTCGAAACATTGTGAAAGGTAAGCAGGTCATCATGAGCAAAGTCTGTGTTTCACAAGGTTATCAGCTGAGTATGGGTGTTTAGTAACAGTAGTGTTCCTGATCACCTTCCTGTCCCGAGTGCTTGCCATTGGAGATGAAGACTTTGGCCAGCGGGGTTCAGCTTTGGCGTGTTGATGTTTTCAGGCTCCATAGGGCGGGAGCATGCACCGCCGCCCCCTGTCACCCCAGGCACCCTGCTGGCAGAGCCATATTCATGGAAGAGTCTGGTAACCGGGCAGCCTATTCTGCGACTGCGAACCACAGGCACACGTGCTGCTGTGCTCAGCTTGCCGGCAGGGTAAGGCCACAACCCCCCCCCCCCATGCATGCACGAACACACACACACATGCATGCACATTTCACTTTTTCTCTGTCTCTCTCTCACATACCCCCACACACCCTCTTCTTCCTCCCCCTCTGTATGTTCATTTTAACACCATCACAACATACAAGATTTTCAAATAAAACCTCATTTAGCACAGCACTTCTGCCTGATCATGCCCTTGCCATGTTGTGACTTTCTGTTCATAACTGTGACTGCAGACGCCACGTGCTGCGCTTCATGATGACGGCTCCTCTGGGCTACCACGTGCACATGTGCTCCACCGTCAACTTCGTCTTTGGGGACGAGGAGACCGTCATGCCCAAGCTGACCCAGGTGGGTACAAGTGCCTGGAGTGCTGGCACCATTCTCCTGTGGGGATATAGATTTTTTTTTAAACTGGATCTCTTCTATCCATTGCTCCTATCTTATGGCATTGCTAATTACTCAATGCTTTGTGGATGTTTCAACACTTTACCATGCCTCTGTAATGGCATGATGTGGGTAGCTGTGTTAAGAAAGCCCAGTCATGCTTTGTGTGATGTTTCAGGAAGCTGTCGGTTCAACAGTGCCTCTGTAATGGACATGATGTGGGTAGCTGTGTATTGAAGTTCAGAGACCTCAGTGTCATGCTTTGTGTGATGTTTCAGGACAGCTGTCGGTTCAATCACAATGCCTCTGTAATGGACATGATGTGGGTAGCTGTGGTTAAGAAACCACAACGTCATGCTTAGTATTTATGTTTCAGGAGAGCTGTCGGTTCAGGGACAATGCCCTGCAGGTGATCAACAGTATGGGCAAGTGCATTGCTGGTTTCACAGACGCTGAGCAATTTGCTCAGGCGTGGGAGCAGCTGGTGGCCTACCACTGTCCGTACATCCACAACAAGCTCATCTCCAAACAGAAACACTTCCAGGTATGTTGTATTGTGCTTTGCCTACCACTGCTCATATATCCACAACAAGCTCATCTCCAAAGAGAAACACTTCCAGGTATGTTGCATTGTGCTTTGCCTACCACTGCTCATATATCCACAACAAGCTCATCTCCAAACAGAACCACTTCCAGGTACTTTGCATTATGTCTTCATTTCCTTGGAGGTACAGTGTTATGCTATAATTACAGCCTGTGTTGCCATCAGTGAGGCTGTGATGCCTCCACAGTGACTTTCAAACAATGGGACCTGGCCACTGTGGTGTAACAGTGGGACCTGGCCACTGTGGTGTAACAATGGGACCTGGCCACTGTGGTGTAACAGTGGGACCTGGCCACTGTGGTGTAACAGTGGGACCTGGCCACTGTGGTGTGACAATGGGACCTGGCCACTGTGGTGTAACAGTGGGACCTGGCCACTGTGTGGTGTAACAGTGGGACCTGGCCACTGTGGTGTGACAATGGGACCTGGCCACTCCATGTGGTGTCCTCTGGGGATCTGTCAGTGGGACCTGGCCACTGTGGTGTAACAATGGGACCTGGCCACTGTGGTGTAACAATGGAACCTGGCCACTGTGGTGTAACAGTGGGACCTGGCCACTGTGGTGTAACAATGGTACCTGGCCACTATGGTGTAACAGTGGGAACTGGCCACTATGGTGTAACGATAGGACCTGGTCATTGTGGTGTAACAGTGGGACCTGGCCACTGTGGTGTAACAATGGGACCTGGCCACTCCATGTGGTGTCCTCTGGGGATCTGTCAATGGGACCTGGCCACTGTGGTGTAACAGTGGGACCTGGCCACTGTGTTACCATGTGGTGTCCTCTGGGGATCTGTCAATGGGACCTGGCCACTGTGGTGTAACAGTGGGACCTGGCCACTGTGGTGTAACAATGGGACCTGGCCACTCCATGTGGTGTCCTCTGGGGATCTGTCAATGGGACCTGGCCACTGTGGTGTAACAGTGGGACCTGGCCACTGTGGTGTAACAATGGGACCTGGCACTGGGTGGGGGTGCATGGGACCTGGCCACTGTGGTGTAACAAGACCTGGCCACTCCATGTGGTGTCCTCTGGGGATCTGTCAATGGGACCTGGCCACTGTGGTGTAACAGTGGGACCTGGCCACTGTGGTGTAACAATGGGACCTGGCCACTCCATGTGGTGTCCTC
Organism: Alviniconcha marisindica; assembly: GCA_018857735.1. Lineage (NCBI taxonomy): Eukaryota > Metazoa > Mollusca > Gastropoda > Provannidae > Alviniconcha > Alviniconcha marisindica. The sequence goes on from JABMCL010002554.1 coordinate 256,275, forward strand.
TGGGGATCTGTCAATGGGACCTGGCCACTGTGGTGTAACAATGGGACCTGGCCACTGTGGTGTAACAATGGAACCTGGCCACTGTGGTGTAACAATGGGACCTGGCCACTGTGGTGTTACAATGGTACCTGGCCACTATGGTGTAACAGTGGGAACTGGCCACTATGGTGTAACGATGGGACCTGGTCACTGTGGTGTAACAATGGGACCTGGCCACTGTGGTGTAACAATGGGACCTGGCCACTGTGGTGTAACAATGGAACCTGGCCACTGTGGTGTAACAATGGGACCTGGCCACTGTGGTGTAACAATGGGACCTGGCCACTGTGGTGTAACAATGGTACCTGGCCACTATGGTGTAACAGTGGGAACTGGCCACTATGGTGTAACGATGGGACCTGGTCGTTGTGGTGTAACAGTGGGACCTGGCCACTGTGGTGTAACAATGGGACCTGGCCACTCCATGTGGTGTCCTCTGGGGATCTGTCAATGGGACCTGGCCACTGTGGTGTAACAATGGGACCTGGCCACTGTGGTGTAACAATGGGACCTGGCCACTCCATGTGGTGTCCTCTGGGGATCTGTCAATGGGACCTGGCCACTGTGGTGTAACAATGGGACCTGGCCACTCCATGTGGTGTCCTCTGGGGATCTGTCAATGGGACCTGGCCACTGTGGTGTAACAATGGGACCTGGCCACTGTGGTGTAACAATGGTACCTGGCCACTATGGGGTAACAGTGGGAACTGGCCACTATGGTGTAACGATGGGACCTGGTCATTGTGGTGTAACAGTGGGACCTGGCCACTGTGGTGTAACAATGGTACCTGGCCACTGCATGTGGTGTCCTCTGGGGATCTGTCAGTGGGACCTGGCCACTGTGATGTAACAATGGGACCTGGCCACTGCATGTGGTGTCCTCTGGGGATCTGTCAGTGGGACCTGGCCACTGTGGTGTAACAATGGGGCCTGGCCACTGTGGTGTAACAGTAGAACCTGGCCACTGTGGTGTAACAATGGGGCCTGGCCACTGTGGTGTAACAATGGGACCTGGCCACTGTGGTGTAACAGTAGGACCTGGCCACTGTGGTTTAACAGTGGGGCCTGGCCACTGTGGTGTAACAATGGGACCTGGCCACTGCGGTGTAACAGTGGGACCTGGCCACTATGGTGTCCTCTGGGGATCTGTCAAACAATGGGACCTGGCCACTGTGGTGTAACAGTGGGACCTGGCCACTATGGTGTCCTCTGGGGATCTGTCAAACAATGGGACCTGGCCACTGTGGTGTAACAGTGGGACCTGGCCACTATGGTGTAACAGTGGGACCTGGCCACTGTGGTGTCCTCTGGGGATCTGTCAAACAATGGGACCTGGCCACTGTGGTGTCCTCCAGGGATCAGCTTCCTGCAGGCTGTCTGCCAGTTTTTTCATTCTAGCACCTCCCTCCCCCCACTGTCTAGGGTTCCAGGCTGCTAGTGACCAGAGCAGCTTCAGCCAATCAGAATGGCACAAATAATGTTTTGTGAAAAGAAGCCGTAAATGTGGTCGCCATGTTTGGCCCACAAGCTAAAGCACGGCAGCAGAGCGAGATACTAATGGATTCCAAACAGCCTTGACTTGAGACTGGGTTGCATGTTTGACCACAGTTTCTGTGCTTCTAACAGGTTTTTAACGATGCCCTGTACAACTGTGCTTCTAACAGCTTTTTAACGATGCCCTGTACAACTGTGCTTCTAACAGGTTTTTAACGATGCCCTGTACAACTGTGCTTCTAACAGGTTTTTAACGATGCCCTGTACAACATGCTGCGGAAGGCGTTGCGTGACATTGCTTCCCCTGAAATCGCCCTGGCCTGGCGAGCTTTCAACTTTGACGTCACCTATCCCAACATCCTCGGCTTGCCACTGGGAAGTCGTCCAGGTGAGAGAACTTGGAGAGTGGCAGTTGTCTCATTAAGCAGCTTGAGAGTTGATCTGATTTAGGACAACACTTTTCTTCTCACTGGACTGTTGCTACAATTGTGACAGAATTCTGTTCTCATGACAGCTAAAATGGGACTTGTAGTACCCCATTTATTTACTGTTTAGTGTTCCCTACTGTGATAGTACTTGTGATGTTGTCATGATGGTTGTGGCGGTAGTGCTCTGTGTATGGAAACCCCACCACTGTTAGCCTGCACAAGTAGAAGGTGTTTGCAGTATTTTTCAAGAGGCTCTTGTTACTGTTATGAGTTTCTGTGCCTTGTAGTATATGTGTTTTCAGAAGTCTGTATATTGTGTACACACACATACATATTCATGCACACACTCAAAGGCACACACACGTGCACACATGCTCTCTCTCTCTCTCTCTCTCTCTCTCTCTCTCTCTCTCTCTCTCTCTCTCTCTCCACACACACACACACACACACACACACACACACACACACACACACACACACACACACACATGCACACACACACACACACACACACACACACACACACACACACACACACACACACGCATGTAGCTCTGTGTAGTACATGTTATAGTAAAACTGATTGAGAATCAATGCCTCTCACAGGGTGTTTGTATGCAGAATCATGACTCAATTTTGCTGCCTTTTCAGACACTAGCAACAGTGAAATTGTGCAGGAGGCTCCTAAACGTTGGTTTTTCCAAGATCTTGGTTTTGAATTTTTCTGTTTGTTTGTCCCCCCAACGCTTTAGTTGCTTGTCGGTTTATAGCATCTTGTTTGGAAACACTCACAAATCCATACACACAACAGTAGGAGTATTGCTGGTAGCATGCAGTTTGCATTCTTACGTGTGATTTTTGGTTATTTTTTTAAGTACGTGCACAGTGTCATTGTGATGTTTCTTTGGATACCTTTTAGATTTGCCATTTTGAATTACTTTCCAGTTTTAGAATTACTTTAAAGTTAGTTTTGACATGAAGTCTGTGCTGGTCCATTCTTGTTATTTTCTTTTTCACTTCTTTCTGACTTTACAGCTTCTACTTTTATTCATATTTTTGTCTGTGTCTGCGTGCATTATAGTCTGAACTGTTTTTTCCTTCACTCTTTGATGAACTGCTCTGTCTGTGTATGCATGTGTTGTAGTCAGAGCTGGGTTTTTTCTTCACTCTTTGATGAACTGCTTTGTCTGTGTGTGTATGTGTTGTAGTCTGAGCTGTTTTTTTCTTCACTCTTTGATGAACTGCTCTGTCTGTGTATGCATGTGTTGTAGTCTGAGCTGGGTTTTTTCTTCACTCTTTGATGAACTGCTCTGTCTGTGTGTGTATGTGTTGTAGTCTGAGCTGGGTTTTTTCTTCACTCTTTGATGAACTGCTCTGTCTGTGTGTGCATGTGTTGTAGTCTCAGCTGTTTTTTCTTCACTCTTTGATGAACTGCTTTGTGCTTTCTCCCTCCTTAACTGACACTCTCTTTTTCATTCTTTTATTTTTCTTCTTCATTTCACATTTTTTGTTCTTTCCCCCATTTTTTATATTTTGTCCCCCTTTCTTTCTGTTCGATCTCACCTTTGTTTTTGCAGTTATGCACCGTCATTTTCTCTTCTTCTCTTTAAAAAGAATTGTTTGATACATTTTATTTTCAAAAAATCCATGTTGCTTTGCTTCTTTTTTTAAATTTAGATTTTGGTGATGTAATAAGTCGTTTAAGATGGTTTTGGGGGATGGGTGTGGGAAGAAGGGGTGTGGGGGATTTTTGGAGAGGAGGTCAACGCTTCAAACACATAGGGCTCTCTTCCGTTGTTTTACAACTGCGTTAAGTGCAGGGGCTGCATCACGCTGCTGGCTGTGTGTGTTTATGACGTGTTGAGGATGTAGGTATGCTAGCGTGTTGCTTCTATGAGGTAGATAGCTGTTCCTGCATCCTGCCTTGACCATTCACCGCTTGCATGGCTCTGTCCTTCTTGCAGAGAGTCCTCACCATCAGGAACACGCAAAACGTTTGTGTCCTTACTCCGCTGTCCTTTGGCAAAACAACTCTGTCCTCAGTGTCGTTGTCGTCTGCTCTCTGTTTTTGTTTGTTTTTAACATTACTTTCTTTGAACTTTTTCTTTTTTGTTTAGAGCATTATAACTGAGAACGATGCCTCTCTTTTGTAAAAGAATATTTCTGTTTTTACTCTTTAAAAAAAAGAAAAGTTTTTGTCACTATGCAGTATATTAAACTTATTAAATCATACAGGATGAAAAGTTCTCACTACGCTACATTCTCACAAAAAGTCACGTGGTCTACTGTCAGAATTGCTAACGTTAGAAATAGATCTTCTGAAAAGATGGCAGTTTTGGACTGACTGTGTTTTGCCAAAGGAGAGCAGGTTTTTTCGTGGTTCTTTGGCTTCTGGTGCAGGGTTGTGGTTTGAAGGCTTGGGTGGTAGAGGCTTTGAATGACTGTCTTGGTTTGAACAACCTGGTGCTGGCTGGCTTGGCCATTGCTTTCAGGGTTCTCACCGGTGCCAGGGTTGAAATTGTACCTGTATTAATCAACATCCAGAATTAAGTAACAGCGCCAGTGTCCAGTTGCTCTGGTGCTCAAGGACGTAACCTCTTTAATCATTTTGTTTCTTTGTTTTGTTGAAATTCAAAGCCTCAGAGCGTCGAGATCAGTCCTGTGACAGACATTCTTTGAGGGCTGCATTCTAAAGCAGTGCTTTGTGTAGGGTACCCAGCGTCAGAGCTTAGAGCCAGACCCTTACTGAGCCATGGCAGTGTGTGTAAGGGTACCCAGCGTCAGAGCTTAGAGCCAGACCCTTACTGAGCGATGGCAGTGTGTGTAAGGGTACCCAGCGTCAGAGCTTAGAGCCAGACCCTTACTGAGCAATGGCAGTGTGTGTAAGGGTACCCAGTGTCAGAGCTTAGAGCCAGACCCTTTCTGAACCATGGCAGTGTAAGGGTACATAGTGTCAGTGCTTAGAGCCAGACCCTTACTGAGCCATGACAGTGTGTGTAAGGGTACCCAGCGTCAGAGCTTAGAGCCAGACCCTTACTGAGCAATGGCAGTGTGTGTAAGGGTACCCAGCATCAGAGCTTAGAGCCAGACCCTTACTGAGCAATGGCAGTGTGTGTAAGGGTACCCAGCGTCAGAGCTTAGAGCCAGACCCTTACTGAGCGATGGCAGTGTGTGTAAGGGTACCCAGCATCAGTGTTTAGAGCCAGACCCTTAGTGAGCCATGGCAGTGTGTGTAAGGGTACCCTGTGTCGGCGCTTAGAGCCAGACCCTTTCTGAACCATGGCAGTGTAAGGGTACATAGTGTCAGTGCTTAGAGCCAGACCCTTACTGAGCCATGGCAGTGTAAGGGTACATAGTGTCAGTGCTTAGAGCCAGACCCTTACTGAGCCATGGCAGTGTAAGGGTACATAGTGTCAGTGCTTAGAGCCAGACCCTTACTGAGCCATGGCAGTGTAAGGGTACATAGTGTCAGTGCTTAGAGCCAGACCCTTACTGAGCCATGGCAGTGTAAGGGTACATAGTGTCAGTGCTTAGAGCCAGACCCTTACTGAGCCATGGCAGTGTAAGGGTACATAGTGTCAGTGCTTAGAGCCAGACCCTTACTGAGCCATGGCAGTGTAAGGGTACATAGTGTCAGTGCTTAGAGCCAGACCCTTACTGAGCCATGGCAGTTACTGAGCCCTGACTGGCAATGGCTTGTAAATCTCATCGACTATAGAGTGAGTGGGAGAGGGTCACATTTTGCTGGGAAGGATGCCAGTACATCAAGGGCTAACTTCTTGAGTAGACTGGCCAGGTTACTCACTCATTGCTGAGTGAAATGCCAGTACATCAAGGGCTAACTTCTTGAGTAGACTGGCCAGGCTACTCACTCATTGCTGAGTGAAATGCCAGTACATCAAGGGCTAACTTCTTGAGTAGACTGGCCAGGTTACTCACTCATTGCTGAGTGAAATGCCAGTACATCAAGGGCTAACTTCTTGAGTAGACTGGCCAGGTTACTCACTCATTGCTGAGTGAAATGCCAGTACATCAAGGGCTAACTTCTTGAGTAGACCGGCCGGGTTACTCACTCATTGCTGAGTGAACTGGGACAGTCACCTGAGCAGCTTCAGTCAGAATGTCACCGATGATATTTTGAGCAAATGTCAAAAATGTGGCCACCCCATATTGTCCACAACAACAGAGCAAGAGGCTGGTTGATTCCAAACAAAACTTTCACAATTAATAATAGCCTGTCCACTCTTCAGCTTTTTCATGCAGAATATTAATTCTGGCTGCCTGATTGGCTGCGCTGATGCTGCATGTGGGACTGGAACTCTCTTTTAGGACTCTGGCATCGTCTACCTTCCCTGTTGTTTTTATGTTCTGACATCAGTTGATTACCTCTGTTGGCGCTAACGCTCCAGAGTGTAGTGAACTGATGTCCAGTTCCTGTGCACTGCTGTTTACTGGTGCTGCCCTCAAAGTGCAAGTGTCTGCACTCCTCTTCAGCAGGGGCTAACACTTCCTGCTGTGCTGTCTGTTCACACGTTGTTTCTTTGTTCCGAAATCAGCATTTCGCTGTGGGTCCCTTTCACAGTAGAGGTGCACACGCAGTTTGAATTTCATTGTTACTTCAGGCATACTGCAGGGTTTTGATTGTTGGTTTTGATTAACTCGTACACTTGCTATGATTGCTGATTCTGATCAGTCACATCAGAGAACCAGTAGCTTCTGCTTAGAGATTAACTTTGGGTTGTTGGCTTTGTTGATGAAACACACAAAAAGTTAAAATTGAAAACGCTTTGTTTCATGGACAGCAAACGGACAGAGAGACAGCTCTTTCACATGGAATTAAGTAGAATTTTGACTTTTGTAGCTGACTTGCCTTTGGCACATATGTGGTCTTGTCAGGCAAATGCAAGTGTGTCAGAGGGCTGGAGAGGGAAAATTTGTCTGTTTTAACATTTTGTGTGTTGGTGTTCACTTTAAATGCTGGCTGTCACCCTAATTTCATTTAATGTTATCATTTTGTACCCACCTTTTGGACTAGATGCTTTGTTAAAAGGGCTTTGGGATAACTAATGTGCGAAGAGAGAAAGGAGAGTTTATGATTAAGGGGTGGTTTTGACACTTGATTAGTCTGGATACTGAAGAGTAATCAACTTGACTTTTTTGGGGGGGGGGAGGGGGGGGGGGGTAGTTGTATACTGAATGCTGCTGGTTATTGGTTGGGCTTTTCTTGGCTGACTGTTTTTGTAATCTGTTGTGGATCTTGATTCTCCCTTAGATGCCCAGAACTAGCTAGATATAATGTTAAACTGGTATATTGTGTGAAATTAATTTAAACATTTTTAAAATCTTTTTTAAAAAGGAGTTGGGGGTGGGGGGGGGGGGGGGGGGATTCCAATCATCATCCATGCATGATTTGTTTGTTTGTTTTGGTAAAGCAGGATCAGAGTTTTTTTGTTTGTTTTGTTTTCATGTTTATTGCTGTCATCACTGATGTTAATTATTTTTTCATTTGAATACCTGAAGTACATTGAATTTTTAAGCCAGAAATTAATAGATAATGGAATTTAGGTATGGGAATATTGGCATTATTTTAGATGTCATTTTTAGTTTAATCCAGATGATTATATAAAACTGATGAAGCATTTTGGTTCAGCATAGGGTCAGTACCTGTGTAGTTAGACTGAATGTCTTTTTACCCGTCATCTCTGTGCGTGAGGACAGACTGCTTGATGCAGCCTTCCTGAACAAGGTTCTCTGTACAAGGAGCTACACAGTACTAATGTCTAGGAATGCAACAAGCTGAAGATGTTTTTGAAAAACCTTGTCCAATCATAATGTTCTCTTTTCTTAACAGCTGGTATTGTTAACTGATTTTATGGTGCTTTTTCCTTTATAAGTTTTCACCTTTTTTCTCCTTTAAATAAAATTTAAAAAAAATGCAGCCCTTAAGAATATTTTACATTACAATCTGGCCAAGGAAAAACTGTCAAGAAAGTAGCAACATCAATTATTTGTAGTAACAAGTATAGTATTTTTAATGCTGTGCATAAAATAATTTTGGTTAGACAGACTTGAACTCTTTTCTTGCTGCAAAGTCTGTGTATTTGTGTTTGTTTGGAGTGTGTGTTTGCTGGTACTGATGCGTGGCCATGACTTGTTGTCTGTACAGCAACGGGTTCGGCCAGCGCGCGTGGCTCAGCCAAACCTGGCAACAAGAAACGTAAGTGTCCTGTTTCTTCCACTTTCAAATAGTCATGCACTTTGCTGCAGGTGTTCCAGGAAGATGAAAAACCGGTGGTAACTGTCTACTCTCCCCCAGTGATATTTTTGCTGCTGGCCTTCTAAGTGTTAGTAACACTTCTTCGTCCAGTTTTAGTCAGTGAAGTGAGGACATGGTCACTACCAGCTTCTGGGTCACATCTTTTGCACATCTGTTGTCAGAAGTGGAAACGCCATGTTTACATGTAAAAGTATGCTTGCAGGCAAATTGGAGGGGGGGGGGGGGGGGAGGTTGAAACAGTGGAAAAATGTTTGAGTCAATGAAATGAGGGCATGGCCACTACCAGCTGCTGAGGTACATCTTCCGCAAATCTGTTGTCAAAAACAGGAACACCATACATGTTGTATAAAATTATATATGCCTGCAGGGAAATTTAGAGGGGTTGGGGGGGAGTGAAACACTGACCTGACTCTCAGTAACTGTCACATCTGTCCAGCATGTTTGAAACGAGGATGCTGAGGAGATGATGTCATTCAAATTTAAAATATATTGTCAACTGTATGATAGCTTAACGTTCTACAAATATCACCCAAACAACATATCACGGATGTGCAAATGTGCCGTCCCCTCTCTAGATGCCTTCACATACGTCCCAAGGTTTATGCTTCAGAAGCTGAAGTCTTTAGGGCTCATTTTAATGTGAGATTCTTACAGTGTTCTTCGTTCTTCTTCTTCCTTGATCACAATCAATTTTATGAACAAGTTTGACTGCAGGGGAGTGACACAGATTGTTGTTGTTGTGTGTGTTTGTGAATGTCTGAATGCATTGCAGTTGGTTTGTTTTGAGAGCAATTCCAGGGCATTTTCTGTGACTGATGGTTTTGCTGTTTGGTTTGTTTACTTTGCTGGAACAGATTCCGGGGAGAAGGTGTTAAGTATGTGTCCTTTGCCCCTTCTTCCTACTCCTTGCCCACTGTCCATTGTGTTAATCCAACAGATCTGTCTTAATCACCAACTACTCCCAACCCTTTCTTTTGGCCATTGTGGCTTGTGCATTGACTGTACCTTCTGCTGGAAACAAACAGGTGCCATGTATTCATGGAGGGTGGATTATTCTACATTCTTGGAAGGGTCATCGTGGTGCTGAACCGTTACCAACTGCAAAAGCTGTATTACAATGAGCAACTTTAAAAAATTTTAAAAAATTGCATGGTCTTCACATCGGTTTCCTTGCAGAATCTCTTCACAAGAATGTAGAATAAACACAAAACTACTTCGTTTCTGTGATGTATCACCAATTTCTGTCATGTGTGTGTGAAAGATGTGCGTAGTTTTTTTTGTTTTTGTTTTTTAATAGTTTACCAGAGACAGTTGTCTGGGAAGGAACTTTATTTGCACATACGTTATTTTCCACTTAGTCATCGCCTCCCAATCCCTGCCATCTGATGCATAATGTACATGCATTTTCCACCCAAGAATAGTGATGAGAACAACTACCTGGTTGAAACTAAGCAGAAATCATTTTGAGAACTTGACCCCACAAAGAATACATGCAAGCTGGAGATTATAATGAAGGAGGAGATTATGTGGCATCCAGGTAGTGAAAAGGAAGCGTTTTGCAACAGACATCATATACAGGGAAAACAATGATAGTTTTATAATAAACTGAAGTGATCCTTTTCACTGAAGTTTTGCAATGTGAAGGAAGGCATCAAACTGAAAAGCAACAAAAGCAATGTGAACTGTACTAAGCACATGCACACATACATGCACACACAAGCACACACTTGGACATGCATACATGTAGTCTTGCTAGACTTCATAGACAACTTTCTGATTGGTGTTTGAAAACAATAATGTGTGGCCAGTGTGGCCTGTTGGACATGCATACATGTAGTCTTGCTAGACTTCATAGACAACTTTCTGATTGGTGTTTGAAAACAGTAATGTGTGGCCAGTGTTGCCTGTTGATTTTTTGTATGAATATTTTCTTCTGTTTGAAGAAATTTTCAAAATGATTGGGAGTAAATCATAAAAGCACTAAAATACTGAGCAGGTTCTGGCCAAAGTTCTGCTGCATTAGCTGATAGTTCACTCCCTTCAAATTCATACAAGGATTAATTTGATCTTGTGTAGAATTAAAGCATTAATTGGAGTGAAAACTAGTAAATAACAAAGAAAGTAAAGAAGTATATCAATTTCCTTGTGGAACACCGGATTGCAGATTTAAGTGAAAATACTTGTGAACAAAACAAAACAACACAACAACAACAAAAATCAGAAGAAAAAAACAACCCAGTTACCATTGAAAGTGGTAATATATCACAGAAACGAATATGGTACCTTGTCCTCGGCACAGCATAGCCAGTAACGTTTTTGACTGCATGAATTTGTTCTATTTTGATATGTTTCTTTGTGTGTGTGGAGTAAATGGTTATGGGGCAACTTTTTTAATGCCTGTGTAGATTCTGCAAACATTTGTCACGTGCTATCTGACCCATGCATCTCATGAAAGGCAAAATAAAAAAGAATGCATGATTTTGTCTGTTTTAATAACTGGCCATCTTATTGCTTGCTTGCTGACTACTTTTTTGTCTCCTAAAAGACGCCTCCCTACTTCAGTCCTGTCCCCTTCCTAAGCTCTGTGTTGACCTTTCTTGACACATCTCCTGGCTGTTCCCTGCGTCCATCCAGTCACATTTCATTTTCTCTCACAATGTTTTCTGGGCCTTTCTCTTGCTGCATTGAAACAATCGCTAACGGTTTCCAAATGGTGCCATGCTATGGCGACACAGAGCTGTGTCCCCTGGCAGATTTGCCAGCTTGCAGGTATCAAAGTTTGTTCTAAAATGACTTGTCATGCAGTAATTTTCATCATGTTCCTTGGAAAGAGTGTCTCTCTTTCATCACTCTCTCCAAATTGCTTGCAAATTTGCCCTTTTTAATTATTATACTTGCTATAAACTATTGCCTTTGTATTTGGTTTCCATAAAGATAGAGACAAAGTCTGTGGATCAGTCTAGTTTTCTGGCAAACTGAAAGTCTTGAAGAATTTCAGAACCTGTGTACATATCAGCAAAGTTCTTAAAATAGACATTTGTGATTTTATGAAACATGCTCTCTCTCTCTCTCTCTCTCTCTCTCTCTCTCTCTCTCTCTCTCTCTCTCTCTCTTCTTAAGAGAGTTTCTGTGCTTTTTTTCTTTTGCAACATTTCAGTGGTCTGACTAAAGATTAGTGGGCACAAACTGCACCCTCTCTTTCAACCGCCTACAATACTTTTCTGTTTTAGGATAGATCTTAAGTGCAAACTTTGAACGTTTCTTTCTTGGTATGGAGCTCCTCATGTTTGTTTGAATTGCAACATGATGTGAGATTATGTTCCTTTGGAATGCAGTCAGAGGAAACTGATTGGAGTTGTGACCTTCCACATGTATCCTGAGTGTGATTTAGTTATGTTTTACTTAAAGTTTTTTTTCCAGACCATTTTTTCTTGCATGTGCGTGTGGTCATTGTTTTCTTATTCCTGTTCTTTTCTTTTGCACGAAGACCATGATTTTGTAGTTATGTGTCAGAGCTTTACCCCACAATGTAGATACATCCGTATTTGTATATATATATCCTCTGGGCTGATTTTTTTTTTTTTTTTAGTACCTATAAGGCGTTGCCTTAATTAGCTGAATCCTCTTGCAGATTCTCTGTGCTTATTGTATTTGTTGTCAATGCATGCATTATTGACTTTTATTCATTGTATTTTCCTCTTGATAGCTGTGGAAAAAGTTTCCGATGGTAAAGTAGTCAGTGGGTATCTGACTGTTCATTTTCACTGTTTGCTTTCTTCATTTCTTTTTCGTTATTTTTGTTTGTTTATTTCTTTTTGCTATGTGTCTAGTTTTGCTGCACTACTGTCACAAATTTAAGCAATTAACCCCCCCCCCCCCCCCTGCCAACCCACCACCCCCACCCCTCAAAAAATGATGTCCATAAATTATGCTTATGGGTGGTGGGGTGGGAGGGAGGGGGAGTAGTGTGCATGTCATGAACAGAAAGACAGTTTATAATTATATGTATTTATTGAAGCAATCCTCAATCATTATCGGCCTCCAAGAATAAAAGCCACTTAACCCTTTCACTGCTATGCTCACCAGGCCATCATTCTGAAAATGACCAATAAAAGTGCCACATTTGAAATCACTAAGGCTTTCCGTGAGCACGGAGAGGATTTCTATCAAAATGCACAGTATTGAAAGTGAGATTTGTTACAGGACCAGTCAGCTATACTGTTATGTAGGCGTGCATGTGTGCACATTTCAGCCTGGAAATCTTATAGGCAGGGGCAGTGAAAGGGTTAAATCTGTGCATGACTGCAGTATAATTTCTTTTCTTTCAGAAAGGAGGTAGGTAGTTCGTGGATTTAAAAATAAACTGTCAGCTGCATAGAGTTACCTCAGGACAAGTTTCAGAAAAGGATTTGTCAATATTTTAGATGGAAGACTTTCAAATGTTATTAGACCTGTTTTGTTTTGCATGTGAGGCCTTTTTTTCTTTTCATTTTTCCTTCTTTTTTTTCTTTTTTTCTTTTTTTCTTTTTTTTCTTCTTCTTTTTTCTCTCCATTTTCGTTCTTCTTCATAGAAGCACCATTACAACTTGTAGTTTTGTTGTTGTTGTTTGTTTTTTATATGCTTTCTTTTTTATTATTTCATTTTGCTCATTTTTCACCTCTTCTGTTCTGTGCAATGACTAATGGACAGATATATTTAGTTCTTTGTGTGACTCACTCTGTGCACATATATTGCAATGTTTTTAAAAAGAAGTTGTTTTTATTGTCATTGTTCTGCTTTTTGCGTTTATGTAGGTATTTAATTTTCTGCTGTGTTGTTAGTTGTTTTTCTTTTTTGTTTATTAAAAAAGAAAGAATTATTTGCATTAGTTTATAGACTGTGTTTCATTTATATGTTGGTTGTTAGTTCAGTTGTTTGTTTATTGAAGTTGATATCAGTAGCTGAACTTCAGACAAAAGTGCTGATCTCTGCACACCATAGAAGTTCCCCCTCGCCCCCTTCCTTTCTTGTTGCCATTTTATTTTATAATTGCACCTTGCAACCTATAAAATACAGCTAATACAAAAATTATTTTGTTTGTTTCAAGGGATTTTTCTCTGGAAATGATACATACTTTGATTACTCTTCAGAAATCACCATTCTAAGTAGTTGATTTTGTAGGCACTTTTTATTTATTTATTTTTTTAATTTAATTTTTGACTGGAATGAAAAGCATGAGTATGGAACAGTGTTTGTCCATCCGTCTGGCTGTCCCTAGCCATTGCTAGTTACTTTGAGTGACCTTGACTTTGTTTAACCCTCAGAGACCCATAGGTGCAAATGTGGCCCACAAAGAAAAACACATAATTAATAACTTAAAAAATCATCCCCAGTAATCTCTCTTGGAAACAAAACGGCCATATTTTCCATTTTAGCAAATTTCTGACACCTGATGAAGTAACTGAGACAACAGCTCGGTTTAGAAATATTTATGTTTTTCTGTACTTATCAATAAGTATTTTTAAAATAGAATGCTTTAAAAGAAAAACTTGCAACGCATGCAAGTCATCCGAGTATTTGCTTCTGTTGTGTTCTTTTTTTCTTTAGTTCCTTTCTTTTTAAATTTGCTTGTTAAAAACAATAAACTGCACAAAAGCTCAATTTCAGTTGCAAATTATCAAGTAAGTGGAAGCCGCATGTAGATTTTTTATTTTCTTCAGGTGCAAATACTATGGAAAAAACATCCGGTTCAGGTAGTCTGCATGGGTGCTGTGTTAAGTTTCAAATTACGTGCATTATGGATGTCTGAGCAGCATGTTAAGTTTCAAGTTTATGTGCATTACAGACGTCTGTTCTGAGCAGCACATTAAATTTCAAGTTTACGTGCAATATGGATGTGTGTTCTGAGCAACATGTTAAATTTCAAGTTTACATGCATTACGGATGTGTGTTCTGAGCAAATTGCTGCCGTCTCAGCACAAGTTCTGTGTACACCATACAGTGTCACCTCACTCAAAGCCACATAGGTAGGGTGCATGTGTGTTTAGCTGTAACCTGCCACCTGCACTTTTGGCAGAATGACTCGGATCTTTTATGTGCTACTGCAGTAACACGGGGGGGTGGAACAGAGACCAAAATAAGAGTCAACACAGAAAGTTGACCCTGAGAAGAAAAGTATCCCGCCACTCCTGTGGGGAATCGAACCCAGGACCTTTCGATCACAAGTCTGGCACTGTAACCACTGAGCTATCCCTGCTCCCTCCCTTGTGCTGGGAATAAGACTAATTCCTGCTTTGCCCAGGGTGTATAAATTACCTTTCATTTTTGAGTTGCATCATGGCATTGTTGAGCTGACTGACATATTGGAAACTTTGGGACTAAAGCTGTAGTAAGTTATGTGCACAGAGTGACTGCTTAGTTCCTGCATCACTGCGTACAGTTGGTTTTTGTTTCATGCACATTGTTGCATGGTGTGTGAGACTGTGATGGCAAAAGCTGTGAAAGTGTTACCGTGGAGCATGGGGGTAGGCAGGGCAGAGGGGCTTGGTAAACAACAGCTGACCTTTTGCGAGTGATTTTGTGGAGGTACTAGAAATCTTACAGCCACCGTCAGAGGTTTGGAGCTGTAACAGAGTGCTTACTATTGATGGGTGTATGGCTGAAATGATTAGAACTAAGTGTAATGAAAAGGGTTGCTTATGCATCGCAAACTAGTAAATCGCTCAAATGCAATATTTTAGTGTCATTGTTGTAAGGTTTGCACAGTTTGTTGTGGTAGTCAGTGTGTGTGGGTGCTAGATTCAACTAAAGATGGACAGCAAATCTCACAGGATTTTCACTGCCCAGCAAGTGTTGCATTGTCCCATTTACTGCAACCCAGTACTGTTCATCAAGTTGGTCAGCATTATTATTGCTATTAGTGAAAAAAAGCCATGAACGTTGAACTTTTCTGTCTCTCTCTTTTTCTTGTTTCCACTCTTGGGACACACAATATGTTAGGTTTTGTTACTGTAGAGTGTGAACTTTTGCTTTAGGTACTGTGGGAATATAATAATGGACTCATATTAATCAAGGTGTTGTCTGTATTGTAGGCGAACCAGAGAAAACAGAGAATATTTGGGCAACGCGTTACATGTAAGTGCAGAATGTGTGAACTGAAATGTGTGATATGATTTCAAATGTGTGGTAGTGGTGGTGGTGTGTGAATGAGTGTGTGTGTGTGTGTGTGTGTGTGTGTGTGTGTGTGTGTGTGTGTGTGTGTGTGTGTATGTGTGTGTGTGTGTAATTACATATGTGTGGTTGCATGGTGTGTCTGACTGAGTGTGTGTTGTGTGTGTGTGTGTGTGTGGTAGGTGTGTGTGGGTGTGTGCATGCATGTTTGCGTGCGTGCATGTGTGTGTAGCAAGGGGTGTGACTGAAGCTATGGTGCGGTCTTGTTGTCAGGGAGCCCACCCCAGAGGAGCACGTGGCAGCAGTGAAGATACAGAAGGCCTGGAGGGGCTGCTGGGTACGCAAAGTCAAGCAGGCTCGCACCCCAGGTCTGTACACCACTGCAGGCACATGCACATGCCACGGTTTTAACACTTTTTTCCTTCTAAAACTGGACCCCTATGCCTTACAGTCAGTAGCTCTTTATCTGTTAATCAAATTTGGCACGCGTGCTTTTCCAAAGAATGATGACTATTTTGAACCCGACTATCAATCGCTGCATCAGATTGAAACGGAAATCACATACCTTGGCAAGCTGATCAGTGGTATTTTCTTGGCAGTCGAGAGAGGACACAATCCCAGAAATTCGAGTTGGAATGAATGGGCCTAGTTATACTGATGGTGTATTGCAGTAGTTACTTGAATGTGGATGATTACGAAACAAAAAACAAAATGCATGTTGACATCAAATACTGAATGAGAAAAAAATGGCAGCAGCCGAGAATTGGGTTAGCCACTTAATTGTTATATACTGCCCCACTCATCTTCAGAAAATGATGCTGCATGCCAAGGTTTTACGTTCAGAAGCACCTTGCAGTACAGAAATTATGGGATGCATTGCATTGTATATTTTATAGCACGTGGAGATATTTATTAATAGTAATAATAGATAACTTTTGGATAGCACTATTCTCTGGTGTACACAAACTCACTGTACTTTACAACATTCTGCAACATTTTCTTAGTGAGAAACACATTGTATATAGTGTGGCACCTGTCCAGAAGGGGATATAACCATCTTTGGAAACCTTTTTCAGGACAGATGTGCACGTAAATCCAAAGCCGCTCAGTGCAGTGGCTGACCAGTTGCTACTGGTAGTTCTTTTTATTACTTTTGTTGACTTTTGCTTGGACTTTAAAAACCAAATTTGAACCGCACATCATCTGTGTCCAGGCAGCGCTTGTGTCAGCTTCTGGAAGTCTTTCTCGATAATTGTGAACTTTTGTGGATGTGGATGATGTGTATTTCGGAGTTTTCTGATGGCCCAAATGAACAGCAGACACTGTTTGCCTGTTTGCATTCGTGTCTTGAGCGTTGTTATTATTGTCTGTTTTGCACCTGTGCCTTTTTTTCCCTCTCTCATGATGTTTTCCTGCGTGAGTTTCAACCTGGAGGTTTGTCTGTGTTGTTTGCAGGCACAGAGGACAATGTGAAGGCGCAGGAAAACTTGCAGAAGTCCTGGGTTGTCATTGAACCCAATAACGAAGAAAACGGGCTCTTCCTCTTCAGGTGGGGAACCCTGGGGCTCAACGCCTGACTGTGTGTCTGAGACTTGAGTGGATTATGTAGATAATGTGATAATAATTAAAGTATTTATAAAGCGCAAAATCTTGTCCATAGAGCCTGTTCTAAGCACATGCAAGCATGCATGCACACACGCATGCATGCACACACACGCATGCGCACACATATACATGCACACAAACACATGCATGCATGCATGCACAGACACACACACACACACACACACACACACACCACGCAAACTGATGTAGACACTGTCATTTTGTGTGACGAGGTCTCTCTGTGGACTGCATGTGTAGAAGCAACTGCCACCAGCTATTGAAACAGAGATGGTTTCTTGTTCCTTTGCATTCTGCGGTGTCCACAGTGACTGGATCCGACTTTTGGGCCATTTACAGGGCTGCTTAGGTGGACTGGTTGATAGGTGGAATAAAGTATGCACTGAATTGTCTCGGCACAGACTAGCTGTAGGTTTAGGAGGAATAAAGTCTGGACAGAATTGTCTGCTAGCTGTAGGTATAGGTGGAATAAAACATGTATGACATTGTCTAAGCACAGCCTCACTGTAGCTACCCCTTTAATTTCAAGCAAGCGCAACGTGAATCGGTGTTTTTTCGAGACCGTTAGAATTCCGTTGGCAGCATTTCCCTCTCCATGTGAGTCCTGCTAGCACGTGGATCTGATTGAGGTCTTTGCCCCTGTCTGCAGGGAGATGTTCAAGAGGGATGCTGACGCCATGCAGCACTACCCGTTCTACAAGGACGAATGGAACAAGATCTCCTACTCTGACTACCGCGGCATCTTCCCTGACCAGCCGTCCAACACCTGGTTTGTGGTGTTCAGGTCAGTTCCTCCTGTGGTGGGCAGGCTGTCGCGTGTTTGTGTCAGACATTGTGCGAGACTTGCACTGCATCTCTGTTTCATTTGGTGTGACTGTGTGTGTGTTTATGTGTGTCTGTGTGTG
The DNA here is from genome assembly GCA_018857735.1 of Alviniconcha marisindica. Lineage (NCBI taxonomy): Eukaryota > Metazoa > Mollusca > Gastropoda > Provannidae > Alviniconcha > Alviniconcha marisindica. Next base: position 274,191 of record JABMCL010002554.1, read on the forward strand.
AGTGTGTGTGTGTGTGTGCGCGCGCATGTGCATGCATGTGGGTGTGCTTGCATTTGCATGTGTGTGTGTGCGTGTGCGCGCGTGTGCATGCACATGCGTGTGCTTGCATGTGCATGTGCATGTGTGTGTGCACGCAGACAGACAAAAACATGTCATGTTCATCAAAGAATAAATGAGAACTGAATAGTGCTGCACATATAGTACTGGACTCTCCTGTCTTACGACTGTCCTGCAGCATCACATATTTTGAGCGTTTGTGTCTTCCACAGAGAAATCTTCTATGTGAAAGAAGAAACGCTGGCAGTGCCAAGACTGTACGTGCCTATCCAAACATGCATGCTGCGTGTCATCGACAACGACACGGGTCGCCAGCTGCCCTCCGTCTTCCAGAAAGTGGCGCCCTATGTCTACAAGCGCAACAAGGTTGGTGGAATTTATTTATTAACCTGGGAGGGGAATGCTGGGCATCAGTTATGAATTGAAACATTCAAGACAGATGACCTTAGAGAACCAGTGCAGTGTTAGTTTGGGTGTGGGGGACTTCCCCCACTTCATTTTATGGAGAGAAAAAACTTGCACTGTGAACATGTATTTGCACAGGTACTAGCGATGTTGCGAAGATATGTACAGTCATGTTGTATGAATGATATTCTACTCTTCAAACTGACCTAAACAAAGGCAGACAGAGTTTTGGGAGGGAAACACGGGATATATAAAGATGAGGTGTTTTGACGTAGCCGGTTTTGCTAGTACTTGTAGTAGTAAGATTCAGATTCAGTGGAAATTAAGACTGTGACATGAGCAGTGTTGGTTGGCTGGGGTTGCAGAAAGGGTACACGTTTGTGGCTGAAGCTCGCACCATTGAACAGCCATTGATGAGCGGTGGCTGGCGGATGCGCCTGATTGGCTCGCTGAGTCCCCTCCCAGCTCCCCGCACAGCGGAGGTCAACAGCAACTTCCAGGTGAAGGAGATCAGGGACTACTACGTGCCCAACCCCAAGGACATCATCTTCAGGTCAGTCCATGTGAAATGTGCCCCCAGTGGTGTTTAACCTTCATAACCCCAAGGACATCATCTTCAGGTCAGTCCATGTGAAATGTGCCCCCAGTGGTGTTTAACCTTCATAACCCCAAGGACATCATCTTCAGGTCAGTCCATGTGAAATGTGCCCCCAGTGGTGTTTAACCTTCATAACCCCAAGGACATCATCTTCAGGTCAGTCCATGTGAAATGTGCCCCCAGTGGTGTTTAACCTTCATAACCCCAAGGACATCATCTTCAGGTCAGTCCATGTGAAATGTGCCCCCAGTGGTGTTTAACCTTCATAACCCCAAGGACATCATCTTCAGGTCAGTCCATGTGAAATGTGCCCCCAGTGGTGTTTAACCTTCATAACCCCAAGGACATCATCTTCAGGTCAGTCCATGTGAAATGTACCCCCAGTGGTGTTTAACCTTCCCAAGCCAGGAAACATCATCTTAAAGGCAAACCACACGAAATGTACCCCCAGTGGTGTTTAACCTTCCCAAGCCAGGAAACATCATCTTAAAGTCAAACCACACGAATTGTACCCCCAGTGGTGTTTAACTTTCCCAAGCCAGGAGACATCATCTTAAAGGCAAACCACACGAAATGTACCCCCAGTGGTGTTTAACTTTCCCAAGCCAGGAGACATCATCTTAAAGGCAAACCACACGAAATGTACCCCCAGTGGTGTTTAACCTTCCCATGCCAGGAGACATCATCTTAAAGTCAAACCACACGAAATGTACCCCCAGTGGTGTTTAACCTTCCCAAGCCAGGAGACATCTTAAAGTCAAACCACATGAAATGTACCCCCAGTGGTGTTTAACTTTCCCAAGCCAGGAGACATCATCTTAAAGTAAAACCACACGAAATGTACCCCCAGTGGTGTTTAACCTTCCAAGCCAGGAGACATCTTAAAGTCAAACCACACAAAATGTACCCCCGGTGGTGTTTAACCTTCCTGCGTTTACTGCTGTGGTATTGCTCTCTGTTAGTGTTGCTGTCACCATGCTGTAGGGTTGGTTAAAGTGCCTCCATGACTGGGTTTTGTATTGTGGCTGTTGTTTTTACATTTATGAAGACAGAATTGATCAACATTGACTTTTACACGTGTTGAGAGGATGAATGTATTTTCTACCTTATTGTTGCTGAGCAGAACAGATAAAGCAACTGAGTCACGTACGTTTGATTCAACATATATTTTCCTTGATAAGAACTTGCTTTCGTATGGGGGTGGCAGGTGGGTGGGGCCGGGGGGGAGGCGGAGTAGGTAGAGATGAAAAAAGATTTGCAGTGTTGACAAGAAAAGCAAGTGAAGCATCGTAAGCTCAGAGGCTGAAATGATTCTGGTTGGTTCCGTCCAGATCAGTTTCGTCAGCAGATCGTCCGATCACTGGGTTCGATCCCCTTTGGTTTGGAAGTAACCCCCTGGTATGATGTGTTACCGCAGGTACTCTGTGAAAGTGACAGAAGAGCAGCTGTGCAGCCTGCAGGTGTCGACATCCAAGCCAGACGTGTACGTGCGCCTGTGCGTGCTGGACAAGGAGGAGGAAGTGGCCAGTGCTGTGGGCAAGGGGCACGTCGTCATCCCCGCCTACGTCTTCCACAAGGACCCCGCCCTTCCTGGGGAGGAGGCCGCCCAGCCAGCCCCAGCACAGAACGAACCCAAACGATCCAGTTCACGCACCTGTGAGTACCGCTCACTCTAGCGACAGTTCACACAAGAAGCTTTTAGGCTTCAGAATGATCCAGTTCATGCACCTGTGAGTACCGCTCACTCTAGTGACAGTTCACACAAGTAGATCTTGGGCTTCAAGATGATCCTGTTCATGCAGCTGTGAGTACCACTCACTCTTGTGACAGTTCACACAAGAAGAGCTTAGGCTTCAGAATGATACAGTTCATGCACCTGTGAGTATTGCTCACTCTTGTGACAGTTCACATAAGAAGCTTTTAGGCTTCAGAATGATCCAATTCACGCACCTGTGAGTATTGCTCACTCTTGTGACAGTTCACACAAACAGCTCTTGGGCTTTAGGACGTTCATCTACTTACTTTATGCAGTGCACAATCTGGGTTTCATGCTAGCTTGTGTTTCACATGCACAGGTCTAGTGGAAAAACTGAACTGAATGTCTAGCTTTTCAGATCAGAACAGAAACATGTCACACAGTGTGAAGTGTTTGTGTGTCCAACCCAAGAGTCACACAGTGTAAAGTGTTTGTATGTCCAACCCCAGTGTCACACCACGTGAAGTGTTTGTGTGTCTAACCCCACTGTCCAACAGTGGGAGGTGTTTGTGTGTCCAACCCAAGAGTCACACAGTGTGAAGTATTTGTGTGTCCAATGGCAGTGTCACACAGTGTGAAGTGTTTGTGTGTCCAACCCCAGTGTCACACAGTGTGAAGTGTTTGTGTGTCCAGCCTCAGTGTAACAAGGTGTGAAGTGTGTGTCTGTCCAACCCCAGTGTCACACAGTGTGAAGTATCTGTCCAACCTCAGTGTCACACTGTGAAGTGTGTGTCTGTCCAACCCCAGTGTCACACCGTGTGAAGTGTCTGTCCAACCGCAGTGTCACACTGTGAAGTGTGTATCTGTCCAACCCCAGTGTCACACCGTGTGAAGTGTGTGTCTGTCCAACCCCAGTGTCACACTGTGAAGTGTGTGTCTGTCCAACCCCAGTGTCACACTGTGAAGTGTGTTCTGTCCAACCCCAGTGTCACACTGTGAAGTGTGTTCTGTCCAACCCCAGTGTCACACCTGTGAAGTGTGTGTCTGTCCAACCCCAGTGTCACACGTGTGAAGTGTGTGTCTGTCCAACCCCAGTGTCACACCATGTGAAGTGTGTGTCTGTCCAACCCCAGTGTCACACAGTGTGAAGTGTGTGTCTGTCCAACCCCAGTGTCACACAGTGTGAAGTGTGTGTCTGTCCTACCCCAGTGTCACACAGTGTGAAGTATGTGTCTGTCTAACCCCAGTGTCACACAGTGTGAAGTGTGTGTTTGTCCAGCAGCAGTGTCACACAGTGTGAAGTGTGTGTCTGTCCAACGGCAGTGTCACACAGTGTGAAGTGTGTGTCTGTCCAACCCCAGTGTCACACAGTGTGAAGTGTGTGTCTGTCCAACAGCAGTGTCACACAGTGTGAAGTGTGTGTCTGTCCAACAGCAGTGTCACACGTGTGAAGTGTGTGTCTGTCCAAGCCCGGTGAGTGAAGTGTGTGTCTGTCCAACCCGATGGCTTTGCTGTGTGCAGCTAACCGAGGGGGAACGAAGGGCGCAAAAGGCAAGCGTGCCGAGTCAGCCAAGAGTCCGGATGGAAGGGCCTCGGTGAGTTGGACTGGTCTTTGATATCCTTCAGCTGTCTGTGGAAATAGGACGGGGATGGAATGGCGTCTGGTGGACGCCTCTTGATACACTCATTTATGGCAGTCAGCTCTCTCTGCTAGCTGCTCTTGCAACTCTCTACACATGGCCATAGAGTGTGAAGGATGAGAGTGTTGCAAGAGAAAAGGTTTTGGTGCATGCGTGGACATTGCTTATGATTATATAGTAGTGGGTGTAACACTGAAAGGTTTCTGTGCATGTGTGGACGTTGCTTATGATTATATACGAGTGGGTGTAACACTGAAAGGTTTCTGTGCATGTGTGGACGTTGCTTATGATTATATACGAGTGGGCGTAAGACAAAGTTTTTTGTGCATTGTGGATGTTGCTTATGATTATATACTAGTGGGCGTAACCTGTTGTGACGAAGAGCTGGCTGCGGACTGAGTACCTGTTGTTGTCGTTGTGCAGAGAGGCAGCCAACACTCGGAGCCTGGTGTCAGTGATGAACTGGATGAAAAGGACAACAAGGTCAGTCTGCTCACTGCTGTGATGAGCTAACATATATATTGACACTTATTTAGTGCAAAAACAGTCATGCATACAGGTACCCACTTTGACAGGCATATACACGCATTCATGCACTCACATACATATGCATGCACACACACACACAAACAAACACACCACACACACACACACACACACACACACACACACACACACCCCACACACACACACACACACACACCACACACACACACACACAGGCAACACACACAGAAGCACACACACACACACACACACACACACACACACAACGCACACACACACACAGAGGCATACAGTACACACAAGCAACAACACACACACACACACACACACACACCACACACACACACACACAACCAGAGCATACATGTACACAGAAGCATACACACACACACACACACACACACACACACACACAGCCCACCTCTCTGTCTGTCTGTCTGTCTGTCTGTCTGTCTGCCTGTGCCTGTCTCACTCTGGTGCTCACAGACATGTCCTGTTCCTTTGTCTTTCCAACAGCAACCTCAGTTCTGCCATGTCCACAGCTAGGAAACCAACTGGTTTCAGTTACTGTAGAAACATTTGACAGGCTATCCTGAATGATGTATAAAAATATAAATTATGTATACAGTGTGCGCACAGTGGATCCTCAGTGAATCAGCAAGGTGATGTAGTGGTGTATGGTCTGTGTGTGTTACAGCCTCACAGATACATAATGTATGGTGTGTGTGTGTGTGTGTGTGTGTGTGTGTGTGTGTGTGTGTGTGTGTGTGTGTGTGTGTCAGCCCCACAGGTACATAGTGTATGATCTGTGCATGTTACAGCCCCACAGGTACATAGTGTATGATCTGTGTGTGTTACAGCCCCACAGGTACATAGTGTATGATCTGTGTGTTAGTTACAGCCCCACAGGTACATAGTGTATGATCTGTTATGTGTTACAGCCCCACAGGTACATAGTGTATGATCTGTGTGTGTTACATCCCCACAGGTACATAGTGTATGATCTGTGTGTGTTACAGCCCCACAAGTACATAGTGCAGGCCACGGTGCTGAGAAACAGCTGGCCACTGTCCTGAGAGCTGCTGGGCATTTGTCCAGCTGCTGAAGGAACAGGAGAAAAATGAACTCAAAGGTGAGTCCTGCTGACTGACGCCATTTTGCCATGTGACCCTCTGTATGTGCAGTTGTTGTTGCTAAGCTTGTTTAATGCTTCATTGTTTGCGGAGAGGTATTGACAGGGACCAAGATCCCATGAGGTGGAGGGATGTGAGCTAGGCCGATTACTACACTGTCACCACCACGGTGAGTTGGCATTAGGACGGGCAGTGGCATGATCCTCTTTGTAATGTTTCGTTTATTGTGAGGAGCAAAGTCACCAGATAGTGTGTGTAAAGCACACAAGTTTTGAAGAGGAAGGCAGACTGTAGCTTAGGTCTGTCTGCTTACCAGCCTGGTACTTGACCGCTGGGCCCTAGCCACTCACCTGTCTGTGCAAGTGCTGACCGCTAGCCACTCACCTGTCTGTGTAAGCGCTGACCGCTGGGCCCTAGTAACTCACCTGTCTATGCAAGTGCTGACCACTAGCCACTCACCTGTATGTGCAAGTGCTGACCGCTAGCCACTCACCTCTCTGTGCAAGTGCTGACCGCTAGCCACTCACCTGTCTGTGCAAGCACTGACCGCTAGCAACTCACCTGTCTATGCAAGCACTGACCGCTGGGGCCTAGTCACTCACCTGTCTGTGCAAGTGCTGACCGCTAGCCACTCACCTGTCTATGCAAGCACTGACCGCTAGCCACTCACCTGTCTATGCAAGCACTGACCGCTGGGCCCAGGCCACTCACCTGTCTGTGCAAGCACTGACCGCTGGGCCCTAGACACTCACCTGTCTGTGAGCCAGTTCTAGTGCATCATGTAGAAAGTGATGCTGATTTTTCTCAGAGAAATTGCTGTCAGCATGGCAGAAACACCCTTGGCCTTGGTTCTGAGGAAACTGGTCTGGGTTTCTGCTTGTCTGTCTGATCTAAGGACAAATACCTAAAAAGTGTTTGAATTTGTATGGACCTCCAGAATCCAAAAAGTGTTTGAATTTGTATGGACCTCCAGAATCTGGAAGTGTTTGAATTTGTATGGACCTCCACAATCTGGAAGTGTTTGAATTTGTATGGACCTCCACAATCTGGAAGTGTTTGAATTTGTATGGACCTCCACAATCTGCCTTTAACAGCTGGCCTTAAAAAAACATTTTTTATATGAGTTACAAGAATTCTTAAGAACCTTTGCAGTTGCCACCCACGCTCCTGAAAGCTGAGGGTTTTTTCACATGGTGCCTTGGCAACTGGCCATATGAGCAGGGTCTTTTGTGGCGCCATGCTTTCTTGTCTTTGTCTTTCACCTTCTGTTCAAACTATGCACTTGCTTTCCAGGAGCTCAGTAGGCAAGTTCCAAGTGACTGGTTTTACTGTGATAGCGGCAGTAAAATTGACCAGCTAAGTGGGGGTTTGTGTGGGACTAAACAAGCAAGACCCTTCTGACCCTTGTGACCATGGCATAGCCAGGCTTTCGTAGTGGTCACTTGCAAAGAATGAAGGCAGTTTCTTACTGTGGCGTATGAAATCCAACAGGCTTGGCTGGAAATCCAACAGGCTTGGCTGGAAATCCAACAGGCTTGGCTGGAAATCCAACAGGCACGGGTGAAGAGGGTCAGAACGTCTCAGCTCTCCACCATCCCCAAACCCGTCACACAGATCCTGTTAAAAGTTCAAGTGGTAGGAGAGAATTGTAGTCACTCACAACGTTAGCTGTTTTCCAGCCTTCTAGATTCTGCCCCATGCACACACAAAAAACAACAAAAAACAACAACTGCTGTCATTCCCTTTTTCTGATCAATGTTGAGACAACTGGGGGGAAGCTTAATGCCAGCAGAAAACTGGCTCTTTATGTGCTGGAAAATAGACCATTGTGTGAGACCAGAGTTGTGCGCAGATGTGCAGGCATGCTGGGATGGATTGTCCTTTGACGCATGCTTGATTGCGGGCAGAGTCCTGATTGTTACCTGTGTTGGGCAGTTTTTGTATGAACTGTGGATGAGGCTGTCACTGCTTCCATGTCAGTTACGTCTTGCATCATGTTCAGACTTGGCCTGACTTGAAGGTCACTGGACAGAGCGTTTGTTTGGTATTTGTTGTAAGCTTGCTGAGCATTTTTGCCCTTTGTGTTTTGTTTTTGTGTACAGTTTGAAACATTATGAGGCCTACAGTGCATGAGATGAGTTGAAATTTTAATATTTGTGTTAAAAAATAAAAAAGAAGAAGAATAAAGCTCGGTTGATGTCACACATATAACAAGGACATAACAAAGTATAATATTGTTCTCAGGTTACAAAAATTCATTCTGAGGCATATATAAATGCATGTATGTCCCTTTATCTCTTGAACCGGTTTCTTGATAAATGACAATGTCCAGTTTTCAGTAGAAAGTAATTCTGCTGTATGACACAGCTGTGCATAAAATGGAGAGTGCCATGCACGTCTATCAAGTATCATGCATGTGTGTGCAAGACCTTGTATTCTATCAAGAAATACAGTTAAATGTGCCTACAGATGGGAGCATCCATTTTGATGAGGGGACTGTAGAAGATTTTTATCTGGTTTGTATTGCATGCTATCTGGGCAATAGGTATTGTCATTGTAGCCCTTGTTAAGTGTGTGGCAGGGCTGTTACTGCAATCAGTTTTGGTTGCTTTCTACTTATTCATTTCAAGGGCTGCTTTTACTGTGTTTGGTTGAACATTATAATTGTTTGTTTCAAAATTTCTCCTTTAACATTTGTGTATGTTTACAGTTGTACGAGAGGATGTTCACATGTCCATGTGCCTGCATTGCATACCGCTGTCATGCTTTTAGTTAAAAGTGCACATGGATATACTGATTATTGTGTAATGACTTTCATTATCGTGGCAGTTGATATAGTCGGGATTAGGTGGCGCTGCTTTGGGACTGCCTAATTTGTCTACAGGGAAAGCAACCCCAGATTCCTGCAAGAGACAGGTTTTCAAAATATTGTGTGACATAATATTTGTAATAATGATAATACGTAATAGTCAAGAAATTCTTTACTCCTTCAAAGGAAAATGTGGGTGCCACACATAAAGAACAAAGACAGTGTACATATGTAAAAGATTAACACTTAAAAAGTACACAACAACACGTAGTATCACACATATCACAATATACAATAAGCACAAGTATAACCATCACTATTCTCATGTTGCGATGGTAGCAGTTGTGGTGAAATGGTGACTAGGGTAGATTGTGCAACAAACAAGTGCATGGTGAACAGGATAGACTCCTGCAGTGAACGAGTGCATGGGCACCAGGTAGGTGGTGCAATGAATGAGGGTAGATGGTGCAATGAACAAGCGCATGGTGACCAGGGTAGATGGTGCAGTGAACAATTGCATGGAGACCAGGGTAGATAGTGCAATGAACAAGTGCATGGAGACCAGGGTAGATAGTGCAATGAACAAGCGCATGGTGATCAGGGTAGATAGTGCAATGAACAAGTGCATGGTGACCAGGGTAGATGGTGCAATGAACAAGTGCATGGTGACCGGGGTAGATGGTGCAATGAACAAGTGCATGGTGCAATGAACAAGTGCATGGTGACCAGGGTAGATAGTGCAGTGAACAAGTGCATGGAGACCAGGGTAGATAGTGCAATGAACAAGTGCATGGTGATCAGGGTAGATAGTGCAATGACAAGTGCATGGTGACCAGGGTAGATGGTGCAGTGAACAAGCGCATGGTGACCAGGGTAGATGGTGCAATGAACAAGTGCATGGTACAATGACAAGTGCATGGTGACCAGGTAGAGGTGCAGTAAACAATGCATGGTGACCAGGTAGAGGGTGAAATGAACAAGTGCATGGTGCAATGAACAAGTGCATGGTGACCAGGGTAGATAGTGCAATGAACAAGTGCATGGTGCAATGAACAAGTGCATGGTGACCAGGGTAGATAGTGCAATGAACAAGTGCATGGTGACCAGGGTAGATAGTGCAATGAACAAGGGGGGAAAAATGGAAAAAAGACAGGAAATAGATAATTGAGTTTTAACACCCGGTCAAGTGCAATGAACAAGAGCATGGTAGACAGATAGATAATTGAGTTTTAACACCCGGTCAACCATGAGGGTTAGATCGAGGGGGAATGTGGTGATGCAGTGTGATCTTGTTAAGATGGCCACAGTCAGCGCACAAACATGTGTCTTTTGCCCAGTGGCCTACAAGGAGAGGCCGCCATCGCCAACGAAGAACGAGAAGTTGCCGCAGGCGGGTCAGAAGGGGAAGCCGAAGGGCAAGGTGGAGAAGGGGGGCAAGGAGAAGCAGGACAACAAGGGCTCCCGGCCTCCCTCCCAGCAGTTTGACATCACCAAACCCAACTGGACCCTGCGCATCGTCGTCGACGCTGCCAGCGCCGTAAGTGGGCCACGGCGTGGGTCGTTGTGGTTGTTGTTGTCTTACTCAGCGCTAGTGTGATGGATGTTGTTGACATGGTAGGGTTTGGACAAATGTTTTTGCAAGTGGACAAAATTACTGCTGTAAGTGATTGAGTATTTGGGTGTTTGTGGTTGTTGTTGTTGTCGTACTTAGTGCTATCATCCATGTTGCTGACGAGGTAGGGTTTGACAGACGTCTTGCACATGAACAAACTTGCTGCTGTAAGTGATTGAGTATTTGGGTGGTTGTGGTTGTTGTTGTTGTTGTTGTCGTACTTAGTGCTATCATCCATGTTGCTGACGAGGTAGGGTTTGACAGACGTCTTGCACATGAACAAACTTGCTGCTGTAAGTGGTTTGGTTGTCGTGTGATTCAGTGATAGCGTAACGCACATTGTTGACAAGGCAGGTTAAATTGACAAACATTTTGCACCAGCGCCAACACTTGATAAAGTAATGATAGTTGGGCATGTGGATAAGAACAGTGTTGGTATAGAAGCAGGAGTCTGATTTTGAAGCTGTAGTCTTTATTATGCAATGTATTATAAGCTTGTGTTGGGGTATACTATACTTGGAGGGAATACAAATGATGGGCAGAGGGGAGGTTGCATTTCACATGCATGAAAGTTTCAAATGTATTTAAAATAAAACTCAAACCAAAACAACAGAATAGGAGAGAGTGAAGAGACACGCAGAGAGGCGAAGCTTTTCCACTGTCACTGGTTTCATGGCTGCTTTTCTTCTTCTTCTTCTTTTTGCCAAGTATTGTTTTGTTGCCTTTTCCTGTAAATTGTGGTTCAGTTGAAAAAAACGTTTTGCTAGTTTTGATTGACTGGGCAAAGTTAAGGTTTGTGTCTCTTGCCCGTTCTTTTTTCCACAATAACGTGTGGAGGAGTAATGTCAGGGTGAGAGTGGGCGTGAATTTACTCTGCTCTCTTTTCAGGAGGAGATTGAAGTGAAGAAGGACACAGAGCGGGCGGACGAGATTCGGGCCATGAAGAAAGCCTGGGAGGATGCAGAGCCGGGCCGGGCCGCAAAGGTATTTGACAGTGAATTAACGCACCTGTTGTCAGGGCTGGTGGGGAGGAAACTAGTCATTTCAACAGGTGTATTGTCAGGGCTGGTGGGGAGGAAACTAGTCATTCCCACAGGTGTATTGTCAGGGCTGGTGGGGAGGAAACTAGTCATTCCCACAGGTGTATTGTCAGGGCTGGTGGGGAAGAAACTAGTCATTCCCACAGGTGTATTGTCAGGGCTGGTGGGGAAGAAACTAGTCATTCCCACAGGTGTATTGTCAGGGCTGGTGGGGAGGAAACTAGTCATTCCAACAGGTGTATTGTCAGGGCTGGTGGGGAAGAAACTAGTCATTCCCACAGGTGTATTGTCAGGGCTGGTGGGGAGGAAACTAGTCATTCCCACAGGTGTACTGTCAGGGCTGGTGGGGAGGAAACTAGTCATTTCAACAGGTGTATTGTCAGGGCTGGTGGGGAGGAAACTAGTCATTCCCACAGGTGTATTGTCAGGGCTGGTGGGGAAGAAACTAGTCACACTGACACTGCATTCCCACAAGTGTATTTATACTCCCCCCCACCACCCCCGACAAAGCTAGGGTGGTATATTGGAATCACCATGTCCATCTGTCTGTTTGTCTGTCCTTCTGTCCACGTGTTCAGCTTTGTTCAGAGGATATCTTCTGAACCACTGAACATTTTGTAACCAAACTGGGTATGATGAAGCATCATTGTCAGCCATAATGTCAAGTGAAAAAGGTGAACTGCGGTCTTCAAGGTAGGGTCTCATTGAGGGCTTATGACTGTTTCTGCTGTATCTTCTGAATTATCATTCTTTTGGTACCAAATATAGTGTGATGGTAGAGCATCATAAGCCAGTGTCAAGTGAAAATACTGGATTGCCGTGTTCAAGGTCAAGTTCACAGTGACTGTTCAAAATTTCAATAGTTTGTCTGGACAATATCTTCTGAACTGCACAGCCTGTTGTATCACGAAACTTGGTATGGTGGTGCACTGTTGTGGGGTGGAGTGTCATAATAATAATAATAATGTACATTTATCATGCGCTCATCAACGCCCTGATCGCTCACATGATACTTATTAACCTACATATGATATTCTATACACATGTAGAGCATAGTCCTACCAAAACAATTTACATTAAGTAACGCACTACAAACACACACACACACACACACACACACACACACACACACACACACACACACACACACACACACACACACACACACACACACACATTGACTGTAGCAGAAACTGGGTGCTGATATTAGTTAGGATGGAAATACTGTGAGAAGAGGAAAGTTTTCAGTTTGGCTTTAAAAGATGACAGGGTTGAGCAGTGTCTAAGGTCTTGTGGGAGTGAATTCCAAATGTGGGGTCCAAGCAAGAGAAGGTGCGGAAGCCATGAGTCTTGCGTTTGTATTGTTGGATTTCTAGCATGTGGGTGTCAGAAGAAGAGCGTAGTGTACGAGATGGAGTGTAGACATGCAGCAGTTCAGAAAGGTAAGCAGGACCAGAACTATTTATAGCACTGAAACACATACAAGCGACTTTATACTTAATACGTTCTGAAATGGGAAGCCAGTGCAGTTTTTCCAGGAGATGAGTGGTGGTGACGGGGTGCCAAGAGAACAAGTCTTGCAGCGAAGTTCTGAATTTTCTGGAGAGGCTGGATGACAGAATTAGGTGTACCCTGAGGAGACAGTTGCAGTAGTCAAGCCGTGAAAGGATATAGGAAGTAACAAGAGTCTTGGTTGCGTCTTCAGTGAGAAACCTGCGGATTGAACTAATGCGTTTAAGCTCGAAATAAGCAGTTTGGCAGATTTTTATGACGTGCTTCTTTATGGACAGTTTTGAGTCAAGAATGAATCCAAGGTTCCTGGCAGAATCAGAGAAGAGGATGTTGTGAGAGCCAAGAGTAGTCGAGTCACGGAGGGGAACGGTAGAAGGTTTCAAGGAAGACGAAAAGGGAAAGAGAAGAGCTTCTGTTTTGTCGTCGTTCAGTTTGAGCTGATTTTCCGTCATCCATGTTTTTATGTCGTCTGTGCATGCATTGAGTTCTTTGGTGAGGTTGGTCACTTTACTGAGAGGAGCTGATTTCTGGAGCTGTGTGTCATCTGCGAAAAGCTGATGGTTTACAGAGTGGTTAGCTATGATATCGGAGAGAGGTGTAGTGTACAGGACGAAGAGAATGGGCCCCAGTACTGAGCCCTGAGGCACACCGTACATGAGCTGTGATGGTGACGAAGACGAGTTATTGACTGAAGTGGACTGATATCTGTCTGAGAGGTATGAGTGAAACCACTGGAGTGCAGTAGACTGAATGCCAAAAACAGAGTTCAGGCGGGAGAGGAGAATTTGGTGGTCAATAGTGTCAAAAGCGGCAGAAAGATCCAACAAAAGAAGAACAGAAATGTTGTCATTGTCCAGAGCGGAAAGAATATCGTTTACAATACGTAACAAAACGTCTCAGTGCTGTGTCCTGCTCGATAGGCTGACTGAAAGGGACTGCTGAGGTTGTTTTCTTGGAGATGGGAGAGAAGTTTGTGGAGAACAACTTTTTCAAGAATTTTGGACAGAAATGGAAGGTTAGAAATGGGACGGTAGTTTTTCAAAAGAATTTTGTCAAGTGATGGCTTTTTCAACGGAGGTTTGACGAGGCAGTCTTCAGATCACGTGGTACAATGCCAGTGGTAAGAGATGTGTTGATGATGTTCGTGATGGTCAGCAAGAGGATGTCAAGGTTTTCATAAAGAAGCGTGGTGGGAATGGGATCAAGTTCACAAGACTTAGCAGATGCACTGTTGATTATTTTAAAGACAAATTCATCAGTGACAGACTCAAAAGTTAGCAAGGGATTTCCAGCGAAAGAGGTATCAGGGCAAGCAGTTGGGTTTGGAGGAGGAAAATTGTTTCTGATGGTGCGGATTTTCTCAGTGAAGTAATCCGAAAAGACATTCGGAAGGTCGTCAGAGTCAAATGTTGAAGGAAGAGGTGAAGATCTGCTTTTGCTGAGGATGGTGTTGAAGTTTTGAAAGAGCTGTTTACAGGTTGTGCTAGACTGAATCTTAGCAGAGTAGTAGGCTTGTTTGGCTTTATCTACAAGGTTTGTTACTTTCTGTTTAATGGAGTCGTATATCTGTTTGTGGACGGTGAGCTTAGATTTGAGCCATCGTCTCTCCGCCTGCCGACGCTCCCGTTTCAGCTCACAGAACTGCTCCGCAATACTGCTGAACCAGGGCGTCGGCTTCCTTGTATGGACTGTGCAACGGCAGAGAGGGGCGTGCTTGTCAAGGACAGAACAGAGATGGTTATTGTAGTCACTGATAGAACTGACTTGTGAGACAGCGTGAGAGAGATCTTGTTTAAAGGTGCCGGTGTCAATCTTTTTGAGGCATCGGTACGAAAAAGTTTCAGGTTTTTGTACGGGTACAGATACATCGAGTTTGCACAAGATGGCTGTGTGGTCAGATGTTAGTCCATGGTGTAGTTTTGTAGAAATGAGGATGTTATCACTTTGCTTGGAAAACACTAAATCGAGCAGATGGCCTTGGTTGTGAGTAGGTTCAGAAACGGACTGGGTTAGGTTAAACATGTCTATGATATCGTGTAGTTTTCCGGAGTTGTTGTTTTCTACATTTTCAAAATGAAAGTTAAAGTCACCCATAAGGAGTGTTTTGCCAGGCAGACTGTCAGAGTGTTCAAGGGAGTCGGAAAACTGATCGAAAAACATGGAGTCAGAGAATTTGTTCTTTTTGCCGGGTGGGGGGCGGTAGATACAGAACAAGTTGGTTAGTTGCTTGTTGTATGTTAGAGTCAGCTGAGCGGTTTCAAAGCAGGGGTGCTGAACAGGAAAGGACGAAGTGGTATCGACATGCGGCTTAAGAGAGTCTTTTATGACGAAGGCGATGCCCCCGCATCAGTGTGTCGCCAGGTCTCACAGTCTCACCTCAAGTCTTAGTGTTTGTCACCAGCCCTTGCAGCCTCACCTCAAGTCTTTGTGTTTGTCGCAAGGCCTTTCCAGTCTCACCTCAAGTCCTAGTGTTTGTCGCAAGGCCTTTCCAGTCTCACCCCAAGTCCTAGTGTTTGTCGCAAGGCCTTGCAGTCTCACCTCAAATCTTTGTGTTTGTCGCAATTGGGCCTTTCCAGCCTCACCTCAAGTCTTTGTGTTTGTCGCAGGGCCTTTCCAGTCTCACCTCAAGTCCTAGTGTTTGTCGTCAGGCCTTGCAGTCTCACCTCAAGTCTTTGTGTTTGTTGCCAAGTCTTAGTGTTTGTTTCCAGGCTTTGCAGTCTTGCCTCAGGTCTTATTGTTTATTTCTAGGCCTTGCAGTCTCGCCTCAAGTCTTAGTGTTTGTCGCCAGGCCTTGCAGTCTTGCCTGAAGTCTTAATGTTTGTCACCAGGCCTTGCAATCATGCCTCAAGTCTTAGTGTTTGTTTCCAGGCCTTGCAGTCTTGCCTCAAGTCTTAGTGTTTGTTTCCAGGCTTTGCAGTCTTGCCTCAAGTCTTAGTGTTTGTCTTGAAGTCTTAGTGTTTGTTTCCAGGCCTTGCAGTCTCGCCTCAAGTACCTGAGCACACACACCATCAAGCTACAGATGGAGGAGGAGGAGAAGGATAAGGATGGGCAGGCCTCAAGTGAAGCAGAGCATCCGGAGGCGGCGCCACAAACTCCGCTGTCCGTTGTGGACCGTGCAGGGCCCCCGACACTTGCCCCTGTGGATGCTGAGACGTCCCTTTTGCTGGAGCCTCCCCCTGCCCCCACCCCGAGGGAGATGCTGCAGCCCTTGGACATCGCACCCTTTGTCAAGTGAGTGGTGCCTCCCAGTAACCCTGGCAGTTCCAGTAACCCTCCCAGTAACCCTGGCAATCCCAGTAACCCTCCTAGTAACTCTCCAGTAACCCTCCTAGTAACTCTGGCAGTCCCAGTAACCCTCTAGTAACCCTGGCAGCCCTAGTAACCAGTTCCAGTAACCCAGTAACTGGCAGTCCCAGTAACCCTGGCAGTCCCAGTAACCCTCCCAGTAACCCTGGCGATCCCAGTAACCCTGGCAGTTCCAGTAACCCTCCCAGTAACCCTGGCGGTCCCAGTAACCCTCCAGTAACCCTGGCGGTCCCAGTAACCCGTTCCAGTATCCCAGTAACTGGCAGTCCCAATAACCCTGGCAGTCCCAGTAACCCTCCCAGTAACCCTGGCGGTCCCAGTAGCCCTGTCGGTTCCAGTAACCCTGGCGGTCCTAGTAACGCTGGTAGTCCCAATAACCTTGGCGGTCTCAGTAACCCTGGCGGTCCCAATACCCATGGCAATCCCAGTAACCTTCCCAGTAACCCTGGCAGTCCCAGTAACCCTAACCTTGGCAGTCAGTAACCCTGGCGGTCCCAATACCCATGGCAATCCCAGTAACCCTCCCAGTAACCCTGGCAGTCCCAGTAACCCTCCCAGTAACCCTGGCAGTCCCAGTAACCCTCCCAGTAACCCTGGCAGTCTCAATAACCCAGTAACCCTGGCAGTCCCAGTAACCCTGGCGGTCCCCATGATCCTGACGGAGAGGTCCTGGGCCTGACTGAATTTTGCTGTATAAGTGAGTGTGGGTGTTAATGTTTGTGTGTGCAGGCTCATGTGTGCGTGTGTGTTCATGTGTGTGTGTGTGTGAGTCACAGAGAGAGAGTCTACCATGAGAAAAAGAGTTGGCTGAAAGAGAATGTTGACAGTTGGAGCACTGCAGGAAAGTTGGAGGTGGGGGCAGATAGCTGTGGTGGAGGGGGTTGGTGAACTAAGACAAAGAAGCCTTTGTGGCTGCTTTCATGTTTATTTATCTGCCCAACCACACCCACACACAGGCCTGTGGGGGGGCTGCATATGTACACAGGCCTGTGGGGGGGCTGCATATGTACACAGGCCTGTGAGGGGCTGCATATGTACACAGGCCTGTGAGGGGCTGCATATGTACACAGGCCTGTGAGGGGCTGCTTATGTACACAGGCTTGTGAGGGGCTGCATATGTACACAGGCCTGTGAGGGGCTGCTTATGTACACAGGCCTGTGAGGGGCTGCATATGTACACAGGCCTGTGAGGGGCTGCATATGTACACAGGCCTGTGGGGGGCTGCATATGTACACAGGCCTGTGAGGGGCTGCATATGTACACAGGCCTGTGAGGGGCTGCTTATGTACACAGGCCTGTGAGGGGCTGCATATGTACACAGGCCTGTGAGGGGCTGCATATGTACACAGGCCTGTGAGGGGCTGCTATGTACACAGGCCTGTGAGGGGCTGCTTATGTACACAGGCCTGTGAGGGGCTGCATATGTACACAGGCCTGTGAGGGGCTGCTTATGTACACAGGCTTGTGAGGGGCTGCCTATGTACACAGGCCTGTGAGGGGCTGCATATGTGCATGTGAGGGGCTGCATATGTACACAGGCTTGTAGCTGTGCTGTGCACTGTGTGTCAGGAAAACGCTGGAGAAGCCACGCCTGCTGGACGAGACGGAGATGCAGCGACTGCTGGAGGAACGGCAGAAGCAGATCGCTGAGTACAAAGAGTTCCGGCGGCAGGTGGAGGCCTGGCGAGCCCACGACCGCGCCATTCGCAACCAGATTAAGATCAAGCAGCTGGAGGATGCGCAGGCACTGCAGGTGAGAGAGAGAGGGAGAGCACGGGGCCAGGAATCGGTTCTTATTGAGGGCGATGTCACTGCTGCAACTGGCTCTTCTTGAGGAATTTCCGGGGGGGGGGGGGGGGCAGCAGGACGGTGCATAGCACCAGGTACCAAGCGGGCTCTCCTCAGCAAATAGAGGGTTCTGCTGAGCCGTAAGCTCTGCCTCCCATAGTTACGGACTTGCATGCTTTCAAGTTGACCAACATTTACTGCGCTGACTGGTGGAATGCATGCGTGCAGTTTGAGTCCAGCTCCAGTGTTACGATGAATGTAATTTCCCTCATTTGATTGCAGCTAATATCTCGCCCAGGGAAGGGGGAGGGGGGGCATTTGATGGGGGGAACCTAGGTGGACAGTATAATGTACCAAGAGGGAAAACCCAGTGGGACAGTATGGTGTACCAAGAGGGAAAACCCAGTGGGACAGTATGGTGTACCAAGAGGGAAAACCCAGTGGGACAGTATGGTGTACCAAGAGGGAAAACCCAGTGGGACAGTTTGGTGTACCAAGAGGGAAAACCCAGTGGGACAGTATGGTGTACCAAGAGGAAAACCCATGTGGGACAGTTTGGTGTACCAAGAGGAAAACCCCTGTGGGACAGTTTGGTGTACCAAGAGGAAAAACCCTGTGGGGCAGTATGGTGTACCAAGAGGGAAAGCCCCTGTTGGACAGTATGGTGTACCAAGAGGGAAAAACCCTGTGGGACAGTATGGTGTACCAAGAGGGAAAGCCCCTGTTGGACAGTATGGTGTACCAAGAGGGAAAAACCCTGTGGGACAGTATAGTGTACCAAGGGGGGGGGGGGGGACCCTGTGGGACAGTATATTGTAGGAAAACCCTGATGGGACAGTATGGTGTACCAAGATGGAAAAATTCAGTGGGACAAAATGAAGCTGGCTTTTCTTGGGGAATATGCCATGGGGTAAAACTCCCATTGACAGTGTGGTGTACTGAACGCCTAGAGGGAAAACCCCAGCAGGACTGTATGATGTACCCAATATCAAGGGGGAACAACCCATTGGTACAGTGTACCAGATACCAACTGGCTCAGAGAGGTCACGACCTTGTCATAGGCATTGGTATTTTCGTGTCTTTTGTTGTTTGTTATCAGTGGTCAGATGCAGCCAAGTCCAGGGAAACTTTCAGCTGAAATACTGCTTTTAGGACAAGAGTGAACCAAATACAGGGAATTTTGTGTTCGAAGTCCTGTGAATACGCAAGTCTCATTGATAACCTCTCTGCTTGGCATTGTGGGCCAAAAATCAGATTCGGCTTGGGATGGAGGGGGGGGGGGGGGGGGGGGGGGGATGCGCCAATAGTCTCTTCATGGAGGGAATAGGACTCTCTCTCTCTTCTTCCTTTTTTTTCCTTTTCTTCCATCAGATTTACTCTGTTTAAGGTCGTGCAGATCTAAATATAATGCCTCAGCAATTAACTCCTTGCTTGTTTATTTCCAAACTTCGACCTAAAAACTTTTTTTAATTTAAAATGTAAATTTCTGTTAGTAAGAGTGCCCCAGTAGCTTTATCTGAATGGTGGGGCTCATGCTGTATATCTCCTTTCATTTAGTGACAGTTTGAGATGAAGTGAAAACCCCAACAAAAGACTGCCCTGGATATGGACAAAAGCTGGGAGGGGAAGGAAGGGAGGCACTGGAGTTTGTCCTGTTCATGCTTTTGATGCATTCATTCAGTAGCATTGGAATGAGACATAGTATTGAGCAATCCTAACTGGGCAGGTGGCACCGTTTGAAAAGGAGCACACAAATTGATACCACACATTCTCTCGCTCTTCCTCTCTACCTTTTTTCTCCTTGAGTATTCAAGTTTTCGCGTTTGAGTTCAAGTTCTCTCTTTCTCTCACTCACTTGTTCTCTCTCTCTCTCTCTCTCTCTCTCTCTCTCTCTCTCTCTCTCTCTCTCTCTCTCTCTCTCTCTCTCTCTCTTTCTCTGTCTCTCTCTTTCGTGAAAAAATCTGAGTTTTGCTTTTGTACTGGGACCTCTGGTGACTGACTGTTGTAGAAACCAAGAGAAGGTGCTGTTAGAAGAGGAGCGGTTTGTGGTGAAGGGCTCACAGAGTTCATTCCCATTCAAAATTATGAAGAGTGTGATAGGGTCTCAGAGAGAGGCAGTCGCCCTCAGGGCAGTCTTTTGTCTCTGAGGTTTCTTGGCCTCTGTTAGTACTGTCTGTGCATGTACTGAGTCCTTGTCTGTGTCTGTGTCTGTGCATGTACTGAGTCCTTGTCTGTGTCTGTGCATGTACTGAGTCCTTGTCTGTGGCTGTCTGTGCATGTACTGAGTCCTTGTCTGTGTCTGTGCATGTGCTGAGTCCTTGTCTGTGTCTGTGTCTGTGCATGTACTGAGTCCTTGTCTGTGTCTGTGCATGTACTGAATCCTTGTCTGTGTCTGTGTCTGTGCATGTACTGAGTCCTTGTCTGTGGCTGTGTCTGTGCATGTACTGAGTCCTTGTCTGTGTCTGTGTCTGTGCATGTACTGAGTCCTTGTCTGTGTCTGTGTCTGTGCATGTACTGAGTCCTTGTCTGTGTCTGTGCATGTACTGTGTCCTTGTCTGTGGCTGTGTCTGTGCATGTACTGTGTCCTTGTCTGTGTCTGTGCATGTACTGAGTCCTTGTCTGTGTCTGTGCATGTACTGAGTCCTTGTCTGTGTCTGTACATGTACTGAGTCCTTGTCTGCGGCTGTGTCTGTGCATGTACTGAGTCCTTGTCTGTGGCTGTGTCTGTGCATGTACTGAGTCCTTGTCTGTGTCTGTGCATGTACTGTGTCCTTGTCTGTGGCTGTGCATGTACATAGTCCTTGTCTGTGTCTGTGCATATACAGAGTCCTTGTCTGTGTGTGCATAATACTGGGTCCTTGTCTGTGTCTGTGCATGTACTGAGTCCTTTTCTGTGGATGTCTTCTCACCAGCGAGCAGTGGACGAGTGCAGGGCCGCGTACAGGAGGGCAGTGGCCTCGCTCAGATTACGCTTGCTTGCCTCCCCTCCCTGTGATCCAGATAGCTCTTCCGGTAGTGTAGAATCCATCCACGACTCAGAGCTTGCTTTCATCAGCTAGTTGTTGACAAGCACCAGCTCTGCACTGTCGTTGTAGTCATTGATGTTGATGTCTAGAGCAAGAGCGTTGTAGTCGTGTGCAAGTACAGATCAGCCTGTAGGCCTTGTGGCAGCGTTTGATTGGAGAAACTTAAAACCACTCAGATCTGAGAGTGACGGCAGCTTTGTAACATTGTAGAGGTGTCCTGCAGAGATTACTTTTGCTGCGTAGGTTTTGGTACCACTTGATGATCTCCACCATATGTCAGCATCACCGCAGTGCCATCTTCATGTTTATAAACCATTTAAGCTAAACTCCTTGTGTGATTGTTAGTTACGTTGACTAGCTCTTGAATATACCGCTATTTTGCACTGACATGTGTATTCGAGGGAGATAATTCGCATGTTCCTTGATCTGACAAAACCTTCATAGTTTCAGCCACTGTTTCAGTGGGGTCTTTCAAACTTTGCATGATCACAATTTTGCTCATGGTTTACCAGTTCATTCTATGTTTGATTACCTTGACTTTGTTTGAAGGTAGCAGGTTGTCAGAAACACAAAGTGGAAACTTGTGTCCCTTCAATTCTCATCTGATGTAGTTTAAATGTTATTTGGTTGTTAGATACATATAATTTAAACACCATGCACAGCATACTTTGTGCGACTCTGGTGTATATTTAAGGGCAATAATAAATTTTGTCCTTGCACTCGAATATGAATCATCAGAACATAATTGCTCTTCTAGTTTGCATCATATACAATTATTAGCAGTAGTTCAAAGTGATAACTGCTTCATTTGTGAACTAACATGGCATGGTCCTGTAGTCAATTTTGTTTGTTTGCTTCTTTCTCATCTCTGACAACTTGTGTATCCCATTGTGTGTGTGTGTGTTTGTGTGTGTGCATACGTGTGTGCATGTGTGTGTGCATGCGTGTGTGTGTGTGTATGAGTGTGTGTGTGCGTGCGTGCGTGTGTGAACTCATTGTGACACGTTTGTCTGTTTGAACAAACTGTGTTAAACTCCTAGCCTGAGTACTCCCAATGTTCATGTTTATTCTTTGCTTTGATTTTGTTGTGAAATACCTCCCATCAGATGATCTCTCACATCACGTTTTTGTCAACTGCCCGTCCTAAATTCAACCCTTCTTCTGTTTTCTTTTTCCCTCCCACCCGATGTGCACACCCCTGCCACACCTTGACCTTGACCCACCCGCCACCCTTCCCTGTGCCCTCCATGCTGCCACGGCCTTGACCTCAGACCAAACTGGACCTGACGAGGGAGGGGGTGAACATTCCCCGGGAAGCGTTCCGGCAGCGCTACCTGGAGGCAGAGAGGAAGAAGCAGGAGGAGCTGGCCATGCAGGAGGCGGCGATGAAGGCGGAGCAGGAGGCCAAGTCCGACAAGGGCCGCAAGAGCGCCAAGGGCAAGAGCAGTGGCAAGAAAAAGAAGTAGACTGCCGGCACAGGCGGCGCTGAGTGAAGAATCCAATTCGTTGGCAGAGCGGAACAAAGGAGAATGCTGTTGGTTGTTTAGTTGGTTGGTTGGTTGGTTGGTTGGTTACTTTTTGTGTTGATCGGTGGTTGGTTGGTTACTTTTTGTGTTGATCGGTGGTTGGTTGATTGAGTTCTTCATTCTCCTGAGTTTCTTGGCTTTTTCGAATCCCCCATCGGATTCCCCATCACACTGTGGGCCTTTCAGCAGACGAGTGAAAGTCCCCTGTGGCAACTGCTGGTTGCTTTCCAGGGAACAGATCTCTGTTCTGGGAATGAGTAAAGCTGCCTGAGAAGTTGTTGAAGAGAATCGCCATCTTAGCTACCTGCCTTGCTCCTTGCTGCAGAGAAGCATACAGTGCAGGCAACTAACTCTTCACATGTTTGGGGGCATGAGAAGTATACTGCAAATGAGAAGTATACTGCAAGCAGCATATATATTATATCTGGATACTTTCTTGGTGATCTTATCCTTTTATCCATCTGATTGCCCTGTGCCAACAATTTCTGCTGGTGATGGTATGTTCTTTGTTTTTGTTTTTGTGTCTGCCAGTGCTCTTTTCTGTGCAAAAATTGTAAAAATCCGTCCACAAAACTAAAACGGTTTTTACAGTTTGTTACTATGGACACCAGGTCATGATTGACAAACAAAACATGGATTTGTGTGGGACTAGGTATACTATGAACTTATTTTTTGATGCGATTTATGATAAGACAACTTTAGGCAGATAAATGTGCACACACACATATAGTGCACGCATTGTAAATAAAACATTTATTGTTGAACCAGAAGCTTTGCCAATTGTTGGAACTTTGGACATTTATTTGTGATTGGCATTGTATTTCTTCTAGATTTATAAATGATGGATATTGTATTTCTGCCATTCAGAATATGTCAGAAGTGATAATTGGATTAGGCTGACTGAAGAATGTGTACATATTATTTGTGACTGAAATGTGATAGATTTTCTGTGAATTAATGTCTAAATGGAGTTTATGTTTCATTATTCATGGACACAACAAAGCAGTTGTAAAACACTGTCTAAATGGAGTTGATGTTTCATTATCCATGGACACAACATAGCAATTGTAAGACAGTTTCTGTTTGTTTATGATATTTATATACTTTTTTTTAAATGATTTTTCCTCTGGCCCTGTTTTTGTCGAGGTTATGTAGCATAGCACTTTTTCTACTTCGTTATATATGTCTGAGGACATGTTCAGCCAAATGGCATTCTAGAATACCATTTTAACTGTTGCTGCATGATACATGCTTTTTTAGGATTTGAAGCACATCTGTTGTGCTGCAAAATTATTGGTCTGTTCAGTCTGTGTGTGTGTGTGTAAAATCTAGTGTACGGATACATTCTGAATCTATTGCCCTGTTAATGTCGTTGCCTGGGCCTTTGTGTATCTGTCATGTTCTGCACTCAGAAAACTCAAATGGACTGTGATTTACTGATGTCCTCATATGTCGTTTTGTATTTGTATTTTTTTCACTTGCTGTGTATTTTTGTATTTAAAAAAAAAATTGTGGTGTTTTTTTACAGTCATATTTACAGATGCTATAGTATTATGAAATGGATGAATTTACACTGAAATGTAATATTAAAATTGTATGCCCATGACGTTTTCTGGCTTAAAATGTTTGAGAGAGAGAGCGAGAGAGGGAGGGAGACTATGGTAAAAAATAAATAACCTTGTTTCCTTGACTTGTGCTGTTGTTTTTTCTCCCATTTTCTTTTCCACTTAGCGCAAAGGTGGCTCAGTAAGACAGGTGAATGCTGCTTGTGATCTCACACCAACAAGGAGGCACGAACCGTCACACCTATTTATACATGTATACACCTACACCTACAAGCATGATATATATATATGATAAAAGAATATTAGGGCCTTGGCCCATTCTCAGAGGAGTTCTAGTCATGTACAGTTCATAATCAAGCTAAAACAACCGACATCAACAACACAAACTTAACATACATAAATTTGCCGTCAAACATCTCCCCCCCCCCCCCCCCCCCCCAACAAACACATGCACACACACACAAACACACACGTCACACATATTTAGTTGAGGAAGGCTGGAGACAGTTAGAAGTGTTGTGGATAAGAGAGAGGGGAGTCTTGAGCTGTGACTTGAAGGCAAAGTTTGAACGTGTCGCATAGAAAAGGGAGTGTTCCAGATGGAAGGACCAGTGAAAGAAAAAGGCGCGCTGTCCTTGAAATTTCTTGTGTCTGCTTGGAATACAAAACTTGCGGTTATCAGCAGAGGAGCGGAGAATAATATGTGATGGGATGTACAGTCCAAGGCCAGAGAGGTAAGGAGGAAGAGTGCAAGGGACCACGCTGTAGCAGATTGTAGCTGTTTTGCATTCTATTCTGCCTTCTACTGGCAACCAGTGCAAATCCACAAGAAGGGGGGTAATAAATTATGTTAGTGCCTGGTGGGGGCTTTGCAGACGCAACGACCGGCATAGTTCATCATGCAATCACACACTGAAGTTTGTTTACAAGTTTCTGAGGGATACCAGCTAACTGGGAATTACTGTGATCTAAACTAGAGAGCACAAGAGACACGACAAGTTTTTTGTGGCCTCGGTAATAAGAAACTGCCACGTCGATCCGATTTTTCGGATCTTAAAGTACGCATTGTGTCAACCTGTTGCTTCATGGTGAGCCCATTCTCAAACATGACACCTAGATTACGGGCAGAATTACAAAAAGGGCTGTCACTTTAGCCAATTTTTAGAACGCCATGAGTGTCGGGAGATTTGGAAGGGCATATATCTATGCAAGCAGATGGGTGAATGTCACGTGTTCAGCTTTGTGCCCCCCACCCGAGATTTGCCCGGAGTCCAGTTTCTGTGCAGGCTGTACAGAAGTCATTGGGGTAAATAGTACGCGTGTAAAAAGGTCAAGTAAGTACACGAAAAAGCCTGTAGTCCATGCCAGAATTTGGTGGGCTATCGAAACGGCAAATGCACTGCGAAGTGTCAGTCTTCAAAATGTTGGAATCAACAAACAAGGGAGTTAATTATCGCTCAAAAGACGTCTCTCGCCTGGCATGCAAGTAAGTGCAAGGTACATAAACTCCACCAGAAGTACATCCTCAAGTCACCAGAGCTCTTGAGCTGTGTGAAAGTCGAGGTGGCCGTCCTGGGCTCCCCGTCCTAATGAGCCTTATGGTTTCTGTGAACGTAAAGCAACATTGAACCCTGCTTACTCACTGGTCACAGTTTGTCCCTAATATGTCAACCGACATCCGAGGACATTAAGCTCTACATCATCACATCCTCAACTAAGGACCTGAATGGGGCATTAGCCCTCAGATGTCGGGCTGACGTATCAGGGACAACTTACAACTGGTGATGATGATGACGATGTGGGGCTTAATGTCTCAGATGTCGGGCTGACGTATTAGCGACAGTCAAATAAGGATGTCCCCCACTGCCGTACCATGTACGTAAACATGGTGCTTAACGTCCACAGAAACCATGAGGTTTATTAGGGACGGGATATCATGTACATATAGCCTAGCCTATATATACCTTCCGTTTCAGATACACTCGGTGTGTACACGCATAATCAGAATCTTTTCTTTTTTTTAATTATTCAACACTGGACTGACATAGTCCTTTGATATCGAAAATGGCTCAGCATATATATATATATATATATATATATATATATATATATATATATATATATATATATATATATATATATAAAAAGCACATATTTACGTGCTCAATGAGTTGTGACAATCTGAAAGGGAACGAGGCCCAGAGCTCTTGGGCAGAATCAAGAAAGAAGGGAGTTAACCTGTGCTCCGGCGAAAGACTGACGTCACGCAAACCCGCAACAAAGACCTGAAGGAAGAAAAGCTGGAGAAAAACGTTCTTCGGTTTATGTCTGGTACCGTGACAGTCAACCTACCCTGCTGGGTCCTGCCAGTACGCAAACCCGCAACAAAGACCTGAAGGAAGAAAAGCTGGAGAAAAACGTTCTTCGGTTTATGTCTGGTACCGTGACAGTCAACCTACCCTGCTGGGTCCTGCCAGTATTACAGAAAAGCGGAAGAAAAGTTCGTACTCAGATTTTTGCGCAAAGCATCAGAAAAAGTTCTTCAGTTTAGGGTGGCTTTTCGGTGGCCCACTTGTAAGTTTTTTTTGTTGGGCTTTTCGTGGTATTTCTTACTTGCCGATTGCAACGCGCAACGCTGTATCAGAGCAAACATTTCTGATTTTAGTTTAATTTTACAGGGACTCTGGCGAAATTCTTAAAAGCTGCCTTGCGAGCTCTTGAAGAAGTTTTCCCCACAAGAACTAGGCCGACTCGGTGAGCGTGCAGCAAATGACGGCAAGGGTAATACCGTAATGAGGAAGATTTTAATATCCACACATTTGCATGACACTGGTTTTGCTTCGAGCGAGCGCGCAGAAAAGTCAGTAGGCCTTACTGGTTCCATCCGACCATGCAGTCGGTCACGTCGTCTAGTCAGTCTTAACAAATACTGGGTAGTTCTCAGACAGTGTGAATCGTTTTGCAAAGCAAAACCTCAATGCGCTAGCACACACCATTCACGCACATATATATATACAAACAGACATACACATAACCTTTCAACTCGCGTTTTCCAAAGAGACTATAGACGGCTTTGCTTGGTCAAAAAAAAAAAAAAAAAAAAAAAACGTCGTTGGTGTTCAGCCAACATTCAGCCGGTCGCAGTGATGGACGAGTTGAGTCTGATCCGGCTTCACTTCTGAGAGGCCATTTCACCTAACTAGTCTCAAGGACCGTTGGGTTCTCACTGAAGCCGAAAGGAATATTTCGCTGATTGAGACCCCCCCCCCCCCCCCCAACCCGCCCACCCCACCACCCCGCCCCAACACCTCCCCCCCCCCCCCCCCCCACAGACCTTCCCGGCAGCCCCCCCACCCCCACCCCCGCCCCCTCCTTCCCCAGTCCACATGGGTGCAGGTTTATTTCAGTTGGCTTTTTTTTATTCCATTTTTTATTTTTTATTTTAACGAGTAACATCAAAGTTTTGTAAGATTCTTTCTATGTGAAACTCGTATCATAATTCATAATAAATCATTTCTCAGTAATCGCCCTTGAGGCGCCATGGCGGCCAGGGCACACACCGAATGGCCAGGCATTAATTCCAGAGTTATTGGGTCGGAAAGTAAGTGGTGTAGGTTGAAAACAACTTTGCGCAATCACCAGGAGGACTTTATTTTTTGTGCGCTTTACGTAATTTCACGTTCGACCTAGTCGTACCAGGCCATAGGTCTTAATATTTTCGGGGTACCCTCGTACCTGCTCCACACACAGGTACATATACCGAGAGGGCTTTATTGTGTACTTACATAATTTCATGCTTGACCTAGGCGTACCAGTGCTTTAGGTCTCAATATTTTCGGGGTACCCTCGTACCTGCTCCACACACAGGTACATATACCGAGAGGGCTTTATTGTGTACTTACATAATTTCATGTTTGACCTAGTGCTTTAGGTCTCAATATTTTCGGGGTACCCTCATACCTGCTCGAAACTTAAGTCAAACACAGCCAAGAGCAAACACAGCCAAGCACAAAACTCCATAAAAAGGCATACATCACAAATTTAATTTCACTTATTCACAATTAACAGAAATATTTTTAGACATGTTCTTCGCGATGTATGTCACACAACCAAAACGAGCGGACAAAATTCGTTATGACGTATATAACACAAAACCTGCACTTTTGGCAGAATGGCTGACCTGGGTCTTTCACGTGCTACTGCGGTAACACGGGGGTGGAAGGGATACCGAAATAAGAGTCAGCACAGAAACTGACCTGGAGAAGAAACTTCTCCCGCCGCTCCTGCAGGGACTCGAACCAAAGACCTGTCAATCACGAGTCCGGCGCTCTACCACTGAGCTATCCCCGCTCCCCTTGTCACTTTCCTCAGTATATATTCAACTGTACACACCAGAAACACTGGTGACCAGCACAAGGGAAGGGGCGGGGGAAGGGGGGGGGGAGGGGGGGGGAGAGGCACACACACGCGGATCTCAACAGCAGTCAATATAATTACAGAAGAGTATAACTACATCAGTGCAGCAGTGTCTCCTTCCTCTTCTTCCTGATCTGTCGTTTTACCAATCCATCACCTGTAATGCATGTATTTGGTGTGCGTGCGTGCGTGCAGAAGGGCCTCGGTTCGATTCCGTTTCGGCTCTCCTTTCTCTTCAAAAAGGTTGTGGTTTGTGGACTTTGTCCATCACAGTTAATGAAACATTAAAATGGCTCTCATCGACGCGCATCTTAATGCAGGATACATTCTGGTGGTGACAGTGTAGCGATAGGTATATAATCTCTCTCTCCCTCGCCCTCGCCAGTGGCACCAACCTGGCCTAAATCATACAGCCAAACACCAGCGCCCAGACAAGCCATCACCTGGGAAAAGCGGGACCGTCACATGATATGCTGTTGTTGCTGCTTCTGTTCACCGGCATGCCGATCTGCTGGCGCTATCTCGTCACATTCACCTGGCGTCTTTCACTCTCCCATAGATACGAGAAAACGCGGAGAAAGCAAAGATCGATTCAAGCCATTTCAAATCGTCCACAGTCAACGATTTATGGGCACTTGATATGAAAAACGCCCGTGTAAAGATCTTTTGTCAGTTGTTTGAAAGGTTAGAGCGTTGTTTTGACAGATACCCAGCTTGGAACGAAAGGGCGACAAACATATACCTATATAGCTAGCAGGGCCAGAGTTATCCGCCACAATTCGCTGTGGTATTCTTTCTCATCGACGAAGCCTGGTCATTAGTCATCCGTAGACTTTTCACTTGGCTGAAGTCAAACTTTGAATTTTGAACTGTGACGATGAATTCAGTAAGTCTTTCGCGATGAGATTAAAGGAATAGGTCTGGATTTGCGCGTTCAGGCAAGTGTTTTGTAGTCACTGAGTGAGTGAAAGGGTTATTTATTGCGTGTATAGAAGCTAAACAGCCAGTGGAAAGTCTCACAATGGTCACGTTATTCCTTGACAGGATTCAATATTAACCGCTTGTTATCGGATTAGCTCTGACGAATAGCCTGGGTTTACTTTGCTTAAATAGAAATAAATAATTACTGCACACATTATTTCTGTGACCTGATCTGCTGATCACACACACACACACACACACACACACACACACACACACACACACACACACACACACACCACACCGCGCGCGTGCGCGCGCGCGCACAGACACATGCACGCACCACACACACACACACACACACACACACACACACACACACACCCACACACACACACACACACACACCACACACACACCACACACACACACACACAACACACCACACACACACACACACACACACACACCACCACAACACACACCACCACACACACAACACACCACCACACACACACACACACACCACACTCAGCCACGCACAGACACACAACACCACGCACACACCACATACACACACACACACACACACACACACACACACACACACAGCGCCACAAACACACACACGCACCACACACACACACACACACACACACACACAACACACACACACACACACACACACACACACACACACACACACACACACACACACACACACACACCACACACACACACACACACACACACACACCACACACACACACACACACACACACACACACACACAACAAGCAACAACACACAACACAGCACACACCAACGACGACACGACAAACACCACGACAACGCACAAGAGAAGAGACACACGAGAGCAACAAAGAGCGGATGAGCCGCTAGGAGAAGAGAAGAAGAGAGAGAGAAGAGAGACGAGCTTTTAGAGAAACAAATGACGCGATGAGACGAGTTTCAGATGTTGGGAGAGTATGAAGAAGCGGAAAAGCGCTTTCATGAGGCTAACAACCGGCGCATGTTGTTGCGCATTCATGCGGTGTTTTTGGACAGTTTGATTTTTTTTATTGCACTCCAATGTGGGCAGAGCTATGATCGGACAATCAGCCTGCTTGTACTCTTGTTCGGTGCAGTTTGGATTCTTCTTCTTTTTTTCTTTCTTCTTTTTTTCTGCTTCTTTTCTTCTTGTTCTTTTTTTAGCCCCAGCTGTGCTGGCAACAGACTTCACGAAGACATTAGCTTGCGAGGCACGATCTCGAGGTGTGTCTTCTCGTGTAGACAGTGCCGCACTGACCGCTTGAGCTGCGAGTGGAAATGCTGGTGCTTGTCAGTGGGCCTCAGCTAAAACAGACACTGACTATTGTTTTTAACGTCCCCACTAAGGGCGGCACATTCCTCTGATCATGACAACGTCACATGTTTGGAAGTATTACGACCACCATAGCCTATCGATCAGGAAAACTGTGGACCAGTCGCTTCGGAATACGACGGCAATATAACTGAGGGATACGGAGTGGGTTCCACTTTTGAGGAGGCCGTTTCTTTGGTGTTGAGCACAGTTGTTGTTTCACTCTCTCCACCTGTAGAGGCAACGCAGTCTTAATGGCAGCCGATCCATATGTGACTGAACAGCACGAACTCTTCAGACAGGGACTCAGAAGGGATGTCACGTTGTGTGAAGACTACTAAAAATGCAGGTTTCTCTTCATAACTGTTGTGTGTCGCGGCCTGCTTACCTTCTTCCTGTCGAGATCGTCTTCTAGGAGAGAGGGAGAGAGAGAGAGAGAGAGAGAGAGAGAGAGAGAGAGAGAGAGAGAGAGAGAGAGAGAGAGAGAGAGAGAGAGAGAGAGAGGAAAATCCCAGAAAAGAAGGACCTACGTTGTTGAAGCAACATTATTTTGTCTCCATTTTTTTCGTCAGTGTCAGTCTCTGTTTTCAACCTTGATCGCTGTGCCGCCCGCAACGCAACGCAGTCAACACCTAGACGTCCGTCTGAACCCCAGGATCCCGTAGTCCGTCCGTCTGTAGTTAAACACCTCAACACCTCAACGTCTCTCTGTACCTCAAGATACATCTGTCAACACTTCAACGTCCGTCTGTACCTCAAGATCTGTTTGTCAACACTTCAACGTCCGTCTGTACCTCAAGATCTGTCTGTCAACACTTCAACTTCCGTCTGTTCCTGAAGATCCGTCTGTCAACACTTCAACGTTCGTCTGTACTTCAAGATCTGTCTTTCAACACTTCAACGTTCGTCTGTACCTCAAGATCCGTCTGTCAACACTTCAACGTCTCTCTGTACCTCAAGATCCGTCTGTCAACATTTCGGTTTCCGTCTGTACCCCAAGATCCGTCTGTCAATACTTCAACGTTCGTCTGCACCTCAAGATCCGTCTGTCAACACTTCAACGTTCGTCTGCACCTCAAGATCCGTCTGTCAACACTTCAACGTTCGTCTGTACCTTCAACGTTCGTCTGTACCTCAAGATCCGTCTGTCAACACTTCAACGTCCGTCTGCACCTCAAGATCCGTCTGTCAACACTTCAACTTCCGTCTGTACCTCAAGATCCGTCTGTCAACACTTCAACGTCCGTCTGAACCTCAAGATCCGTCTGTCAACACTTTAACGTTCGTCTATACCTCAAGGTCCGTCTGTCAACACTTCAACGTCCGTCTGAAATTCTGTTCCCCTCAGTCTGTACGTTTGTGCCTCAGAACTCCTCTGTCAACATCTGAATGTCCATCTGTACATCAAGACTACTCTGCCAACACATCAACGTCCATCTGCCTCCCGAGGCCTTCTGTCATCACCTCGACGTTCATCTGTACCTCAAAACCATTCTGTCAACGTTTGAACGTCCGTCTGAACCTCAACACCCCATAGTTTGTCCGTCTGTGCCCTAGGACTCCTCTGTCAACACTTCAACGTTAGTCCGTACCTCAGTACCCTTTTGTCAACATCCCAACGTCCGTCTGTACCTCAAAACCATTATGTGAACGCTTGAACGTCAGTCTGAACTTCAACACCCCTTATCTGACTGTGCCTCAACACTCCTGTGTTAACACTCCAATGTCCGTCTGAATCTCAACACCTTTGTCTGTGCCTCAACACTACTCTGTCAACACTTCAACTTCCGTCTGTACCTCAACACCCTTCTGTCAACATCTCAACCGCCCGTCTGTACCGCAACTTCTTCTGTCAACACCTCAACTTCTTCTGTCAACACCTCAACTTCTTCTGTCAACACCTCAACGTCCGTCTGTAAACCAAAACCCGTAACGTCCATGTAAACCTCAACTCTCTTCTTTCAACGCCTCAGTGGTCGTCTCTAACTCAGACTCTCCCGTCAACACCTCAAAGTCCGTCTGTACTTCAAGAATCTTCTGTCAACAGTTTAGCGTCCGACTGTACCCCAAGACTCTTACGTCCATCTGAACCTCAAAACCCCTCCGTCAACACCAGAAATCCGTCAGGAGGAGAAGAGAGAGAGAGAGAGAGAGAGAGAGAGAGAGAGGAGAGAGAGAGAGAGAGAGAGAGAGAGAGAGAGAGAGAGAGAGAGAGAGGCGATAACCAGCAAGACAGTACTTCACTCTCTTCGGGCTCATCAGCAAACTGTCAAGTGGATATTTTTCCTACGCTGAAGAAGTGAGCAGGACTCAATGCCTTTCCAGTACAAAATCGAGTACCGCTGGGACAGTCTTAAAGGGCCCAAGCCGGCGAGGAAGCGCGGCAAAGCGGCCAGCACCGTCCATCCTCCACCGCCGCCACCACCACCACCACCACCGCCACCACCACCACCACCAGCGGCCAGGGAGAGGCCCACAGACCAGGGGACGGCCGCGACAGCACCTGCAGCCGGCAAGAGCCATAAGTCGGAGTCCGGCGCGAAGAGTCGCAGGAAGCGGGGCGGTCTGGAGAAGGTGGTGCTGCCGGCTGGCTGTTGTGTCTACTATGCACGTGGGTCGGGTGAGTGTCGGGTAGCTGGGTGTTGTGTCTACTATGCACGTGGGTCGGGTGAGTGTCGGGTAGCTGGGTGTTGTGTCTACTATGCACGTGGGTCGGGTGAGTGTCGGGTAGCTGGGTGTTGTGTCTCTATGCACGTGGGTCGGGTGAGTGTCGGGTAGCTGGGTGTTGTGTCTGCTATGCACGTGGGTCGGGTGAGTGTCGGGTAGCTGGGTGTTGTGTCTCTATGCACGTGGGTCGGGTGAGTGTCGGGTAGCTGGGTGTTGTGTCTGCTATGCACGTGGGTCGGGTGAGTGTCGGGTAGCTGGGTGTTGTGTCTGCTATGCACGTGGGTCGGGTGAGCGTGGGTAGCGGGGTGTTGTGTCTACTATGCACGTGGGTCGGGTGAGTGTCGGGTAGCTGGGTGTTGTGTCTGCTATGCACGTGGGTCGGGTGAGTGTCGGGTAGCTGGGTGTTGTGTCTATTATGCATGTGGTTCTGGTGAGCGTCGGGTAGCTGGGTGTTGTGTCTACTATGCACGTGGGTCGGGTGAGCGTCGGGTAGCTGGGTGTTGTGTCTATTATGCATGTGGTTCTGGTGAGCGTCGGGTAGCTGGGTGTTGTGTCTACTATGCGCGTGGGTCTGGTGAGAGTCGGGTAGTTTACTATGCACGTGGGTCTGGTGAGAGTCGGGTAGTTTACTATGCACGTGGGTCTGGTGGATAGTTTACTATGCACGTGGGTCTGGTGGGTAGTTTACTATGCACGTGGGTCTGGTGGATAGTTTACTATGCACGTGGGTCTGGTGGGTAGTTTACTATGCACGTGGGTCTGGTGGGTAGTTTACTATGCACGTGGGTCTGGTGGGTAGTTTACTATGCACGTGGGTCTGGTGGGTAGTTTACTATGCACGTGGGTCTGGTGGATAGTTTACTATGCACGTGGGTCTGGTGGGTAGTTTACTATGCACGTGGGTCTGGTGGATAGTTTACTATGCACGTGGGTCTGGTGGATAGTTTACTATGCACGTGGGTCTGGTGGGTAGTTTACTATGCACGTGGGTCTGGTGGATAGTTTACTATGCACGTGGGTCTGGTGGGTAGTTTACTATGCACGTGGGTCTGGTGGGTAGTTTACTATGCACGTGGGTCTGGTGGGTAGTTTACTATGCACGTGGGTCTGGTGGGTAGTTTACTATGCACGTGGGTCTGGTGGATAGTTTACTATGCACGTGGGTCTGGTGGGTAGTTTACTATGCACGTGGGTCTGGTGGGTAGTTTACTATGCACGTGGGTCTGGTGGGTAGTTTACTATGCACGTGGGTCTGGTGGGTAGTTTACTATGCACGTGGGTCTGGTGGATAGTTTACTATGCACGTGGGTCTGGTGGATAGTTTACTATGCACGTGGGTCTGGTGGGTAGTTTACTATGCACGTGGGTCTGGTGGGTAGTTTACTATGCACGTGGGTCTGGTGGGTAGTTTACTATGCACGTGGGTCTGGTGGATAGTTTACTATGCACGTGGGTCTGGTGGGTAGTTTACTATGCACGTGGGTCTGGTGGATAGTTTACTATGCACGTGGGTCTGGTGGATAGTTTACTATGCACGTGGGTCTGGTGGGTAGTTTACTATGCACGTGGGTCTGGTGGGTAGTTTACTATGCACGTGGGTCTGGTGGGTAGTTTACTATGCACGTGGGTCTGGTGGATAGTTTACTATGCACGTGGGTCTGGTGGGTAGTTTACTATGCACGTGGGTCTGGTGGGTAGTTTACTATGCACGTGGGTCTGGTGGATAGTTTACTATGCACGTGGGTCTGGTGGGTAGTTTACTATGCACGTGGGTCTGGTGGGTAGTTTACTATGCACGTGGGTCTGGTGGGTAGTTTACTATGCACGTGGGTCTGGTGAGCATTGGGTAGCTTGGTATCGTGTCTACTATTATCGTGTATCTGGTAGCTGAGTATTGTGTCTACTACAGAAATGAGTCTGGTTGTTGTCGTAGTGATCGGCTGCCTAGCTGTTTGGTTAAACGTGTTTAACGCCGAGCTGTCTCCGAAGAGGCCCTAGCGGGGACCGAGATCCCGGGGGGGGGGGGGGAAGAGGGAGACTGTACCTAACGCTACGCTGTCACCACCAGGCAGCGATGAGAGCTATTTCAATGTTTCATTAACTGTGAAGAACAAAATCACAAGACAGTGCCACACTGTGTATATAAACACCACAACTTGTGAAGAGAGAGGAGAGCCGAAGCGGAATTGAACCGGTGTCATTCAGCTTTTGAGTCTAAACGCCTTACCGCTGGGCCAAACCGGCTCACACCCAGCACTGCTATCGACAATTGATCATTTTGACCGGTGTCTAGAGTATGGAGGATTTTGACCGGTGTCTGGAGTATGGAACATTTTGACCGGTGTCTGGAGTATGGAGCATTTTGACCGGTGTCTGGAGTATGGAGCATTTTGACCGGTGTCTGGAGTATGGAGCATTTTGACCGGTGTCTGGAGTATGGAGCATTTTGACCGGTGTCTGGAGTATGGAGCATTTTGACCGGTGTCTGGAGTATGGAGCATTTTGGCCGGTGTCAGGAGTATGGAGCATTTTGACCGGTGTCTGGAGTATGGAGGATTTGGAACAGTGTGGCGAGAATTTTCACTGATGTCACAAGGACGAAAAACAGTGTTCACAAGTGTGTAGAGAAGTATCTAATCCCGCAAGAACATGACTATTACTGATCACAGTCTCATTCTCAGCGCTAACCTATAATGTATGCATAATGCGGAAAACCACGCTTAGGTGTTGTGACTGAAAATGTACCGTATGAAAAGATTTTTTAATTTGTTCGTTGACATTTTCAGGGGGACAGCTGATGCAGTCAGATCCGCATCAAGGGAAGACAAGCAAATCCGGCCACAAAGGACTTGGAGTTGTCAACCCTGCTGTGTGCACCACACACAATGTCGTTGAAGAGGAGTACGCCATTATCCGAGAGGTATTCGGAACTCCATCAGCGCACACACTGCATACAGAAACAGTCAGTACAAACAGCCAGTTGGTAAAATCCAAGGAGACGGTCGGAAATTCCTGGACCGTTTTAAAAGTTATTTTGGGTCACAAATATCATCATAATCATTAAATGAGGACCACATCTACCGATGACAGCCAACATCCGCAACAAAAGGTGAGTTGTTTGTCTTTGATTGTTTCGAGTCAGCGTCACAGATTGCAAATGGCGAACAAAGCCGACGAAGTGCTGCTAGGTAAGCAGCCTCGTTAACAAACTACGGCAATTAAACACCCACAGAAAAGGTATGGGGGGGGGAAAATGCAATCTGAGAACGTTGAGTCGTGAGTACGATTGCCTTGCCAACATCGGCACTAAGAAAGCGTTCACGTTGCTACTGGGAAACTAGGTCAAATGTCAAAGGGCAACATGCGCCGACTCAAAACAATCAAAGACAAAAACATATGAAAAGAAATCGCCTTTTGTTGCGGATTTTGGCTGTAATCGGTAGATATGGACCTCACTTGATGATTGTGATGATATTTGGTGGGAGATGGGGGGGGGGGGGGGGGGGGAAGGGGGGGGGGGGGCACAGCACCACCAGGCACTCGCTGTTTTCAGACTTGAGATCTGGAAGCTGTTGAGTCAGTGATGACAGTGGCTCTTTTAAAGCATGATAACCTAGCATGATAACCTAGCATTACTTGTGCTTTTAGAGAAACTCTTCACCGATGTGTAAACGTAGCAGAAAACAAAAGTCAACAGCAGTACAATATAGCATTATTCTTAACAACGAAATTCAGTAGTCAAAGAAAATGACGGCGGCATACCCCCCCCTCCCCCCCACCCCTACACACACACGCACGCACGCACCGACAAACACACACACACACACACACACACACACACACACACACACACACACACACACACACACACACACACACACACACACACACACACACACACACGCATGCACGCACGACCACACACACTCACACACTACTCACAACACACACACACACACACACACACACACACACACACACACACACACACACACACACACACACACACACACACACCACACACACACACATGCACGCACGCACACACACTCTCACACACTCACTCACAACACACACAACACACACACACACACACACACACACACACACACACACACACACACACACACACACACACACACACACACACACATCAGCATATTCACGAGCATGCTTACAGCGAATTGAAAACTTCATCAACGCCCTACCAGCAACTTGATTCTCAACGGAAGGGACCTTAATTTCTGCGTGCACAGTACCCCACTGCGGAACCACGATGAGGGAAGGGGGCCGATACATGGATGTTACGGGTACAGGTGTCCTTGCTGTGCTGCAGGTGGTGGAGATCTACCTGGAGAAGCAGGTGTCGGGAGGGACGGAGGGAAATCGCTACCGTGTGGGGGGACACATAGAGGACCAGAAGCAACTGCTGGAGAAGCTGGCTCAGTCCCTACCTGCCGATCAAGGTGTGCACAGCTGTCTGTCTGTCTGTCTGTCTATCTCTGTCTCTGCCTGCTTGCCGATCAAGGTGTGCACAGCTGTCTGTCTGTCTGTCTCTGCCTGCTTGCCGACCAAGGTGTGCACAGCTGTCTGTCTGTCTGTCTGTCTGTCTCTGTCTCTGCCTGCTTGCCGACCAAGGTGTGCACAGCTGTCTGTCTATCTCTGTCTGTCTGTCTCTGTCTGTCTGTTTCTGTCTCTGCCTGCTTGCCGATCAAGGTGTGCACAGCTGTCTGTCTATCTCTGTCTGTCTGTCTCTGTCTGTCTGTTTCTGTCTCTGCTTGCTTGCCGATCAAGGTGTGCACGGCTGTCTGTCTGTCCGTCTCTGTCTGTCTGATCCCACGCCCTCATGCCAGCGACAGCGTTCATGTGTGTGTGTGTGTGTGTGTGTGTGTGTGTGTGTGTGTGTGTGTGTGTGTGTGTGTGTGTGTGTGTGTGTGTGTGTGTGTGTGTGTGTGTGTGTGTGTGTGTGTGTGTGTGTAGTGTGTATGTGTGTGTGTGTGTGTGTGTATGTGTGTGTGTGTAAAGTGTATGTGCGTGGCCGGAGTTCAGTGTGGGTGTGCCGGTGTGGCAGAGCGTGTACGTGCGCGCGCGCGCGCGCGCGCGCGCGCGTGTGTGTGTGTGTGTGTGTGTGTGTGTGTGTGTGTGTGTGTGTGTGTGTGTGTGTGTGTGTGTGTGTGTGCAAACCAAAACAAACCAAGGGGAAGAAGCATAGTGCAGGATGTACATGTGGAAAAAATCATATAAAGACGCGTGAATGAATGAGCGAGAGGAATATTGTAATGATGGATGAGTGTTTCTGAATAAACGCCCTACAATGATGTGCTTGGCAACATTGAGGGGGGAAAGAAAAAAAGAAAACACACACACACACACACACACACACACACACACACACACACACACACACACACACACACACACACACACACACACACACGAAAGCAACAGCGACCCCATGACAAAATTAAAATAATAAAAACAGAGAAAAATAGCATGAAAGAGAAACAGCATGAACTCTGTCCACTTTTCTCACAGGAACCTTCAACACGGCAGACTCCATCATCGTCCTGTGCGATCCCCACGACACTCCGAAACCCGGGACGGACCCGACGACAGACGACAATGCAAAACCCTCCCAGACCACGGGCAGGACGAGCCGCCGCGACATCCTGCCCATCAGCAAAGCCCTGCAGGCCACTCTGACCCCTCGCGGACCCTTCCTGGTGGAGGGCCAAGCCGTCAGAGACACCGGCCCGCAGAGCGACAGCAACGTCAAAGCCGAGGTCGGGGGCGCTCCCAAGGCCGTTGGAGCTGTCGAGGCTTCGGGCGAGGATGGGGAAGGTCCCTTCACCGTGGGCAGGATGCCGCTGTCGCCGCGGGTGGAGGACAAGAAGGACCAGGAGCTGGAGAGACGGCTTGACGTCCCCAGAGCCGTCCACCAACGCTACCCGGATCCCCTGACGGTCTTTCAGAAGCAGCAGAAGAGGAGAGGAAGAGGAATAGGAGGAATAGGAGGAGGCCCCGGACCCGGTCGGATCTTCATCGTCCCCCACCGGAACCTCCCTCTGCAGCTCGTCTCCTCCAGGTCGCACATGGAGGTCCGCAGGAAGGTGAACCCGCGCGGCAACGTCGGGATGACCCCCCAGAAGGCGGACAGCGAGGACGCCCCGGACGGCGAGCCCCCAAGCCCCACGTTCCAGACGAAAGGCAAGCGCGGGGCAGGGGGCAGGCCCGAGCACTGGAAACCCGTGGTGTCCCGCCGGGGTTACGACCCCGCCCAGCGCGGCCTCGACCCTCCCCCAGCTACGAAGAGCCAGCAAGCGGAAGGTCGCAGCTTCGTGACCCGAATGCCCTCCAAGGTCATCCTCAACGTTATACTGCCGCGAGAGGAGAGATCGCGGGAGGGACGGCTGTGCGGGCGGCTGAGCGGCAGCAACGCCTCGGGAACTGCTCAGCAGCCGCTGCAGGCCTGGCTTTCCACCGCGCCGTCCCCGCCGCCCCCGCCTCCCCCCACAGCGCCCGCTGACGATGAGGCTGAAGGTCTGGCCGCTCACTATGTCCTGTACCGCGACCAGTCTGACGACGGAGAATACGCTGATCTTGATGAGGAGGAGGAGGAGGAGGAAGACGACGACGACGTCGACTCGGGCGTCCACCAAGACCGATACGGCAGCTCGCAGTCGGGTGGCTCCTTTTTCGACACGTCAGCAGCGTCTCGGTCTCAGAACGCCGATCCGCCCGCCGCCTCCTCCAGGACCGCGGCATCGGGTGGCGGCGGTGACGCTGAAAACGGCGCCGCTTTGAATGCTTCTGAAAACGCTCAGCCGGAAGAAGCGACAGCGAAGGAGCCGCCAGACGAAGCGGCAGGAGCGGCCGAGGAGTTGAACCCCTCCACAACGTCGGGCGGGCGAACCGAGAAGGCCTCCTCGCCCAACCCGGCCCCCGGCGGCGGGGCCCCGCGGTCCACGCGAGCTCCCGTTCCTCCCCTGGACCTCGGCAAGTGCGTGGCGACGGCGCAGTCCAAGCTGCACTCCGGCCGAAAAGTGGCGTTTGCGGGCTGCGGCCAGGACCAGCAGGAGCAGAGTGGTGCCGATCCCCGGGTGACGTCCTGCCGCCGCGCCGCGCACTGCGACCTGCTGGGACCCGCGCTGTGCGCGGACTGCGAGGCCGCTGAGCACCGGCGGCAGTTCACGGCGCGCCAGGACCTGCTGTACCCGCACATCGACGTCTTCCCCAGGCACATGGTCGCCACGCAGCGCTTCCGGGGAACCTTCTTCACCAAGGGAGACCACTCCCGCGGGCAGGGCTGGTCCAAGGGGACGTCATCGGCTCGCTGGCCCTACGTGTCTGTCGGCCAGCTTAGCAACGTTGTCACCGACCTGGACCTGTGCAAGCGCATCGTCAGCAAAGGCCACAGGGCTAAACTGCCCACCAGCTTCTCCCAAGAGTGGTCGTCACGGACCTAGATCTGTGCGAGCGCGTGCAGAAAGGACACGGGGCTAAACTGATCGCCAGTTTTCCTAGACTGAGAGTTGGCGTCACCGATTTATCTCTGTGCAAAGTGCGTTGTGAAGGAACGGCACAGAGCTAAACTGCACGTCAGCTTTTGTGTTGAGTCGTCAGCGAGGGAAGAGAAAACAAAAACAACAACAACAACGCGCGCGCGCGCGCGCGCCCGCTCACACACACACACACACACACACACACACACACACACACACACACACACACACACACACACACACACACACACACACACACACACACACACACACACACACACACACACACACACACACACACACACACACACACTAATAACAACAAAAACCACACAAATAAGAAACAGGAAGCAAAACTCGTACACAGAAGGCGCTATATTCCACTCCACCAACCTGCCATTGGTAAACGGTCCCGTCAGCTTTTGGCAGAGTCGTGACTGGGAGTCGTGACTGGGAGTCGTGACTGACTGCTGTCTTTGATGATGATGTGGAACGCAATGTCCTCAGGTGTCGGGTTGATATAGTAGGGACAAAATGTGACCAATGCGTGTGCATCGTTCAGTGCTGCTTTACGTCTACAGAAACCGTAAGGCTTATTAGGACAGGGAGCCCAGGACGGCCACCTCCACTTTCACACAGCTCCTGAACTCTGAGGCTGTCTCTGGTAGGTGACAATACGGGTATGGCAGGACCAAGTAAGCAAGTCACTTGGTGTTTTAAGCCCAGTCAACCAGTACGGTTATACCACGGGTGTGGCAGGACCAACTAAGCAAGTCACTTGGTGTGTTAAGCCCAGTCAACCAGTCAACCAATCCGGGCGATGGCGACGGGGAGTCCAGGACGTCCACCTCGTCTTTCACACAGCTCCTGGGCTCTGTCGAGAGAGATTCAACACGTTTTAATCCGTTATACCCACTACGCCACTAAAGATGACCACTGCCTTCGTTGTTGTCGTTGTGCTGTTGATGTACCAATTGTTCACCGACAAGCGGCTCATGTCGTACCATCCTGCACTGCGGTACCCGTAATAACGAAACATGTGTAGGCTACTGCGGGCAGAATTATACTGCACGACATTAGAAACGCGACAGTGTTTTGAACGACGTTTAATTGTGAATCAAAGTTCGTTCAAAGACATTTGAAAGTAACTTCATACCGGGATCAAACTGGACGGTATTGCAGAGGACTGTTTTGAGCCCGAGTACAGTTCATCAAAATCATCTTAACAATGGCCACAGGTTGTTTAAGAAGCCAGTACCTAGTGTGGCCACCATTTGCGTTTTTAATGGCGTTGAGTATATATACCGACCCCCCCCCCCCCCTCCTCTTCACTCCCTCCACAGCTATGAAATGTTCTTGCTTTTAAACCAGGAGTAGGTCAGATTACAGCTTTTCACGTTTCGCCTGCTGCCAGGAATCCAGCTCTTCTTGTGTCTGTCTTCCGGCTTCATTTCCCCGATTGTCATTTGCTTCATTTCCCCGATTGTCATTTGCTTCGTTTCCCCGATTGTCATTTGCTTCATTTCCCCGATTGTCATTTGCTTCGTTTCCCCGATTGTCATTTGCTTCATTTCCCCGATTGTCATTTGCTTCGTTTCCCCGATTGTCATTTGCTTCATTTCCCCAATTGTCATTTGCTTCGTTTCCCCGATT
The DNA here is from genome assembly GCA_018857735.1 of Alviniconcha marisindica. NCBI lineage: Eukaryota > Metazoa > Mollusca > Gastropoda > Provannidae > Alviniconcha > Alviniconcha marisindica. The sequence continues at coordinate 316,934 of JABMCL010002554.1, forward strand.
GTCATTTGCTTCATTTCCCATCAGCATCAACTGACGCTTGACGAGAGAGGTGAATGCGCCTTTAAAGTTGTGATTTGATGGATTTTGTTTCACTCTACTTAACTTGTGATTCGGGGGATTTTATTTCTCCCCGATGTGACCTTGTTGTCATTTTGACCAGCACTTTCGGTAAGTTGGTCACAAGTAGGCCGGCTACACCTGTTGTGACATTTGCCGGTTAGCCTTGACTTGTAGTTACTTTGTGCAGACTCTATGTTGTGCCAGTTATTGTGCCAGATATTGTGCCAATTACTGTGCAAGATGTTGTGCCAATTACTGTGGCAGATGTTGTGCCAATTACTATGGCAGATGTGTCAGTTACTCTGGCAGATGTTGTGCCAGATATTGTGTCAGTTATTGTGGGAGATGTTGTGTCAGTTATTGTGAGAGATGTTGTGTCAGTTACGGTGCCAGATGTTGTGTTAGTTATTCCGTGAACGTTCAACTTCCGCCGCTGGCTTGGTTATATACACTATTGACATTCTTATTTCTGGTTTGTCGTGGTTACATTCATAATATACTTGTATC